>CM035407.1:53008880-53318880 GCA_020310875.1 Ceratopteris richardii | reverse complement strand
GTTGCAATCTATTGTTTACCAAATACATTTAAAATGGGTATCACTATGTCAAACCATATGGAGAGAGAGATGATATAAAAATTGATAATGTTTGATGGTTATTCCTAGCAAATATGATAGCTTGTTTCAAATTCACAATTAGTGGCACTAACCATGATAATTTTCCTACCTCTTCCATAAGGAGTTCAATGCAAGGAGAGGTGCAAGGAGCTTAATTTTATAATTCTTCCTATCTTTTGTTTACTTTTTGTGTTAGGCTTCATTATGGTTGAGTTTGCGTACCACTTTCAAAAGTGGTAGAAACTCAGTTTGCAAAGCTTCTTGGGAGTTCATGCTCGTGGTGTGTGTGTTGTGGATGGGTGTGTGAGCATGTACTCACTCTTAGTTCTATGCCCATTATTGGGCATTGATGATGTTAATCAGGAAGTCCTAATATTCAGTCGATATTGTGCATAATGGATGTGATATGCTATTTAGTATTGTGGTTGATTACCATGAGCTTATAGTTGCACTTTCATTTGAGGGTGAATTTGGGATTTGCCTTGATTCATTCTGGTATATAGGAAACTCATTTTTATTCATTTCACCTATTCTTTTGCAATTAGAGATGTTTGTGATAACTTGTGCCATGTGCTTCACCTCTACCTCAAGAGTAACCTTTTATATAATTTAAAAATGAATTTGGTAACAATGCAACTATTTTCATTGCTAGCATTTCATGGCGATGTCTAGTATGAGTGATCACGCCATCCATGAGATGATGGAGCAACCATACATTTTACGACATAATTTAATAGTATGTAGCATGATTTCAATCTTATCTTGCACCTCATCTAGCGTGAGTCCACATAATCTCTTATTCCACTCAATGCCAATCATCGCAAGGTCCTACTCTTTGGCATTGTTTTGTCATTGATTTTGCAAATGTGATATCTTTTTGTTGTTGCTTTTGCAATGTAGATCAAAAAATGAGTGTAGGCTACGTTGCCCTTGTTAAGGTCGTTATGAAGGTGGAGTTCACTCATTAGAATCAACTCTTCCTTTTTCGTTGTGTAAAAGTCAGGCTATGAAAGAGTTACCTTTGGCTTATCATGCAAATGGCTCCACGTCTTCTACCACTTTTATTGAAGGAATTGCTTGTTCACAATGATGAGAAGCTCTTGCTTGTTATACGGGATTGTTTTCACGGCAGGTTACTTCCATGGTCTTAATGGGGATTTTCCAACTTGCAAGCCTTGCACATGGTTGAGAAGTTTAATTGTGGTAGTACAAAAGGTCTTCATGCAATACTTGCATGTTCACCAATGTGTGCTTGACCCAGAACTATTAGGATTGCTTAACAAAGAGTGATAAGTAGTATGAGCATGCCATAAAGTTGATGTTGTACTTCAATGTGCTTGGTTTTGCATGATAGATCGAATTCTTTGCTAAGGCAATAACATTTAGGGCCTTTGGCTATCATTGAGACTTCGAGTAAATGAGATACATGCTTAGGTGTGCCCATGTTACAATCCAATCTAGAAAGCTACAATGCTACTAGGTAACTCTGAAATTTATTATTATGCTCGTCCATTGATGTTGAATAACCCATTTTCAATTGAAAGAAGGAAATAAGAAGTGATATTCACATTTAATACCTTGGACAAAGCTTTTCTATTTCTAGAAATAGCTTTTGTATCTTGTCCTTGACTTGATGTTGAAGCTTGTCCTTGACTTGATGTTGAAGCCCATCTTGGTATTGTATGAACACTTGCCCGCTTGCTTGGGAACATCCACCTCTACTTGATGAAGATGATGTAGCACTTTGAGCTTGGGACATATAAAAATCTTTAGTAGTTGTATATAATCCACTACCTCACCTCTTTATTGTTTGTCTTTAAGTCTTATAATTAAAGTGAAAGTAAGAGAGAGACAATTAAGACAAAAGAGACACACTCACACACGACAAAGGAGCTAAAGTGGCTACAAAAATAAGCATAATTAAAAAGAGTTCATGCTCATGGTGTTCATGCTCGTGGTGTGTGTGCATTGTGGGGTGTGTGTGTGAGCATGCATTCATTCTTAGCTCTATACCCACTATTGGGCACTTAGGACATTAGTGGGGATGTCATAGTATTGAGTCGATACTGTGCATAGTGGAGCTGATATGCTATATAGTCTTGTGGTTGACTACCATGAGCTTGTAGTTGCACTTTCCTTTGAGGGTGAATTTGGGGTTTACCTGGATTCATTCTGGTATATATAATTAAAAAGAACTTACAATAACTTCAAGAAGATCAAGTCCAAGAGTTTGTGCTAGTGTATAAGTGAGTTTATATGACCCACAAGTTCTTTACATAGGGAAATTAATCCTCCTAAGAACATGCAAAAAATATGCTAAAAGAAGCCTAGTTATGTGGTTTGCGCCATGAAATCTGCAAGGCTTTATTTTGGGATGTTTTGAAAATTTTTTAAT
Organism: Ceratopteris richardii; assembly: GCA_020310875.1. Classification (NCBI taxonomy): domain Eukaryota; kingdom Viridiplantae; phylum Streptophyta; class Polypodiopsida; order Polypodiales; family Pteridaceae; genus Ceratopteris; species Ceratopteris richardii. The sequence continues at coordinate 53,316,425 of CM035407.1, read as the reverse complement.
TGCCACATGGCACCATTATGAGGTGTTGGATCAATTTCATTGATTTTTGACGTGTCTAATTTGCTTTTGACCTTTCTAATATGCTTTGCTCTTTTTGACTTGAAGTTAGGGTTTGAGTTTTTATAAACACATACTTGCCAAACACCCATGTTATGTAGGGTTGGATAGCTCTCAAAGAGCTCTACAAGAATATGTAATAAAATTTTTAGCCAAAATCCATTTATATTTGACTAGTTTGACTGGCCTTTGACCAAACTTTGACCTCCAAGTTGAGCTCTCTAGTAAAAGGTTGGAAGGTTGTTCACATTTTCTAAGTTCTAACAATAGAGCCTAGGCTCTACCTTCAACAGGGATGAGGGAATATGGAGGAAGACAAGTGGAGAAGATTATGCTAAAATGGCTAGAGAACATAGAAGAAAAGTGGGAATTCATACATAGGCGAAGAAGCAAAAGCACAGGCAAAAGGTTATTTGACTTGTTACCAATGTGACAAGGAAGGTCACAAGCTTCATTGTAGGTCACTTCAAAGCAAAACAGAGAAGGAAAAATAATAGTGATGACAAGAAGAAGAAAGAAAGGAAGACGGAAAAGTAAGAGTGATGACAAGAAGAAGAAAGAAAGGAAGATGCAAGGTAGCTCTAAAGAGAAGGAGAAGGCCAATGTAACATCTAGTGTGGTCATTAAGGGGCTATCATATATGGAAAATATCCTATGTGCTACTATTATAATTAATGATGCTTCCTTTCCTTTACATGCAAGCTACTATTATAACTAATGATGCTTCCTTTCCTTTACATGCAAGTTGTGTAGATCATCAAGAGTGAGCTAATTGATTCCTTGGTTATAGTGAATGATACTTTGGATAGTTGATTTGGGTGCATCATTCTATAGGACTCCAGTTAAGGAGTGCTTTTTTGACCTTCCATGCAAGGAACCATGTCAATGTATACCCTGGGAATACTCGTGCTTGTTCCATCGAGGGTATTGGTACAATCATCAATGCATCTTTTAGTGGATGGCACCAACTTGAGATATGTTCCAGGTATCAAGAAAAGCCTTTTGTTTGTTGGACGAATGGATACACATGGTTACAACACTCTTTAGGAGAGGCTTATGGAAGCTTATACAAGATTCAAGACTGATTGGTAAAGGGACAAAGAAAATGAACTTTGTATTGTTTTCAATTGATAGCCCCTTTTCGACAAGTTTATTCGACTGGCTGAAATTACTTCATGCATAGAAACATGGCATAAAAGGCTTGGCCATATGAGCCAAGAGGGCCTTGATAAACTATGTACCATGAACAAGCTAGATGCCAAAAACAGAAAGCTTGAATTTTATAAGGATTATCAATATGATAAAAATGTAAAAAGTTTTTATTACTCAGGCAGCAGGCGTCTCTTGTAAAACCAATGTGCTCGACCTTGTTTATTTTGATGTATCTATGGGTCGTGTTCTTTACTTCTTTTATTGATGACCATTATAGGAAGCTTTGGGTTTACGTGCTAAAATCAAAGGACGTAGGCTTGGCTGAGTTTAAATGATTTCATGCATTTTGCCCATCCAAACAGGTAAAAAGCTGAAATGTTCATGTACAGATAAGGACGGCGAGTTTACAAGTGCGTGAAAATCTTGGCGTTACGAGGGAGCTAATAGCCCCGCACATCTCTCTTAATGATGTTACTGAAAGGTACATCAAGACTCTTTGTAAGAGGGTGAGATGCATGCTGTCCACAACTAATCTTCCTCATGGAGGCTTGGGGGAGGCATTGAAGACTTCCCTCATGTGTCCTTGAAGGATGGCATCCTTGAAGAGGTTGGTCTGGTGGACCTTTGTATGACCATCTAGACATTTGGTTTTGATGCTATTGTGCATATCAAACCTGAGTCTAGGTGTAAATTGAATGCAAAGTCCATGAAAACATCTTCATGGGATTACAGATATGGAGACGAAGGTGAAAACTTGGTTACCTCAGCGTAAGAAAGTAATATGCAGCCAGGATGTTGTATTTAATGAGGCAAGCTATTGAAAGATAATTGTGCTTCAGAAGATGACCATAAAAAGGTCAAATTTGGGCATGTACAGCCACCCATTAGGCCTGAAATTGACCCTCAGTATGCTCCATGTATGACTGGAAATGTTGATGAGCCAATGGTAATCAAGCACAAGGATGTTGGGCAACAGAATAAGGGTCCTTAAGGGCATGTGGAACCATTCATTCATACTGAAAATAGGGCTGAGAATGATATACAGCAGCCCCTAAATGAGGATGCAGTTATACTTCATGATGTCGATCCATTGCAAGAGAGTGGATCATTGAGTGAAAAGATCTACATGTGGTAGGAGACTTTTGAAGAAATATGACCGCTCTTTGCATTATATTATGCTAGTCGATGAGGTGAATCTTACTTATATGGAGGCAAAAGTCATGTGAGCATAAGAAGTGGGAGCTTGCCATGCAGGAAGAGATTATATCTTTGTGTGCAAATTATACTTGGCTGTTGATTGAATTGGCGAAGGTAAGGAAGGCTATTCCCAACAAGGGAGTACATAAATTCAAGGTGGTTGATGGGAAATTCAAGTATAGGGCAAGGCTGGTTGCAAAACGACATGTTCAGAAAGAGGCATAGACTTTCAGGAAGTCTTCTCTCTTGCAGTAAAAACGACCACATTACACATGTTTTTTCTCCCATGGCTGCCTTGAATCTAGAGTTGTACCAAATGGATGTAAAACAGCCTTTTTGCATGGTGATCTTGATGAGGAGCTGAACATGAAACAGCCCTAATGCTGTCTAATTCTTGGAAAGGAACATCTTGTATGTAAGCTCAAGAGAAGTTTGTTTGAGCAAAATTAAACTCCTCGGCAATGGTACAAAACATCATCGTTTCTATACTGAAATGGACAAAGATGGCAGCCCCATTATTCTTTTGTTATAAACTGATGATATGCTGCTGGTAAGCAAGGAGTACTTTAGATGCTCTAAAACAGTAGCTGTATGCTGCATTCTCAATGATGGACCTTCCTGAAGCTGAGCATATTCTTGGACCGAGGTAAAATGGCGTAGACAATGAATTGCATATTTTGTCAAATCAAGAGAAATACATTGGAAAGGTGCCAGACAAGGTTATTATGAGTGAAGCAAAGCATGTGGGAGTGTCATTACAGCCATACATACACTAAGCTTTCCAATCAATGATGGAGCAGCCAATATGAAAGTGTCGTATATGCATCAACATGTGGTTCACTTGTGTATGCATGGTTGCTGCTAGGCCTAACATTGACCATGCAATGGTTGTAAATCTATATATGCCTTATCTAGACAAGGCACATGGGGGTGCACTCCAGTTCATCACGCGATATTTGGAAGTCAGCAAAAGCAAATGCCTATGTTATAGGAAGGTCCATTGGAATTGAAGGGATTTTGTGATTTTGACATGGTAGGTAATGCGGATATAGGTGAATGCACAAGTGGCTATATCTATACACCTTTTTTTTTGCTATGTGATCTCGCTCTGTGACTTCATAGGATAGTTGCACTATCTAATACAAAGGCTGAATATATTCAAGCCACATGCATCCAAAGAGGTCGTATGGTTTGCTTGCTTATGCAGTGAGTTTGGTTTATGTGACAAGATACCTATGCTTGGTTGTGATAGCAATGGTGCCATATATCTAGAAAAGAATGCCATGTTGCATGCACACACAAAATATATTGATGTGCAATATCATTTCATTCAAGTGGTGCATTAGGATGACAATACTTTGCATAATCCAATGGATGTTCTCACTAAGTGCCTTTCGAAGGCACAAGCTCACCTTTGCATACATATGATGGGAAGTAGTAGTTACATAGCTTAAAGGAGCCTACTTTGCCCTTCAAGTGGGAGATTGTTGGGGGTAATGAGCCCGATGGCCCTCCTTTTGTAAATTTTGAGCCTTTTGAGTGATAGCTCGCTTCAAAAGGTTTTTAGACATACTTTGATTATTTGTTCCTCACGTTTTGCAAATACATGCGTTTAGATGATTTTTTTTTATGATTCATGGTTACTTTAGCTCGTCCATATTTGGCCAAGTAGCTAGAGTCCTCTTTTTAATAAAACTAAGGCCCTAAGTTCTAACGCACAGTTCATGTGAAGTTCTATCAAAATTATATGTGGAATCTCTCTTCATGTTCTTCTTCAAATTTTTGCATTGATCTTTCTTTCTCTCTCTCTCTCTCTACTTTGTCTCCTCTTTCATATCGAGGTACTTAGGCACCTATTTGGAGTCTTGAACGTAGCTTTGGATAGCCCTTTGCAAGCTCTTCAAGGATAATTGAGCTTGATCCTTGAAGGTTTGCTCTTGAGCTTTAACATTTGGAACACATTGCCATTTGGATGTACGAGGGTATTTTCTAGGTATTGGATATAATATATAGGTGGATGAGAATCCTTTACAATTGAATATAAATTTTGATTTTTATTTTGATTTCATGTAACTTTGAGCTATTTAAAAGATCCCAATCTCCATGTAAATATATGATCTTTGTTTGTACTATGAGCATAGTACAAATGAGAGATTTAAATTGTAGATTTAAATCGGGGATTTAAGTCATTGAAATCATAGAGTTTTAGAAATATAAAAATAAAAATTGAGGTATTCATTAAGAGAGAGAAGAAAATTATTTAAGATATGCACAATGCCTTTTGAACACACTACACATTTTATTATCAAAAACACATACTCAAAAACTTTTTACACACTCATCGTTACAACGATGAGCCTTTGAACACGTACATTTTTAATGGGAAAAACACATAAAATACATACTCAAAAACTTTGTGCACACTTATTGTTACATCGATGAGCCTCAATTGTTGTGACATGTGACACATCATAGAAATTCAACTTCAAATAATAATACACTTCCAAGTTTTGATTCATATACAATGAAAACTTAAATAGTTAGCAAACTTAAATTATTGATTATAGATCATGATCCTTATTGCAATTTACACCATAAATCAAATAGTGATCAATGAAATTTTACTACATGAAAAGTAAAAGATATACATGAATGTCAATGGCATACAATAACCATATAATGAGTCACGAGTGTCATAAAGGAACCATAGAGTGATCACTATCACTGACAATTATCAACACTATAATCTAAGAAGACCCTCCAATTTCCTCCATAAAGTCATCATCTATGGGATCTTCATCAAATGTACTACCCATGATGATGTACTATTTGACATTGTATGTCCGAACTGAGTTGCAATTACCCTAGCTTTTTGGCCACGATCATATCCACCAGAAGATGAGGTTGATGGCTTCTCCCAATCATGTGAGCCACTAGTATCATGAACATCCATGACCTCATCCACCTCGTTTTGAATAGTACTTTGTGGTTAAATAGTAGATGACAACGATGTATCATCCCCCTTATGTCTTCCATGAGTAAATCTAAGTTATGTGATGCACAAGGTGTTCATGTGATTTTGGGATACATTTCCTCACTTATATGCCTCATGAACGCGCAACAAGACCCATTGTCAGCCACAACATGCACCATATTCACTTCCTACTTCTTCAATGGCTTTTTGCACATGTGAAGAAATAAATTGGTAAGTAATCACTTTTCGAAGTGTATGTGTTAAGTATGGGATGTAAGATCATCGTGCTTTTGCAAGAGGACACACGAATGTTGTACACATTCATGTTACGCAAATCCGACCATCCATCACATAGGATCAAAGCCATAAACATCTTTGTGTCAACTAACTTTTTTTGTTTGGAGAGCTCATAGGTACGTAGGACTTGTGTTGATGGACCCTCCCAAGGATACCAATCCGACTCACAATCTCCATGGCCCTTTGCCATGCAAGTGTGTTTGCCACATCCAATTGGATGCCACATTCAATGAAGAGCTTGATTATCTCTTGGGTTGCTTCATTCATTGATTGTGTTTGGATTCTTGCTGTAATATTACATCTAACAAATATATCAGTCTTTGGAATCTTGGGATCAAGCTTTGCAGAGATGTTTGTAGAGCTCATACTATCAGTCCATTGCCGTTTGGATGCATGGGGGTTAACATTCTCAACATGATTGGCTTGATCCTCATTGCTTTGTAAATATGATGAGGATGAGCCATATGGCACATTAATGACATTACCCACCCCTTGGCTCAGTTGAATTCGAGAAGTTAGCTTCTCAACGTTCCTTGGAAGAATGGAAGTGCATTTTCCAATGGCTACACCTTAGCCACCTTTCAATCCAAGGAGATGAGCCTTAATAATATGGGAGGTGGTGCATGTGTAAAGGTTCATGCAGTAGTTACACTGCTAAGTATTCGTACCAAGCTCTTTTACATGGTTGTGGATAACATCCAGAGTCTATTAGAATAGAGGGCTGAGATCTCTCTTCCTCTCTCATCAGATGGTTGAAGTATCTCCTCCCTCGCTCTCTTTGGCGAAGGTTTAGGACTGAAATCTCTCTCTCTCTCTCTCTCTCTCTCTCTCTCTTCCACACACACTTTCTCTCTCTCAAGACAAATGCCTGAACCCCCTCGCTCTTACCAAGACAAGGATGTGGAAGGCTCAAGCTTAGGAGCTCTAGAAGTGGAGGCTGAAACGCTCAAACAACACCAAGGCTTGAAGACACTCACGTGAAGACAAATGCAAAGAACTCCCATTGAAGGACTTTTAGGGCCAAGAAAAACTGGAATTTTTTTTGGGTCAAAAAATGGAACGATTTTTTGCACTATGACTGCATGTATGTGTGCGTGTCTGCTGCATATAGGTGCACGAGGGAGGGGAGGGAACGAGCCACGAGAGGTGCCAATGTTTAGATATTTTATTTAAAAGCTTTTTGTTGTCATGTACTTTGTGTATAGTGTATGTTTGAAGAACTCCTGGATTTAACCCTGTGTGCTGCTCAACGGATAGCAAGATGAGCCTGTGATTCAATGAATATCAATGCTGAAAACGATCAGACAATTCTTTAGAAATGCATGGAGAAATACCAGCATAAAAACTAAATGATTTTTTTCCTGAAAAGCTGAGCACCTAAGGGGTATGTTTTCATCTAATTGAGAGGCCAAACAACTTGAAATATGTGCTACTTAGGATGTGTGCAACATATTTAAAAAGTCAGATTAAAATTGTCTGTTTCATTCTGCAGGGGTTATTTACGAACTGGAATTGTGTTCTGTTTGTTATCTGTACCTTTCCAGGATGCTAGGTTGCTTTTATCTGTTCTTTACTTGTGAGACTAATTTATTAACCAAACTTTCCTCCTTTTGGTGGTTGAACAGTTGTACGAAAAGTACAGTGAATATGCAACAGATGCAGAAAAGGAAGATTTGTCTGCTAAGCTTCAGGATACTGAATATTGGCTCTATGATGAAGGAGAAGATGAAACTAAAGGGGTCTATGTGGCAAAATTAGCTGAACTCAAGAAGGTCTGAGTCTTCGCCCTTGTTTGAGAAGTTTGTTTCTTGCATTTAGAGTACTTTGGTGATATAGCCTTGGTTGAATATATGATAATTTGTAAAAATATTGGCATTTTGCCACCTAGTACATGTCAAGGTATTACTCATGCCAACTTCTGTGCATGTTCTGAATTCTACATTTCTTGCCTTGTCGACTGCATGTGCTGCAGCTCAGAACGAATAGATAACTTCATCCAATATTTGTAGTCCTATATATAGATTGATAGAGCAATAGATATAGGGAGAGAATACAATTAATGAAATAATTTTCATTTCTTGAAGTTATCTATTCGTGTGTGTGTGCGTGTGTGTGTGTACACATGCATGTGTGTACACACACACACACACACACACACACACACACACACACACACACAAACCACACATGCATGTGTGCATGTCTATTTATAAGAACATGTTCCGCCAAACAAAAGTGTGTGTATATGTATGTACATGTGTGTATAAAGTTTACTCAGTATGTATGTATGTATGCACTGTTTCAGCACTGTTCGCTTCCTTCTAACCCTCTTAATCTGCACAGCTAGGAGATCCAATTGAGGAACGGTTCAAGGAGGAACAATCTCGTGCATTTCATGTGGATCAAATGTGGCATTGTATCCGAAGCTTCCGTGATGCTGCTAAATCCAATGATCCTAAATTTGATCATATTGATGCTGCTGATAAAGAGAAGGTTTGCCATTATTCTTTTCATTCAATGAGATTCCAGAACAACACTGAAGCTTTCCTTTAATGAACATATTGTCTGTGTTTTTGTTTTGAAGAGCGTTGAGGATAAGAATTTATTAATTGAGATGTGCTTGATGGCCTTTTCAAGTCCTATAAGTGCACATTGCCATGTGTTGCTATGCAACAGTTTTTTAATGAGTATGATATGATACAAAGCTGATTGGTATCGTTTTTTTTTTGGCATGGTCATGATGTTTTTACCCTGCATTCTCTTTTTCAATCTGAGTGTTGGATAATGTTGTATTTGTTTGGACAATCCATTTGGTTTGGTTCATATCTTTGGTATGAATTCTTTAGAGTCATCACAATATTGTATGTTGCATGTTACAGGTCATTTCAGAGTGTGACAAGGCAGAAACTTGGCTGAAAGAAAAGGAGCAGCAGCAAGCCGTATTACCCAAGTCTGCAAATCCTGCTTTCCTTTGTGCAGAGGTTAAGAAGAAGACAGAGACTCTGGATAGGTTTGTTTGGATGCTTTAAGATTCTGAATGACTTGTCTCAAATTTCAATGCCTTACGGCTGGGGATATAAAGTTTTGGATCCTTTGCTTTCCCCATGGCTGCAGGTTTTGTAAGCCTGTGATGGTAAAGCCTCCACCTCCACCACCAAAACCTGCATCTCCTCCTGAGTCCAGTGCAACACCAAAGGATTCTGAGAAGAGTGCTGCAGAGGGAGCTGGACAAGACGATGCAGGGGCTGCTGAACCCATGGAAGCGGAGAATCCAAACTCAGAAGATGCAATGGAGACCTAGGTTTTTAAGCAAGAATCCCCATGCTTCTGTGAAGGCGCAATGTCAGAATTATTATTTTGTCTAGGCCAGCTTGCAGTTAAGTAGACGTTGAAATGTTTGGCCATATTGATCTTTTTTATGGGGGATTACCCATTCAGTCTTGTCTCTTGGGGCTTGGTTGCGGTTTTTGAACTGCATTTCATTGGTGGGATTCTATCCTGCTGCATTTCTTTTTAATGAGTGCAGATGTCTGATGAGAGTTGAGGTATAGTCAAGTGTACTTATTAATTTGAATGTTATTTTAGTTGTAGTAGCACTTCCTTGGCTCATTTGACTGCAATATTTGAATGTGACATTGCATTGCTATTCTCTAGCTGGTTCCTTTAGCTTTTCTTCGGCCATCAGCTGCCTGCTTTTGAGGTGAAGGCTCCTCAATATTTTGTAAGCTATTTGACTGGTGAACCCTAGTTTTGCATCAATCCATTATTATTAATTTTGTGAAAGATTTCTGCCTCCACTATTTTCGACAAGCCATTTGTTCTTACTTCATATATTCATTTCATCTCTGTAAGTTAGTGCAGGGTGATGTGTTTTTTTTTCGCATCTGGGTTATTCATATTTAGGCCCTGCCTTTTCCGATTTGTTGTATATGATTTTTTAGGATTCAGGGCCTAATCCGATTTGTAGTATATGAGTTTTAGGATTGAACCACAAGCAAGTGCTTTTGAGAATCTATAGTGAGAAGAGTTGAAACTTTTTTTTTTTGATTGAGAATTAGAAGAATTGTATCCTTGGTCCATAAGTTCAGGAACAAGAGCTATCAGTAGAGGATTGAGGAAAATTGTTGGTCCACAAATCATAAAGATTTACCAGTAGTCATTCAGAATTTTAGCTTCATTTTATTAATCAAGTAAAAGGGTACATGGCAGGGCTTGGTTTTTCATATACATTGTTTGGCTGTCTTTTTACTTCATAAATCATGTTAAGATTTTCTTTTTTGTATTTCACAAAGGATGGGCTAAGCAGACGAATTGACATTTCCTGAATTATGATTAGATGTTTTCTTAACAAAAGATCTGAAACAAATCCGTGGGTGACATATAGGCAGCATATATGACAATTTGGTGCGTACTTGAATATATAAATTAGAGAATCATGTAACATTGAATACTTATTTGAATATATAAATAAGAGAATCATGTAACATTGGATACTCTTGGAAATTGATATCCTAGCTTCCTAACATGTGAAAACCCCTCTATGTTTGAAAAATCAGTGGATGAATGGATACATGCATGCATACGTGCAAATACATCAATGCATACTGGGGAGATGTACTCCCAAAGGAATATATACCGAGAGTTGCCATATACTGATGATTGTGTAGGCATATACATAAATGTACATCTTAAGGTAGGTGAAAACTGAAGGTGAATCTACAGGTATTAAACAAGATACATGTAAAAGTTTAGGTAAAGTTTTAGATGAAGATGCAAATGGGTAGATATGTATTGAAACACAAGGATGTATATGCCAACACCTATATGCATGTATATGAATAAAAACAAGTATTGGTGATTGCATGCATTCACTTATAAATACCTGCATGCACCTATATGCATGTATATTAATAAAAACAAGTATTGGTGATTGCATGCAAACACTTGTAAATACCTGCATGCGAATATACATGAATGCATATAACACACATGTACCTTTAGGTACACGTCTCTCTCTCTTTCTACGCACATATGTACCCTTATGTACAAGTTTTTTTTTCTCTCTCTCTCTATCTACCTATCTACACATGCACATATATTTGTGTCTGTATATTTATTGGGGGAATTCTCCACTGCAATGTGTATATACGTGTGCGTGTGCATATGTGTATGTATGTTGTATGTGTTTGCATATATCTGTATGTATATTATTGATGGAATAATCCCAATCTGCAACGAAAGCTCTACGTACCCTCCCAGTGTGTGTTCGAAGGTTCTGGTTCACTCTAATAGACTACTTGTCTTGAAGTTTCAGTCGGAGATTTTGGATATCTCGATCAGGCAATTAGATGTTTCTAGCTAGCTTTATATTACTAGGTATGTTAGTAGAGATGGAGATTGCTAACACGAGAAAGGTTTGTCCCACCATAGGCATTAAGCTGATTAATGGAGCAGTGAATATATTTTCGAATTAATTAAGGTTATTATAGTTTTAAAAAAGGTATCAAACTCCTAAACAAGGTCCTCTGTAGTTAGTTAAACTTAGCAAGTTAGTTCTGTTTTACACGAAATAAAAGCATGATCTTTCCTATCAGTACCTATTTCAGATCCTGTCATGTTTTTGCCTTGCTACAATATTTTTAATATTTGGATATCTCGATCAGGCAATTAGATGTTTCTGGCTAGCTTATATTACTAGAAATGTTACTAGAGATGGACATTGCTAATACAAAAAAGGTTTTCCCCAACATGGGCATTATGATGATGAATTGAGCATTGAATACATTTTTGAATTAATGAAGGTTATTATAGTTAAAGAAAAAGGTACCCAATCCCTAAACAAGGTCGTCTGTAGTTACTTAAAGCTAGCACAAAATAAAAGCATGATCGTTCCTATCAGTACCTAAAGCTCTATTTCAGATCCAGTCATTATGTCTTTGCCTCGCTCCAATATTTTTAATACTTGTCTATTAAGAGCTATGTAAACTATGCATCTATTTCTGATGAATAACCCTCGCTTTTCACTAAAAAATACCAGACCTATCGTTTTTCACTCAGTTTTATGTCAATTTTCCTAAGGTGCATATCCTACCTAAAATTTTAGCAGCTACCCTATTCCATAAATCCCCACAACTCTACTACAAAAAAATTCTCTCAAAAGTAATTTATCAAACCATTTACCCAAGCTCTTCAAATACATTATCCTCATGGATATAGACTTCTATTGTTTCCATAAGGATCATGATTTTCTATCCCAAGACCCATCCTCATGGCAAAGACAACAAAATATTATTCAAGGTCACATCAAATGTTGCAATTGGTTCAAACCTAAGTATCTTTTGCCCTTGTTCATCTAGATCAGGGGTCACCAGCTCTCATCCGTGTCCACAGAAAGTTATTCCAAGTATAGCAGAAAGTCATTCCAAGTATAGCCGGTGCCACATGTTATGCAATCAAGTATTAGATACACCTAAATTATTTTAGGGACAAACATATTTAACTTGCTGAGTTGTAGAAAACAGCATAACTAAGATTTTTTTGATTACTATATGTAGCACAAAACCATTTTAATGTACATAGCTCATTCCAAAGCTTTGCTAAAAAAGATAGTATCACAACATTCTCATTATTAGCCTAAAAACATCATAGAAAGGATAAAAATAGCCAACCACCAAAAGAACTCAAGTCTATTCATCATAGCCCAAATATTACCTTTTAGGGGCATTATTGATCATACTTGTTGGGGATACACTTCTTTATTTCATAATGTCTAGAAAAGCATGTCATTGCAATCTAAGTATTAAGCATCATAAAAAATACATAACTATTGGGTGTGTGTAGAAGTGTGAGAGACACACGAGAAGCACACACAAGGAGCACAAACGCAACAAGACACACGGAGAAGACGATGGCTGGAATAGTTCTCTCTATTGATGATGAACTGAACTGAAGTAAGAGCTGAATAATATCCTTAAGTACAAAGTACCACCACATATGAGAGTATCAAGTATGTGGTAACATGGGGAAAAAACCTATAGCCAGCACTAGAGTAAAAAGTGCCCATGTATAAGGAAAAGGTTCACATCAAAGCTACTCGAGGAACACAGAAGTGTAACAAACCCCCCTGGAGCGAATGATGTGAACATATACAGGGAGTGACAGATTAGCCTCTACAAGGTAATAAGCCTAAAGCTTTGCGAAAAGCTTCAAACTTTTCTTGTGGAAGAGCTTTGGTGAATATGTTTTCCACATTATCTTGTGTAGGCACATATACCAAATCAATATCTCCTGCATGAAGGCGCTCTCTCACATAGTGATAATGCATCTCAATATGTTTGGTCCGTGCATGATGTCAGGGGAGCACTAGATTGTGCTCTCTGACTATAGTAGACAAGATTTTGGAAATACACTTATTACAAGAACACCCACGAAGTGAAAATGATACAAGAATATGTGATTGATACAAGATGTTCCACAACCCGAGATTGATAGGTACGAATAACTCGACTAGAGATGATACAGGAGATCCCACAACCCAGGATCGTAAGTATGAAACAAGATATCTGGATTACAAGAACTCCCTTCTGGGAGATGAACTAGATACAAGAAAGAACTCGACAGGATCTCGTTCTACGAGATTACAAGAGGACAAGATAGGATGTCCAAGAACTAGACTAGAACAAGGAACAAGACAAGAACTAGAACTGGAACTTCGAGAGTACTTACTTGGCGATCACGACTCCTTGAGCTCCCAAGACTGGTATTGGAAAGTTTGATTATGAATGTGGCCAACCCCTCCTTATATAGGTTTTCAAGGGCGGTTCATGAAAGTCGGTTACGAATTGATGATGTCATCAATTCGAAACATGAGCTCTGGATATCTGAATGAGGCAAGTAGACAATCGATCTTAGGGTTTTGGCACATTCCGAACGCAACAGAAGCATTGATTTCTCCTAATTTTGAGCCAATCATGATATATAGGATTCACATGGAATCTAAGGTTTAGGATGGTTTCCTTTGTCCATGACACATGAAACATTGGGTTTCGTGCAATAGCCAAAGCACTTTGACTATCAGTGAGAATATGCATAACAACATCAATCTCCGTGCAAAGATCCATCAATAGGCGTCTTAGCTATATACGCTCCACTGTAGTTGTGAAAACTTCATTATACTTAGCTTCACAACTCGATGTCGCCACTGTAGGTTGCTTCTTACTCAACCAAGATATGCATGAGTCTCCAAGGAAAAAGCAATTACCACTAGTGGACACGCGAGTATCATAACAACCAACCCAATCACTATCTGTAAAAGCATGCAAGCATGGTTGACCATCTCTGCCATAAAAGAGACCTAAGCTCAAAGTGCCTTTGAGATATCTAAACACATGTTTTATCGCTTGCCAATGCTTAGTGCCAGGGCTATGCATGAATCAACTCATCTGGGAAACTGCATACTGTATATCCGGCCTTATGCTGCATGCATATATAAGACATCCCACAACTTGTTGATAAAGAGAAGTGTCAAATGCATCACTAGAATGCTCGACCGAGAACATGAATCCTGTCTCAACTGGTGTGGAAACTATCTTGTAATCCTCAAAGTCAAAACACTGAAGTAGTTTCATACTTTGCTTGATGCATAACAATTCTTGGATGCAAAGATAATAGCTCAAAAGACCAAGATAAGTGACATCAAAAGTATGTTGCGGATCAGTAATAAGAATGTCAAGTTTTGCATAAAATGACCCAGTCAAGACTATGTCATCGACATAAAGAACAAGCACTATAATATCAACCCCATTTTTTTGTAGATAGTGTGCTTTCAATCGGACTACATGTGAAGCCAAGAGCAATCAAGTGCTTATGGATTTTGTCATACCATGCACGTGGTTCTTGCTTGAGACCATACAAGGCTTTATGCAAGCAACAAACCATATGCTCTTTCCCTTTCATAGCAAATCCAGGAGGTTGCTTCACATAAACCTCTTCTTGCAAATCACCATTCAAGAAGGCTGTTTTTATGTCCAATTGATGCACTTTCCAACTTCGATGGGCAGCCAATGCCACCATGGTACGAATGGTAGTCATGCGTGAAGTAGGTGCAAAAGTTTCCTCATAGTCAATGCCATATTGTTGCCCATATCCTTTGGCAACCAATCTAGCTTTATTACGATCAATGCTACCATCAGATTTTCTCTTAATCTTGTAAACCCACTTTGTAATAATGGCATTCTTTCCTTTTGGCAATTCACATAACTCCCAAGTATCATTATTATGTATGGAATCCATTTTTGATTGCATCGCACTCATCCATTGTGGATCGTCCACATGCATCTTTAAAAGAGAGTGGCTCTTCATGAAGTATTTCCATGACGATGCATCATAGTGCGCTCTCCTTCTCGAGAGCTCCATGATGATATGATCGGAGTAGAAAATTGAGCTTTTGAGGCCGCACACAGTACTCTACACAGATGCTGTAGAATACAGAGAAAACATAATACACATGGAGCACGAAGACAAACTTCTTAGGTCTCACAAATGCGGTCGAACTTACAATCTATGGCTGACTAGGCCACTATATGTTTTATTAAGGAACATATACAAAGAAGTGTCCAGTGGCCATTTGGCCTTTCACATGGACACTAACGCTAACAATCTCCCACTAAATGCCAACATGGCCAAAGTAACTATGGGAGAAAAATAAAGAATGATAAAGAATACCTGAGTGTAAGTATACAAACTATGGGAGAAAAATAAATAATGATAAAGAATACCTGAGTGCCAGTATACAAACTATACCTCCCACCTGATGGGCATGTTACACAGTATACAAGTGACTATGTAAGGTCAAGAATCAAGTAACCCGCATCAAGTGACAACAGTTTCGAAAGCTATCCATTGGTAGTCTTAGTCAAAGCATCTGCAACATTATCTCGAGTGTGAACCTTCTCAAGAATAATGCGCTCAGTGGCTAAGCAATCTCTAATGAAGTGATACCTCACCTCAATGTGCTTGGTCTTTGCATGATAGATCGGATTCTTAGCCAAAGCAATGGCACTCTGACTATCATTGAGCAAGCGAGGTACATGCTGAGGTAAGCCCATATCACAAGCAAGGCGAGAAAGCCACAATGCTTCCTTACATGCCTCACTTGCTGCAACATACTCTGCTTCTGTGGTGGAAATAACTGTACATTCTTGAAGACAAGATCTCCAAGAGATAGCACCTCCAGCAAAATGAAAAATGTACCCTGATGTAGACTTACGATTGTCTACACAACCAACATAGTCAAAATTTGTGTAACCAAGAATGGATGCTTTCCCTCTACCTAAGCATAGACACTTGTCCTTAGTACCACTCAGATATCTTAAAATCATCTTGACCGCTTCCCAATGTTTCTTGCCAGGATTAGACATATATCTGCTCACAATTCGCACTACAAATGCAATGTCTGGTCTCGTAGCCACTATAGCATACATGAGACTACCAACAACAGACTGATAGGGAATTTTGGTCATGAATTCCTTTTCCTCATCTGATTTGGGGCAATCATCCTTGCTCAATTTCACATATGTGGGTAAAGGTGTACTCAATGCCTTTCCACCCTGCATATTGAATCTGTGAAGTACTTTGGATATGTACTCACTTTGAGACAAGTATATGCATCTTTTACTCCTATCACGAGTAATGCACATGCCAAGAATATGTTTGGCATCCCCCAAATCCTTCATATCAAATGTCTGACTCAACTTCTTTTTGAGAATTGACAAATCATAAGAGGACTTCCCAGCAGTCAACATATCATCGACATAAAGTATCAAGCATATCAAGCTGCCATCTGAGCATCTCTTTGTGTAGAGACAATGATCCTCATTACTTTGAGAATAGCCTTGAGACTTCATAAAAGCATCAAACTTTTGGTACCATTGTCTAGGAGACTGTTTAAGTCCATACAAGTTCTTCTTGAGCTTAGAAACTAGACTTTCCTTGCCAGGAACTACATAACCCTCTAGTTGTTCCATATAGATCTCATCTGTAAGTTCTCCATGCAAGAAAGCAGTTTTCAAATCCATTTGGACTAACTCTAAGTCCTCCATTGCAATGAATCCAAGCAACATGCGCAGGGTAGTCATCTTGACCACTGGAGAGAAGATCCTCAAAATCAACACCATGTTGTTGCTTAAAACCCTTTGCAACAAGTCGTGCTTTATACTTCGGAGAAGCACTGTCTGATGTGAATTTTAGCTTATATACCCATTTACATGGTAAAGGTTGCCATTTGGCAAAGGTACTAAATCCCAAGTACCATTCTTGTGAATAGAATCCAACTCACTCTTCATGGCACGCTCCCACTTGACATGATCCTCTATCTGCATAGCCTCTTTGTAGCAAGAAGGCTCACCGGCATCTGTTAGCATAACAAAATCTAAACCTGGAACATATCTATCAGGTGGATGTGAGACATGTGCAGAACGTCTCAATGGTTGCTGAACAGGAACATGTGCAAACTGATCTGAATGGACATTCTCTTGAACATCCCTATGTGCAACATTTTTATGCATGCTAACTGGAGGACTAGTATCCTCAAACACCAATCTTCTCACTTCAACCTCCTTAATGGGCTGTTTATGCATCTTAGAATCATTGAAAATGACATCACTACTTCTGATCACTGATCGTGTTTCAGGATCCCATAAGCGATATCCAAATTGTCCTTCTCGACCATATCCAAGAAAAATGCATTTCTTTGACTTATGGTCTAACTGTTGTCTAAGATTCTTGGGTATATGAACATATGCTTCACACCCAAAAACTCAAACGACCATGCCAAATACACGCCATAGGTTGTTCAGTAACAACTAACAAGTGTTCTTTGTGTGATACAAATAAAGGATAAAGTGAGCCAACTTTGCTTCCTTTTGCAATAACCATATTGCCCTTTGATATGCGAAAGGACTGAGCATAGAAGACCACTTTGTAACCAAGGTCATCAAGTTGACCAATTGACATCAAACTGCATGATAACTGAGGTTACATGGCATACATTATGCATAGTAAAGTTTGAACCATCAATGAACTGCACAACCACATCTCCAATCCCCACAACATCACACTGGTAAGAGTCACCAAGTCTCACGGTACCAAGAAACTTTGCTGCATAATTAGAGAACCATTCTCTGTGTGGTGTCACATGGAAAGAAGCACTAGAATCTAGCGGTCACGTGTGGGAAAGAGCATTAGCCATAAGCGCCTCAGATGGCACAGTACTATCAAGTGTCAACACATCAGTATCATCAGAAATAGCATTAATTTCTTCAATCTTCACAATTGAAGTAGATGGTGCAGGTAACTGTTTAATATGCCCATCAACATTTTGTCCTTTACCTTTAGCATTCTTTAATGCATAACAATCTTTCTTCATATGTCCGTTCTTATGACAATAATGGCATTTGATATCCCTCTTCCTTGATTTACTTCAACTCTTATTTCATTGACCATTCTTTTCCTTGTTCTTGCTCCTGCGACGTTGCTGATTCTTTCCTTGGTAAGAATCACGAACATTATATGCATCTCCACTCTGAGTGCCAACTATAGATTTTCTACGAATCTCCTCGTGCTCCACATATATCATCATAGACAAGTTTACCACGAGGTGCACTATTGCTAATAGCTACGCAAAATGTATCCCATGATGATGGCAGGGTGCATAACAACAATACTGCTTTCATTTCATTATCCATATCCATTTTTTGAGCTTGTAACTGGGAGAATATAGCATCAAAATAATTTAGATGAGCAGCAACACTATCTGTGTCCTTCATACGAAGGTCATATAATTTTCTCATCAGATACACTTTATTTGATGCCGTCTCTTTTTCATATGTATTGCATAAATTCTTCCAAAGCTCCTCTGCACTTTCACAGTCTAATACTGTAAAGTAAACATTATCTGCGAGGTGCAAGCCAATGGTAGACCTGGCCATTTCATCTAACTCATCCCAATCATCTTCATCCATCTCAACAGGCTTCTTTGAAATCCCATTTACTGGCTTCCATTGCCTCCTTTGAATCAGCACATCTTTAATCTGATTCTTCCATAGCAAAAGTGTACATGGTGTGTATGTGCTCAATATATGCAGTAAAATGACACTAAAGGACTGAATGCACAGCCCAAAAACTACCCAATAACTCCAGCAAGTGTCTGTCAACTCTGATGCTTTGGCTCAAAAACCTACATAAATTTGCAACGACTACTCCCACCAAAACTGAAAACCTTTCCAGAAACCCGTAGTTTTGCGAGTGTGGCTGAAAAACACAGCCCTAAAGGTTGATATTTCTTGTTGGAGAAGTACAAAGAACACTCTTCTTGATGTTCGCGGACTTGTGTGAAGAGAACTATGTGCAAAAGTACTCCAAAATGGCTCCAAAAGACACCCAAAATTGCTTCAAAAATAGGCTGTGAAAGCAAAGAATGAAGCTTTGAGGGACCAAAACATGTTCAAGGTAATTTCAACCTTATTCTTTCCCCTTCTTAAGACACCACAAGAGTGTAGATTAGTGGCAAGAGATTGTCACGGTTAAGCGAGCTCTGGGGGGAACAGTACTGGGATGGGTGACCTCCCGGGAAGTACCGTGGAACTTCTATATTCCTTGATTGTTCAGGTCCTCCCTCGTGCGTAGCCAACGGCGCCAACAGTGACTTCGGTGACTCAAATGACAAGGTATGCCAAGGTCTATGCCTTGGTCACCGCCTTAGTCGTAAGCCTTGGAGAAAGCCTGGGGGTGCTCGCTTCGCTCGCACAAAAGGAACAAAACCTTTTTGCATCAACTTGGCTCTGATACCAGTGAGATATTTCGATGACGATGCACCACAGTGCACTCTCCTTCTCGAGAGCTCCACGATGATATGCTCAGAGTAGAAAATCGAGCTCCTAAGGCCGCACACAGTATTCCGCACAGATGCTGCAGAATACAAAGAAAACTTCTTAGGTCTCACAAATGCGGTTGAACTTACAATCTATGGATGATCAGGCCATTATATGTTTTATTAAGGAACATATACAAAGAAGTGTCCAGTGGCCATTTGGCCTTTCACATGGACACTAACGGTAACACTTCATTTCATGCTGTAGCAATAAGAGAATAATGTTGGGTGCGTGTAGAAGTGTGAGAGACACACAAGAAGCACACACAAGGAGCACAAACGAAGCAAGACACACAGAGAAGACGATAACTGGAATAGCTCTCTCTATTAACGATGAAATCAACTGAAGTAAGAGCTGAATAATATCCCTAAGTACAAAGTACCACCACATATGAGAGTATCAAGTATGTGGTAACATGGGGAAAAAACCTCTAGCCAACACTAGAGTAAAAAGTGACCATGTATAGGGAAAAGGTTCACATCAAAGCTACTCGAGGAACACATAAGTGTAATAAACCCCCCTGGAGCAAATGATGTGAACACATACAGAGAGTGACAGATCAACCCCCACAAGGTAATAAGCCTAAAGCTTTGCGAAAAGCTTCAAACTTTTCCTATGGAAGAGCTTTGGTGAATATGTATGCCACACTATCTTGTGTAGGCACATATACCAAATCAATATCCGCTGCATGAAGGCACTCTCTCACATAGTGATAATGCACCTCAATATGTTTGGTACATGCATGAAACACTGGGTTTTGTGCAACAGCCAAAGCACTTTGACTATTAGTGAGAATATGCGTAGCAGCATCAATCTCCAGGCAAAGATCCATCAATAGGCGTCTCAACCATATACACTCCACTATAGCTGTGAAAACTTCCCTGTACTCAGCTTCACAAGTCGATGTCACCACTATAGGTTGCTTCTTACTCAACCAAGATATGCATGAGTATCCAAGGAAAAAGCAATTACCACTAGGGGACACACGAGTATCATAACAACCAACCCAATTACTATCTGTAAAAGCATGCAAGCATGGCTGAACATCTCTGCCATAAAAGAGACCTAAGCTCAAAGTGCCTCAAAGATATCTAAACACATGTTTCACCGCTTGCCAATGCTTAGTGCTAGGGCTATGCATGAATCGACTCAATTGAGAAACTGCATACTGTATATCCGGCCTTGTGTTGCATGCATATATAAGACATCCCACAACTTGCTGATAAAGAGAAGTGTCAAATGCATCATTGGAATCCTCAACTGAGAACCTGAACCCTGTCTCAATTGGTGTGGAAACGGGCTTGCAATTCTCAAATTCAAAACGCTGAAGTAGTTTTTCAACCTACTTTGCTTGATGCATAACAGTTCCCCCCTCAACGGATACAAACCAGATGCCAAGATAGTAGCTCAAAAGACCAAGATAAGTGACATCAAAAGTATGCTGCAAATCAGCCATAAGAATGTCAACTTTTGCATCACATGACCCAGTCAAGAGTATGTCATCGACATAAAGAATAAGCACTATAAGATGAACCCCATTTTTGCATACATAGAGTGTGCTTTCAATCGGACTACATGTGAAGCCAAGAGCAATCAAGTGCTTATGGATTTTGTCATACCATGCACGTCGAGCTTGCTTGAGACCATACAAGGCTTTATGCAAGCAAAAAACCATATGCTCTTTCCCTTTCATAGCAAATCTAGGAGGTTGCTTCACATAAACCTCTTCTTGCAAATCACCATTCAAGAAGGCTGTTTTTATGTCCAATTGATGCACTTTCCAACCTCGATGGGCAGCCAATGCAACCATGGTACGAATGGTAGTCATGCGTGAAGTAGGTGCAAATGTTTCCTCATAATCAATGCCATATTGTTACGCATATCCTTTGGCAACCAATCTAGCTTTGTAGCGATCAATGCTACCACCAAATTTTCTCTTAATCTTATAAACCCACTTTGTACCAATGGCATTTGTTCCTTTTGGCAATACACATAACTCCCAAGTACCATTCCTATGTATGAAATCCATTTCTGATTGCATAGCACATCCATTGTGGATCATGACATGCATCTTCAAAAGAAAGTGGCTCTTAATTACATGTTGTAGCAATAAGAGAATAATCCACAAAATTACTTGATGCATGGTGAGAGCTTTATCTTGTTCTACCAAGTAAAGGTGCACTCAATTTGTTGTCCTGCAAAGTTTGTTTCAACGACTTTGGCATAGTTTGTGCACTCTTGATAGACATGCGTTCATTATGTAAAACATCTTCAATATGTACATCATGCATGGGCTGAATTTCATGCTCATTTTCAGGCATATTTTGATGCAAAGGTTCAACCATATGTGGCTGGAAATTTCCAGCAATTTGGACATTTTTTGGCTGAAAAATTTTCAGCCATGTTTGGCTGGAAATTCTCTACAATTTCAGCCCTATTTGGATGGAATTTTTCAGCCCTCTGAACCTCACTTGGCTGGTCTACATGGCCATAATCAAGCACACCATTTTGGAACAAAAGCATGAGTGTATCGAACACATCTTGTGAGCTAACTGTTGGCTGTTTTTTGCATTCAATTAGAGGGAAAACTGAATTTTCAGCAAATACAACATCTCAACTCACAATAATTGTGTTCTTCAATGGATGGTACAAAGGATATCCCTTACTTTCAGCACTATAACCAACAAATATACATTTCTTTGCCTTGTCATCAAGTTTATGACATTGTTGTGATGGCACAAGAGTATATGCAAAACAACCAAACACACGCATATGACTAACCATAGGCTTATGACCATTCCAAGCCTCATAAGGAGTGACGACTCTTAATGCTTTTGTAGGGTAGTGATTCAACACATAATTTGCACACATGACCGCTTCCATCCAAAACTTATAAGGAAGATGCTTTCCTTTAATCATATATCGTGCCATTTCAAGAAGAGTTCTATTTTTACGCTCGACAACACCATTTTGTTGAGGTGTATATGGCATCGTACATTGGTGTGAAATACCTCTTTCACAAAGAAAAGCATTAAACTCATGTGACATGTATTCACCACCATGATCCGTGCGTAGAGTCAAAAGCTTTTGTGAAGAAAAATTTTTGACCATAGCTAAAAATGCATTGAAGCAAGAAAATACTTCATTCTTTGCTTTCATAAGACACCCATGTATGGCGAGTAGCATTATCAATGAAGGTAACATAATATACATGCTTCCCAAACGATGGAGTCTCGATGGGACCACATACATCACTATGAACAAGCTGTAATTTTCTTGTAGTGTGTGTATGACTTGTTGGAGCAAGTCTATGACAAGCCTAAGTATTGGCTTGAGTCTCACAAGGTCTTAGAAGAAGCTTTAAAAAGAAGACTATGTAAAGTTCACTTGTGAACTACCTCTTGTAACTTTTGAAGAGTTTACTTAATGTAAAAGTAAGAGAATCTTAAGTGGTTGAGTCCACTTGATCAAGAATGGAAAGAGGAGCCACGAATTCGTGATTTGTGGTAGGTAGAGAATCAAATCAATCATTGATTGATTGGAGAGTGATTGAGGGAAGTTAGCCTCTCAAACTCAACTATAAATAGATGGCAGTTTTAGTCGTGGTTAGAGAGACCTATGCGAAGACCTCCAAGAGCTGAGCTTTATGCCATATCAAGGTGTGATTACAAGGCACACATATGTATCAGTAAGTCATTGTATTGTACAAGCAATATACTTTCATTTTCATGATTATTTGAGTTCATCTTTCCATGTTCTTGTGAAGTGTACTACTCACTGCCATTACTCTCAGTTTTCTCAGTCAGCTTGCAGAGATGTTTTCTCTGAGCTTGGTGCATCATTTTCAGTGATTTAACTTGGTAAAGTTAGCTCTATAAGTCTACTATATGCTCACAAATTTTCATGTCATTTGGATGTTGCAATCTTCAGTTATGTTCATTTGAAGACAACAGGGTCTGTTCATCTTCACTTCTCTGTCAGGTACCCGACTTTTTCACTCATCTTGTCAGAGGAGTTTCTCAGTGGTTACTTATCCAAATTCAGTGATTTGAAGATTGTTGGATTCAGCTTACTGTCTAGTATAATCATACAAATTTTCATAATCATTGGATTTCTACATTTTGAGTTATGGTGATTGTTCTGCTCACTGGTCTATTTCTGTAGCAGCCCGTGAAAATCGGGATGATGTCATCACTTGTTAAAACTCATTCTCAGTGTGTGCTTTGTTATTTTTGATGAGATTACTCTTGAAAGTTAGCTCTTTAAGCTAACTAGACTTCCCCAAGAGGAATTAAGCTAATTGCTGCTGTGCTCAGAGAATTATGTAAAACACTGGACATGTGTATGAACCAAGAATAACAAGTTTTCACCTCTGAGCTAACTCCAACTTATCTGTTTTGATCTATCTTTTTGAGAGTGATCTTCCAAGGTACATAGGGTGTCTAATACATCCATTGGCAAGCTAAAAGGGCCCACCATATACTCCTGGAGTTCATTTGGCTGGTGTAGATCAAGGATTTTGCAACACCTCTTCATCTTCAAGCACATACCTATCCATCTCTTCACATGACTATCTTTTGGAAAAGAAGCATGATGCATTTTTTCGAGAATGCAACCTTGACATGCATGCTTTTCAATGGACTCAAGTGTAAGCAAACCAATAACCATGTCCTTCTTTTGCAAGTAAAGCAAACTATTGAAGTTCAAGTGACCAAAACATGCATGCCAAAGCTCCATTTCAGCCATGGAAGAAGTATGAGCAAAAAAGGCATTCGAGGTAGCCCTCTTGTATGTATCCATGCAATTCAAACCATTACATAATGTACCGGACATCACGATAACATATCCATTGCTGAAATCATGAACCATACACTTATCATCAACAAAGTGTACATGAAGTCCAGCTTTGGCAATCAACGAAACTGAAATTAAGTTCTTCTTTATATCGAGCACATACAATGCATTTTTCAAGAGAATCACACCTCCATTTGCAGGGGTAAGATCAATTTCTCCTACTCCAATGATAGGATAAGAGGCATTGTTTGCACACACCACATGTCCTCCTTTGGGTGCATCTTTCAACGAGGCAAAAAATCTTTTGCATGATGTTATGTGCTTTGAAGCACCACTATCAAAGAACCAATCCGAATCAGCCTCACTCTCAACCATACATTTAGAATGCAAAGAAGCATCATAATGACATGTAACAACACATGCCCAAAAATCTTAAGCCATGTTACATTCATCATTCTTTACATTTGCTGAATTTTCAGCAATAGACATGCCGGATTCCTTCTTTTTTTCATTGCGTTTAGCAAGCTTTATACACTCATCAATAGTATGACCAGCCTTCCGGCAATATTTGCATCTCTTCTTCTTTTGCAAATCGCTATCATTAGAGGAATGAGTGGAAGAGGAAGCTTGAGGCTTTGGTTTTGATGAACTCAAAGTTGAACCATACTTGCTTTTCCCCTTTTGAGAGATAGCAAGTGCTTTCGTTCGCTCAATTAAACCACTCCTATTCACTCTAGATTGCTCTTCTTGCAAAAGAAGAGACAGGACCTCATCAAATGCATACATATTAGGATTTCCTTTTGTAACCAAAACGAGTGTAGTAGCAAAGCTTTGAAAAAATTCCGGTAATCCTTTCAACAATGTAGAAATGAGTGATGCATCCAGAATGATCTCATGTATTTTTGCCAATTGCTCTTTCAAGTCCTTGATGCGTGTCACATACACATCCACCGACTCATTTTCAGCCATACATACATCCTCAAGTTGGTTTCTCAAGTATGCAACACATGCTTCATTACGCATGGCATACAAAGAAGCAAGAGTGTCCCATGTCTGTCTCGATGTAGAACATGACCGAATGTGTGGAACTATATGACGCTTCACTAAAAGTGCAATCAAAGCATGAGCTTGAGCATCTTTTCCATCCCGTATAAGCTGCTCCTATGTAGCTGGAGAAGGAGAAACCACTATACTCGAAGAAGAAGCTCCATCTGTGACAGTAGATTGTGAAGTAGAAGAACCTATTGGTCTTTGATCTACATCTGCCACTATGTTCCAAAGTTGTTTTGCAACAAGAACATGCTTCATCATGTAAGACCACATCAGATAGTTGGTCCCATCAAACTTATGTTCAGCTTGAAGCATGCCAAACAAGTCATTGCTGCCCACCATTTCACTAAAGAACAAGAATGTGACAAAAGCTTTACTTCGACAAAAGCTAAAATGAGTGCTGAAATTTCTGCTCACAAACCGTCACTCTCATGGTGATTCTGACTGCATAAATGGTTTCAAAATGGGGGTAAAACTCCAGCGCAGCCAATGGAAATGTTTCTTGGCCGTTGAAATTCATAATTCTATGTTCCAAAGTCGATTTGCACTGTTAAAAGTGCATGCGCGCTACGACGCGAAAAACCAAAACTTGAGAAGGAGCTTAAGATGCTCTGATACCACTGTTGGGTGTGTATAGAACTGCGAAAGACACACAAGAGGCACACATAAGGAGTACAAACATAGCAAGGCACACAGAGAAGATGATGACTGGAATAGCTCTCTCTATTAACGATGAAATCAACTGAAGTAAGAGCTGAATAATATCCCTAAGTACAAAGTACCACCACATATGAGAGTATCAAGTATGTGGTAACATGGGGAAAAAACCTCTAGCCAACACTAGAGTAAAAAACGATCATGTATAGGGAAAAGGTTCACATCAAAGCTACTTGAGGAACACATAAGTGTAACAAATAATCCACAAAATTACTTTATGCATGGTGAGAGCTTGGTTCTACCAAGTAAAGGTGCACTCAATTTGCTGTCCTGCAAAGTTTGTTTCAACCACTTTGGCATAGATTCTGCACTCTTGATAGACATGTGTTGATTATGTAATACATCTTAAACATGTACATCATGCGTGGGCTGAATTTCATGCTCATTTTCAGCCATATTTTGATGCAAATGTTCAGCCATATGTGGCTGAAAATTTCCAGCAGTTTTGACAATTTTTGGCTGAAACTTTTTAGCCATGTTTGGCTCGAAATTCTCTTCATTTTGAGCTCTATTTGGCTGGAATTTTTCAGCCCTTTGAGCCTCAGTTGGCTGGTCTACATGTCCATAGTCAAGCACACCATTTTGGAACAAAGGCATGATTGTATCGAACACATCTTGTGAGCTAACTGTTGGCTATTTTCATTCAAGTAGAGAGAAAACTAAATTTTCAGCAAACACCACATCTCGACTCACAATAATTGTGTTCATCAATGGATGATACAAATGATATCCCTTACTTTTAGCACTATAACCAACAAATATACATTTCTTTTCCTTTTCATCAAGTTTGTGATGTTGTTGTGATGGCACAAGAGGATATGCCAAACAACCAAACACACGCATATGACTAACCATAGGCTTATGACCATTTCAAGCCTCATAAGGAGTGATGACTCTCAATGATTTTCTAGGGCAGTGATTCAACACATAGTTTGCACACATGATCGCGTGCATAGAGTCAAAAGTTTTTGTGAAGAAAATTTTTTAGCCATAGCTAAAAATGCTTTGAAGAAAGAAAATACCTCATTCTTTGCTTTCATAGGATACACCCATGTATGGCAAGTAGCATCATCAATGAAGGTAACAAAATATACATGCTTCCCAAAAGATGAAGTCTTGACGGGACCACATACATCACTATGAACAAGCTGCAATTTTCTTATAGTGTGTGTATGATTATCTTTTGGAAAATAAGCACGATGCATTTTTCCAAGAATACAACCTTCACATGCATGCTTTTCAATGGACTCAAGTGTAGGCAAGCCAATAACCATGTCCTTCTTTTGCAAGTAAAGCAAACTATTGAAGTTTAAGTGACCAAAACGAGCATGCCAAAGTTCCATTTTAGCCATGGAGGAAGTATGAGCAACCAAGGCATTTGAGGCAGTCCTCTTGTATGTATCCATGTGATACAAACCATTACATAATGTATCGGACATCGTGATAACATCACCATTGCTGAAATCATGAACCATACACTTATCATCAACAAAGTGTACATGAAGTCCAACTTTGGTAATCAATGGAATTGAAATTAAGCTCTTTTTGATACCGGGCACATACAATGCATTTTTCAAGAGAATCACACCTCCTTTTGTAGCCGTAAGCTCAATTTCTCCGACTCCAATGATAGGATAAGAGGTATTGTTTGCACACACCACATGTCCTCCTTTGGGTGCATCTTTCAAAGAGACAAAAAATATTTTGTATTATGTTATGTGCTTTGAAGGACCACTATCAAAGAACCAATCCAAATCAACCTCACTCACAACCATACATTTAGAATGCAAAGATGCATCATAATGACATGTAACAACACATCTCATTCTTTGCATTTGTTGAATTTTCAGTAATAAACATGCCAGATTCCTTCTTCTTTTCATTGCATTTAGAAAGCTTTATACACTTATGAATAGTATGACCAGCCTTTCGACAATATTTGCATCTCTTCTTCTTTCACAAATCAGCATCATTAGAGGAATGAGTTGAAGAGGAAGCTTGAGGCTCTGGTTTTGAGGAACCCAAAGCTGAACCATAGTTGCTTTTTCCCTTTTGTGAGATAGCAAGTGCTTGCGTTCCCTCAATCAAGCCACTCCTATTCACTCTAGATTGGTCTTCTTACAAAAGAAGGGGCACAACTTCATCAAATGCATACATATTAGGATTCCCTTTTGCAAGCAAATGGAGTGTAGTAGCAAAGCTTTGAAAAGATTCCATTAATCCTTTCAACAATGTAGAAATGAGTGATGGATCAGGAATGATCTCATCTATGTTTGCCAATTGCTCTTTCAAGTCCTTGATGCGCGTTACATACACATCCACCGACTCATTTTCAGCCATACATACATCCTCAAGTTGCTTCCTCAAGTATGCAACACGTGCTTCATTACGCATGGCATACAAAGAAGCAAGAGTGTCCCATGCTTGTCTCGATGTAGAACATGACCGAATGTGTGGAACTATAAAAGGCTTCACTGAAAGCGCAATCAAAGAATGAGCTTGAGCATCTTCTCCATCCCATCTAAGTTGCTCTTGTGTAGATGGATTAGGAGAAACCACTATACTTGAAGAAGAAGCTCTATCTATGACAGTAGATTGTGAAGTAGAAGCACCTGCGGGTCTTCGATCTACATCTGCCACTATGTTCCAAAGTTGTGTAGCAACAAGAACATGCTTTATCATGTAAGAACACATCGCATAGTCCGTCCTATCAAGCTTATCTTCAGCTTGAAGCATGCCAAATAAGTCATTGCTACCCTCCATTTCACTAAAGAACAAGAATGTGACAAAATCTTCACTTCGACGAAAGCTAAAATGAGTGCTAAAATTTCATCTCACAAACCGTGACTCTGATGGTGAATCTGACTGCACGAATGGCTTTGAAATGGGGGTAAAACCTTAGGGAACCTGGTGGAAATGTTTGTTGGCTACTAAAATTTGCTTCTCTATGCTCTGAAGTCAATTTGCATTGTTAAAAGTGCATGCGCATTGCAACGCGAAAAACCGAAACTTGGGAAGGAACTGAACCTGCTGTGATACTATTGTTGGGTGTGTGTAGAAGTGCGAGACTGCCAAAGAACCCACACAATGCGACAAAGATCACTCCCATTAATGTGATTGGGTTAATAGTAGACTCTACAAGAAGTGTAACTCCCACTGCCCCAGTGCAAGTGGTCACGAGAGCTCAAGCATTACAACAAAAACAAGGCTTAGGCTAGGAAAAAAACTTAGAGGTTAGTGAGCCTGAGAGTATAACAAAGAAAAGGATGAGAGCCTGGAAAGATAGCTGAGAGAGAATGAAAAGGCAATGGTCTAAGAAAATGAGTGAACTTGAGGAAAGCTTAAGAGAAACAAAAGCGTAGATAGTCGAAATTGCCTCTCAAATGCACTCTCACACACCACCACCATCACCATCCCTATCACCTTCTAATCCACCACATGGAACCCACCCACCACCCAGAGTAGGATCAGTCTTAGCAGATCCCACTCTCGAGGACCTAGACATGATGCTTAAAGCATATCAGACCAGAATCTAAGAAGTGCCAAATGTGACAGATCATGAAAAATGTTACCCTATCGTTGATCTAGAGATAGAGAGAACAAAGCTTTGTGCTAAGATGGTAGAACTGGCTCAAACCATGTTTGAAGCCAGTTGTCTTTTCAACTACCCTAGTTCAGCTAAGACACAGTTCCATTTTGATGGATTGTTAGAAAGATTGGAGAGACTAATTGCAAAATCTGGAAAGGAATCCATCTCCAAGGGAAAGGACAAGGCAAGTGAAAAGATAAGCATTCCTCCCAGGAAGCTTATGTGCCTAGTTCCATAGAACCAGATACAGCTTCTTCTATGAATCTGTATTCACCAGAATTCCTACGAGAGATTCAAGAAGAGAAATGTGCTAAAGAAAGTGAAGCTCCTCCTCCCATTGAACTTGTGGATGACACACATGATCAATTCCCGCAAGAGATTCCTTCCATTTATGGAGAGAAGGAGAGTACCCAATCCCATGAGAGATTAGACTTCGAGTCTAATTCCTTGTAGGAACTACCCCATTTCACAGGCCCATGGGAAGCTAAGTCTACTTGCATGAGACACCCACGGTCATGATAAGAAACGAAGACTCAATCATACCTAGGAATAGAGAGGTAGTGAAAAAAACTAAAGTGCAGTGCAATCTCACTTTAGAAGAGCTACTCAAAGTTAGGCCAGAGCTATGGAAACATGTAGCCAACCAAGTGCCTAAAATAGCTAAACCTCGTTCTCAGGTAGGATCTCATAGAACAGTGCCAAAAATACCCTTGGATAAGATAGGAGACATGAGCGAAGGAGAAGAAGGAAACACCTATCTTCCAATTACCCATCAAGATTACACCACCAAGACAATTTTGGACTCTGGTGCAGGAGTTGCAATTGCCACCACTTCCCTATGGAAGCATTGGGCAAGTCAACACTCAAGCCAACGAGAATGAAATTGCAGATGGCCGATGGTCACATAAAAAGACCCGTAGGACTACTAGAAGGGGTAACTCTCACCACGTGTGGTGTGGAGTTTGAGCATACTTTTGCTATATGTGACTTTAGCAAAAATCAGGCCTATGAGATGATTTTGGGAAGACCATTTATGAGGAAATTGCAAGTGGTACAAGAGTGGGGAACCAATTCTTTGTATTTGCAAAACTTAGGTGTTACAACCAAAGTCAATCTCAAGGATTACTCTCATAGAGACGTACCCCCTATTCAATGGAATCCCATCCATAGAGCTAAAGGTGATATAGAGTCAGTGCATTCCATAGGATCAGGATCCTCATGGATGCATGAAGACACCCACTTATGGATGAGCAAAGTAGTAGTAGAAGAAGAGAAGAGAGAAAAAGCCAGAGAGGTAGGTGCAAAGGAGACTCATAGATCAATTCAACACCCAACATATGCACCTGTAGTATTTCTTGACGAAGAATTTGAACCTCATGGTTGGGCGAAAATTTTAGCAACAATGGATGTAGCCATCAATGAAGAACAATGGACACCTCACTATGACGAGGATGGCTATGACATTTCAGTCTTCACAATAGAGCCAATCATGTGTGATTCAGTTATTGAAGAATGTGAACCTAGCACTGATGCATTCGAGGATGCAAGTGACTCCGATCTAGAGTCAATTATTATGGACCCACTTTTTGCATCAGATAAGGAATATTTCTATGAAGTGGAAGTTCACCCACAAAGACATGAAGAACTTATAATTGATGTGAGATTAACCACGTAGATAACCACGAAGAATGAAGGCAAGAAGAGGAAGAAGAGAGAAGTCACACTAGAGGAGGAAGAATCCTTGTTTGAGGTCCATGAAAATTTCAAGAAGTATGAGATAGAAGATAGGAGAGTCATGGTAAGAATGCCTAAACATGATGCAGAAGTCGGAGAGGCCTATGATAACAAAGAAACCACCAACAAAATTGTTGTAACCATAGAAGAAGGAGAAGAAAAGTGCACATACATAAGACATGACCTGACGGAGGAAGAGGAGCAAGAGTTGGTAGCCTTGCTAAGAGAATATAGAGATGTTTTTGCTTGGAGCTACAAAGACTTAAAAGGTGTAGAGCCTAACATATGCTCACATATGATTCCTATGACCTTGGAGGCCAAACCCTCTAAGGAGAAGCCATACACATACAACGATGACTATGCTGCCAAAATCAAGGAAGAGATAGATCGCTTGGTTGAAGCTAGATTCATTTATGAAATTGAGCACACTGAGTGGGTATCCCCCATCGTAGTGGTGCCCAAGAAGAATGGAAAGTTACGTGTATGCATTAACTTGAAGAAGGTTAATGCAGCCACTATCAGAGATAGTTATCCACTTCCTATCACTAATCATCTTTTAGAAAGGGTGGCAGGCAAGGAAGTGTACAACTTCCTAAACGGGTTCTTTGGTTACAATCAAGTAGCCATTGCACCAGAAGATCATCATAAGATGGATTTTTCCATAGAGTGGGGCATATTTGTCTTTCGAGTAATGCCATTTGGTCTTACCAATGTGGCAGCCACCTTTCAAAAGCTAATGTGCCACGTGTTTAAAGAATTCTTGAGGAAGAATTTGGAAGTCTATGTTGATGATCTTTGTGCTCATTCCAACATAAGGCAAACACATATCCTTGAGTTGAGAGCTATCTTTGACAAATGTAGAGAATATCAAGTTTGTTTGAACCCAGAAAAATGTGCTTTTATGGTAAGGCAAGGCAAGATTCTGGGACACATACTTCAAAGAATGGCATGCCCGCGGACAAGGAAAAAGTTAGAGCAATTGCAGAGGTACCTAGGCCAAAGAATGTCAAGGAGCTACAAGCTTTCATGGGGCATTGTGGCTATTATCACCGCTTCATTCATATGTATGTGATCATTCCAAAGCCTCTGTACTCCCTTTTGACTAACTTTGAGTGGACTAAAGAATGTGAGGATTCCTTTAACGAGCTCAAGAGGAGATTGTGTTCTGCACCAATCTTGACCACACCAGATTGGAACAAGCCGTTTCATGTTCACGTGGATGCATCCAATTATGATATTGGGTGTGTACTTGCATAACCTATGGGTGAAGGTAATATGGATCTTCCAATTGTCTATGCTAGTAGACAATTGAATGCAGCTGAATGAAACTATACCACCATCGAACGAGAAGGATTAGGCATGGTATATGCGGTTAAAAAGTTTAGAAACTATTTGCTTGCAAATAAGTTTAAATTTTTACTGATCATCAAGCTCTACTGTACTTGGTAAACAAGCCATGCAATATAGGTAGATTAGTAAGATGGTTCCTCTTACTAATGGAATATGACTTTGAGGTAGTGGTGAGGAAGGGCAAGAATCACTTGAGAGCAGATCATTTCTCGAGGTTCACATCCAGAGAGGCTCCAGAAGGAGTATCAGATGATCTCCTTGATGCTTACTTGTTCAATTTGGAAGTTGTACCGCAGTGGGCCAAGACATTAGTGCCAGTATTGACATATGGACCTAAACATCCAGTAATGAACACTCAAGATAGGGAGGTAGTAAAAGCCCAAAAGTACCATATCATGGTAGGGAGTATGTACAAGCATACAGATCAAGGGATATTAGCTTGTTGTGTGGAAGATGAGGAGTATGCAAAATGGTTGCAATTAGCACATGTGGGTGCATTAGAGCAACACTACTCAAGGCAAAGAACTCTACAGACGCTAAGGAGACTCGGAGTGCACTGGCTGACTATGGAAGCAAATGTCCATAAGTTGTGTAAGGAATGCCCGGTCTGTTGTATTAGACCACCTGTGGAGCATGCTACATTATACCAAGTGTCTCTAATACCAGATTGGAGTGAACCATTGGTAGCCTTCTTGAGGATAAAACATTCCCTCAAGATATGACCGTGGCTAGACAAAGAGGTTTAGAACAAGAAGCCCTAGATTACACACTCATTGGTGATAATCTATATAAGCATGGAAAAGACCGATATCTAAGACTATGTGTCCATGAGAGTGAATATCTTAATATTTTAGAAACTGCTCACCAAGGTGTAGCAGACAGACAGTTTGGTCCAGACCAGGTAATTAAGGCAATCCTATTTGCAGGCTTGTGGTGGTCAACCCTTCGCATGGATGCACATACCTATGTGAAGTGGTGTGACGTTTGTCAGCAAACTCAATATCCCATACGTAAAGATGAGATGCCATTGAAACCTATGATGGGTGGACGCGTATTCTCTAAGTGGGAATAGACTTTGTAGGTCCTATTAACACCCCCAACTAAGAGTTCACATGCTGAACACATCATTATGGCCATATATTATCTAACCAAGTGGGTAGAAGTGAAAGCCACAACGAAGAATGATGCTCAAACAACAGCTAAGTTTTTATTTGAGAATGTGTTCACTAGATATGGGTTACCGATAGAGTTAGTAAGTGATAGAGGCACTCACTTCTTGAATGAAGTTGTTGAAACCTTCTCCAAGAGTTCTTAGTGATACACGAGACATCTGCCCCTATCATCCACAAGCTAATGGGCAAGCTGAAAGCACCAATAAGATTCTATGCAATGAGATGACCAAATTAGTGAATAATAAACGCTTTGATTGGGATAAACAACTACACCTTACTGTTTGGGCATATAGAGTTGCCTATAAAATGGTACTCCAAGCCACACCCTTTCAGATGGTATTTGGCCAAAATGCAGTGCTACCATTGGATATTTTGATACCCACGCTGAAAGTGGCACGAGAGCATCAATGGACCGGCCATGAGCTCTCACCTAGAATCTTTGATCTAGAACGCTTAGGTGAAACAAGATTGAGAGCAGCAGCAGGGATTTATGCAGCTAAGAAAAGACAAAAGGCATACTTTGATGCCCATGTGAAGGATAAGGGCTTGAAAGTGGGAGATTTAGTCCTAGTGTACACCTTAAAGCAACATGCAAGAAAGTTGGAGAAGAGAAGCTATGGACCTATGATCATCAATAGGATCTCAACAAGCGGAGCAGTCCAATTAGCCACCCTAGAAGGTGATATCCTACCTAATTACATGAGTGGATGTAGAGTGAAATTATATCAAGAACCCCTCACAGAGGAAATGCTAAATCAACTTAATACGGCCAAGAAACGCAAAGAGGAAGAAAAACGAATTTGAGAAAAAGCACAGGCAGAAGCCTTGGAACGCATTCGAAGAATGAAATTGAGGAGACAAGGTATAAATCAGCCTAGGATGCTTATGAGGATCCGAGATATCACATGGCCATGTGTGAAGCATCAAGAGTACATTCCAATAGAATATTTGACCGATGTCCTTTTGTGACCCTAGAAGTAAGACAAGGAGAAAGCGCAAGGACTGTGTAAGCATTGATTGAATCAGGTGCAGCCACTGGTGCAATTAGAATTTCTTACTGTCAAGAATTGCAATTAAGCATCAATCCTATAAAGGCATATCTCAAAGGATTGGGAGGTGTGGAAATCCCTTGCATGGGCGAGGTGGAGCTTCCCATCAACATTCAAGATGTTCTCATGACAATAAAGGTGCGAGTGTGTCAAGACGAGGATCTCACTGAGCCTCTTGTCTTGGGTCAAGATTGGATCTACGATCATGCAGTCAACTTGAACCTAAGAAGTGGAATTCTTCAGGTCTAGGTAGGTCAAAATTGCATCACCATTGAGTTAGAAAATCAAGAACTCAAGGAACTAGGAAAGGCACCTACTCTTGGTCCTTCCAGGAGTACACATGAAGATAAAGATGCTGTTCTTGTCGAAAACTCTGTGATGCAGAAGGAGGAGGTTCTCAACAAAGAAATCAAGGATCAAATGGAACTCCGTTCTTTTCCAAAAGCAAGCAGAGTGAAGCAAAAAAGGGAGCACAAGAAGCCGAGGAAGCAAATGGTCTATGCTCATCATCAATGAAATGAGTGAAGCGAGATGACTCAAACGGTGAAGCAGATTTGGATCCGCAAGGGTGAACAACCCCCTACCCAAGAGAATGTACCCCAATGATGCACCCAACCAACTATTCAAGCAAGAACTACAAAGAAGGAGTATTCAAGGAATATCCCAACATGGACCATTTCTATTTGGGTCCCAAAGGAGTCGATGAAGGCTGACTCCAATGCACGACAAATTTGGGTGCCCAAGACCTGCTTACATGCTCAAGTAGCTTCACATAAGCTCAGAAGTGTGAAGCACCGATCAGAATCATTCACATCATGCACTTCATAACACACATCTACATTCCAACACTCCAAACGGGCAATCACACCTAGGACTGCTTGGAAATGGGTACCCAAAAAGTCCCAAATCCAAAAAGATATAATTTCAAAACATAGAAAATTCATCAGAGCTGAAGGATCCTATCTCACACCTACAATTTGGAGAGTTAAACTCTGTGTTAAACCCCCTGACCCCACCATGTAAACTACTGATTCCCAACCCCATTCCCTTTGCATTACACACTATTTCCCCTACATCTCATAATGTAAATAATATGTTTAATACATTAATTTAGTATGCACACCAACTGCAACAAACATACCATCAATTGGAAGAGCGCAATGCTGCTTTCCAGGCAGAGTCTCTGCGATTGCACTCTAGAGTCAGTATCTTGGAGGTTGATCACCAAACACTCCTAGTAGAACATACCGGTTTATAACAAGCTCACAGCGAAATGGAGTCAAAGCTGTCAAATGTAGATGATGAAACAGTCAAGGACTTAGAAAACATGCTTGAAGCACAAATGCTCGTAAATGCTAAATTACGTCAGAATTTAGGACTTCTCCGCAAACACATGGCCGCGACATTAGAAGAGAACAAGCACCTCCAATAGCAAAAGCAAGATAGCCTTGAAGCCGCTATGGAAGGCAACTGTCTCAGGCGTAGAAATTAGTCCAACAAAGTACCATGCTGTTCTCTCTAAAGATATCAAAATATTACTAGAGGAGCATGCAAGTTTTTTGATAGTCCTTTGAAAAGTTAGAATCAGAATGTGTTGATCTAAAGAAGCAATTAGTAGATGCGAATACAACTCAACAGGACTCGGCCATCCCGCGACAACCTACAGAAGAATTAGAGGCCATAAAAAAGCAGGTGGTAGAACTACAAACACATTTATTACCATATGAAAGGCCGCCCTCACCAGTCGAAGAACTAGAACCTGAAACGATGGTTGAGATCCCTGTCGATGAAAGTTATGAAGAGCCATACGAGAAAATGCCAGTACCTAGTGGGTGAGTCACTTCAAAGGGAATAGACACCTTGGAAATTGAAGTTCGAGATTGGCTCAAGAGGGTCAAGCAAGTGGGAAAAACCCATGACGATCGTGTTGTAGTGTAGATTCAATACCTCACCAATCTAGAAGAAACCATTCTCAAATCTTCCTACTTTCAACACCTATCCCATCAGTGATCAATAACAACATTAGAGCCGCAATACATGCCCTACTTTGTCTTATTACATGACTATAATGCAGAAATTAAAAGGCATACACGAAAAGAGCCCACCTTTGCAACACAATTTGAGCCAGATGACTTAGCTCAAAAATGCACGTGCTGGCTACATCTTTCAACCTACTTGGCGAGAACGGCTATTAACCGACTACCCTGAGATGATGAGCACGTGGGCCACCATGACACTATCTATCAAGTATAACCCATGTTATTGCCCAGTGGTCCGTCGTAGATCATGGCAAGCTTTTGCAATCAAAGTACGCAACAATAAAGGATGCTTTGCGTGGGTCAACTATCCATATTTTGCTACACCTCGAGGGCTCCCAACTGTAGCATACATGATATCCACCATATGACACTGGTCTACACGCTTAAAGAATGTGCCAGACATCACAACAAAGATGTGTATGAAAATATTTGAGCTCATGACAATCGTCTTCGAAACCTTTCGAAAGGTCTAGGCTCCATACATCTCCGCCCCCGGATTTTCTGAAGGAAACAAAGATTTAGTATACCACATGAGCCAGACCCCCTCTATGAACATAATCTTTGCATGGCATGTGTGCATCAAGTATTTACCTTCTCGCCACAAGCAGATCTTTGAGGAAATGTTCTCTACCAGGTTCAGGGAATATCATTCTAAAATTCTCATTCCCGGACCAACACATTTGCTACATCTCTTTGCGGTAGAACAAGCCATTCATGCCGATCAGCTATGTGTGCCACATTTGGACATTCTAGGTCCAATTGATTGGGATAAGCTCATGATAGATTTGGCTCGAGGATTATGCATTCAAGAACATCACCTAGTGTTGGCAGTGGTCAGAGCGGTCAAGGATTCACAAGACAAGGGAGCCAACGTGAAGGGCCAAGCAGGCATAGCAGTCAAAGAAGATCGGGCAAGTAGGCAGACAGGCAGAGCAGTCAAAGAAGATCGGGCAAGTAGGACATTATTTTTCATGAAGCTGAAGCACATCAAAGAGGTGGACACACAAGAAGAAAGAGCAAGTAGGGAGCTCCAGGAAGTGTATGTCAAACTGTTAGAAGAAATCCCTACAACAATAGTGATTTTCATCACTAAAAGCCATTGTAAATACCATTTCATATTTTTGTAGCTCCATTTTGTGCAAGCCAAGGAGTCCTTGAGCTTGAGGAGCCTAGAAGTACCTACCTATCAATTTTCAAATTTTTTAGACTCCGTTTGAGCCCTCAAATAGGCCCTAGAACCTAATTTTTAACTAGGCCGGACACTAGGTCTGGACAGGGCCAAAGCTAGTCAAAAACTATAAATAGAGCTAGAGAGCTCATTTTTGAGGTTAGCTTGTAATAGATTTGAACTTGTAAGAGCACTTTTGAAGTAATCTAAGGAACTCCATTGTCTTTCTCTTTGTCTTGCCGTGTGTGCGTGTGTGCGTATGTGTGTGCATGTTAGTGTGCTTCTCACTCACGCACTTGTGCCATCACTTGTTCAAGGTCTATACCATCCTCCCGTCTTCTAGGATTGACATTAAAGGAGGTGCTACTCATCACTGAGCTACACCAAATTTTGGCGCCGTTGCCGGGGACCGAGCTTTGAGGACGAGTGTGTGATGGTAAGACGTAGAGTTGTGACGTTGGCGTTGTAGGTAATTTCTTTATTTTTTCTTACTTTTCTCTTTTTTACTTCACCATCTTCATCACCATCATCATCCTCACCATATCTGATCTCCATCTCCATCATCGCAAAAATTTCAGTTTTTTGATCATATCACCTTCTCCCTTCCATTTCCCTCATTTCACTTGTGAGAGAGAGCGAGAGAGAGATTTGTGTGCGTGGCTTTTGCATGTTTTTTGAGCTTCCTTGCAGGTTTTTGCTGTACCATCCTTTCCAGCATGCTGCATAGGTATGGAAAAGCTTGGCCCTGTCTCTGTGTCGCAGACCTATCGACAGAAAAATCGCTCATTTGGTAAAACAAAGCACACCCCAAGGACCCACATGAGGAGAACATTCCAAATCACTACATAAAAATTAAAAATTCCGTGTTTCTCTATCAATCGCAACCGACACTGTCAATCGCGATCAACAGCCACGATCAACAACCTCTGTCAATCGCGATCGATAGTCTCTGTCAATCGCGATCAACAGACCCCACGACCGACTGACTGCCACATAGGATTCAATCAATCGCAATCGACACCGTCGATCGCGACGGACTGAACTTTGGCGATTGACACCAGAATTTGCGTGTACACGTGTCCATCGTGACGGATAGGCCCACGATTGATTGAAATTTCACCAGAATTCGTGCAAAAAGTGTCAATCGTGATTGACATCATCGATCGCGACTGACAAGACTCACGATTGACTCTGTCGATCGTGATTGACACTGTCAATCACGACTGATGTGTCGATCGTGACCGACAGCCACGACGGACACCTCTGTCAATCGCGATTGACAGACCTGTCAATCGCGATTGACAGGCATTTTCGGCCAAATTTTAGGGTTTTGTTATTCCAAGATTTGGGGATAATTTTGGGCATATTTGTCTATCAATTAGCATTTTGTGAGGTCCCTACACGTATGTTTTGAGGAAAATCCTGTGAACTGTTAGCCTGTGTGAACCCTGTTTTAGCCCCAGAATCGTGAACTGACATAACTTTCTCATACGAAATACGTTCGGAGTGATCTTGGGCTTGTTGGAAAGCTCGTGGGGAGTACTACCAAAACTTCCACTGGTTACGGTAAAATTAATGTCAGGATTATTAGACATAGTATTTTTAAGTGGACCATATCCAGGGGGAGGAAAACTCAGGGATTTCTAGAATTGTGTTCCATAGAGACATGGTGCAAATTGACATGTGGATTACATGAATGAAAGTGATTTTTTGTGTCCTTTGAATCTAAGTCTCAAGCTAACTTTGGGACTTTTACAGGTCCATTGAGAGCACTAGAAGGCATTTAAAGCAAGGGCATTCCGCAAGCTTGAGAACGGGGGTCTCGAGCACTAAAGATCAAAGGATCAGCGAGTGAGGTTGGAATACTCTCAACTCCCTCTGTCAATTCCTAGCTTAGGCTAAGTGCGAATAGTGCTAGAAGTAAGTCAAGGCGACGATAGGCATCTATCAAGTTGAAGACTACCTAAATACTCAAGTTCAAGCTAAAACATAATCTCTGTGTGATCGATAACTTTAAAGGAAAGGAACTTAACGTGGAATGATCAACTAAAACAACGGAAATTAACTTAAGTATTCCTGACGACGTGATAGCAGAAAAGATCATAAACACGATAATCAACTAAAAAGAACCAAGTGACTGATACAAATTGATCGGCAACGAGGCTGTACCTTGGGTAAAAATTGGGATTTCTCAGCTAAGCATATGAACCTTAGATCAGGACGACACCTAGGGAGAGATAGACAGAGTCTTAGGTCTTTAGAGGCTAGTGTCAATCATACTGCTAGGTCTTGGGCCCAGCAGTTGAGCCATCATTCGTACTACCCTAGCTCTGAGACTAGTGAGTCAGAGATGTCTCAAGGTATGGAGAGACCCACAGGAAGTTCAGGAGTGCCATACTTCCATAGGGTAGAAGGCCCCTACAAGATGCAGCTAGAATACCTTAGGACCAACCGATTAGGTACTAGCATCTATGAGGATGGCCTAGGAAGATATGTGGTCCAGATCAACCCATTGGACTAGAACATCCAGTAGTTAAATTTGAAAATGGAGCATACTTGGACAAAGAAGGAACCATATATGTAGTCACCAGTCACCCAGTCAGGACAGATGAATTCGGAAATGTGATCCAAGAAACGGACTTAGGTGACCTAGAGCAAGGGAACATGTGTGTAGAACCTAAGACTCCTCGAGGCAAATCAGTTCTCACTACAATTATCACACTAGAATGGATCCCCCAGGACAACAAGAGCATAGACCTGATCTTGAACCGAGAGACCGATGAGGCCTTTTGGAGGTATAAGCCTGTTCAGCCTAATGAGATAGGAACGATCAAGATCTATGAATTCAAAGATCCTGATAGCCCAGGCAAAGTGACCTATTTAGACAACACTTTGAAAAGAATATTTGTGGTCACAGAGCACGGTAGGCATGCCTACACTTGGAAGGGAGAATTTATTTTTCCCCAACCAAGATCTAATGTCTCTTTTGGCCACCAAGGGGCTGGAACATCCCAGGCTCATGGAGCCCAAAGGGACAGAAGTAGAGATAGACCCGAGGTAAGCTTTGCCAACCCAATAGGAAGAGAACGAACGTGAGCAGAGACGGATAGAGAAGAAACATAGAGAACTAGAGTTCCAAGGAACCTAAGAAATGCTGATGATTTTCCTTTGCCAAGGCCCAGGGAACACACCAGAACCTTGAGGCCAACCCAGCTGGTTAAGTCCATGAAGAACTACTTCGATGGCACCGGAGACCCCTACGATCATGTGGCCGAATTTAGGCAAGTCTTGAGAGTTGAACAAGTGGAGGACTTATTCACGCAATACAATGCCTTTGGTCTAACTCTTAGGAACACCGCTCTTACGTGGTTTCAACCACTAAATGAAAGACACTTCAGGAACATAGACCAACTTCTAGAGGCTTTCATTATTGAATTCTCTAAGAGTGGCATAAGGCATAACACTTCCTCATTGATTCATAGCTTCAAGCAAACCCCTCAAGAGACGGTCAGACTTGCAGGAAGAAGGTTTAGGCAATATCTAGAGAGATGTTTGATTCCTGAGCTACCCGCTCCAACCAAACAAGTGGCTTTATTCCTAGATGGACTGCTAAGTACAAAGTTGAGATCATACGTGTACTTAAAGGACCCAATGACCATAGAAGAGTGTGTACGCATGTGCATCGACATCGAGGATAACCTAGGTGAGGAATTAGAGCTTTCAAAAATCTACAAAGATTCAGATAGTTCTTCTAGCCTCTCTTCCTCACAATCCACATCTATTGAGGAACTCGTTGAGAAAGTAGCTCAAAAACTAGGTGTTTTAGCAAACAAATCCCAAGATTTGCCCCAGTTAAGCAGTGCTATACTTGTGGAGGTGACCATATGGCGAACGTATGTCCCATCATGGCTCAACCCCAAGTGAATCCCAGTAGCCAATACTGCACCATAGAACGGAGATATACAAATCACACTGCGCAAGATTGCCCCTACAATAAGCAAGCAGTTAAGCAAACCTACCCTCAGCCCTATACACAACAGGGAAGGTATCAGAACTAGTACTCACCACAGCAATATGGCAGACCTCAACAACCCTATCAACAGCCCTACCCAACCCAGCAAAGACCTCAGCCTGTGTTAGCTCAGCAACCTCCTACCCCAACCAATGTGATTCCCGTAAAATATGCAGCTACAGAAGAAAATTTGAATAGAGCTATAGTCCCAGTGACTCCATTGCTTTCAGAAAGTGAACCGAGTGATCATAGTTTTGATTCCACTCACATAGATAATCCCCAGGCTTATTACATGCAGTCTCCTAAACATGGTGAGTCCTACTACAGTGAAGAACTGAGTGAACCTAGTTGGGATCCGGAATATGCAAATGTCATGTATGCAAACCCGAACTCTAGACCTCAACCTAGGCAAGTTAGACCCCCATTTCCTAGAGGACCATGCTATAGATGTCAGGGAGATCACCTCATTTGTGATTGCCCAATGCCTGCACCTTCACAGCCCCAATCTGTGACCATTCAGGGTTTTTGTTCGGATTGTGGAAAAGAGCATCTCTTACGAGATTGCCCAAAGAACCCCAATAAAATGCTAAAAATCACTCCTATTAACGTTATTGGGTTAGTTGTAGACTCCACACGGAGTGTGACTTCCACTGCACCAGTGCAAGTGGTCACTAGAGCTCAAGCTGCACAACAAAACCAAAGCGTAGGCCATGAAAAGAGTTCTGAAGCTAGTGAATCTGAGAGCATAACCAAGAAACGGACGAGAGCCTGGAGAGATAGCCATGAAAGAATGAAAAGGCAATGGGCAAAGAAGATGAGTGAACTCGAGGAAAGCCTAAGAGAAACGAGAGCCAAGATAATTGAACTTACATCTCCACCTCCCTCTCACACTACTCCACCACCACCATTCCCATCTCCATCCGACCCACCACCTTACAACCCGCCTCATGCGACCCCACCACCCCCTAGAGTAGGATTAGTATTAGGAGATCCCACTCCCGAGGACCTAAATATGATGCTTAAAGCATATCAGGCCAGAATCCAAGAAGGGCCAAACGTAACCGATCATGAAAAGTGTTACCCTAGAGCAGAACTAGAGCTTGAACGAACTAAAATTTGCGCTAAGATGGTGGAATTGGCTCAAACCATGTTTGAAGCCAGTCGCCTCTTTAACATCTCTAGTTCAGCTAAGACGTAGTTGCACTTTGATGGATTGCTAGAAAGATTGGAGAGGCTAGTTGCACAATCAGAAAAGGAACCCACCCCTCCAAATAAGGGCAAGGCAAGTGAAAGGTTAAGCCTTCCCGCCCAGGAAGCTTATGTTCCCAACTCCACAAAGCCAGACACATCTTCTTCTATGAATCGGTACTCACCGGAATTCCTACGAGAGATTCAAGAAGAGAAATGGGCTAAAGAGAGTGAAGTCCCTCCTCCCTTTGAACTTGTGGATGATGCGCATGATCAATTCCCACAAGATATTCCCTCCATTTATGGAGAGCAGGAGAGTGCACAATCTCAAGAGAGATTAGACTTTGAGTCTAATTATTTAAAGGAATTACCCCACTTCACAGGCCCATGGGAAGCTAAGTCTACTTGTATGAGAGCACCCACGATTATGGTACAAAACGAAGACTCAGTCATACCTAGGAACATGGAGATAGTGAAGAATACTAAAGTGCAATGCAATCTCACTTTAGAAGAGCTACTCCAGGTTAAGCCAGAACTGTGGAAACATGTAGTCGAACAAATGCCAGAGGTAGCTAAAGCGCATTCCCAGGTAGGTTCTCATAGAACAGTGCCAGAAATTCCTCTAGAAAAGATAGGAGATATGAGTGAAGGAGAAGAAGGAAACACCTATCTTCCCATCACCCATCAAGGATACACAACCAAGGCAATTATGGACTCAGGTGCAAGAGTTGCAATTGCTACCACTTCCCTGTGGAAGCGTTGGGGCAAGCCAGCACTTAGGCCAACGAGAATGAAATTGAAGATGGCTGATGGTCACATAGAAAGACCCTTAGGCTTGCTAGAAGGAATAACTCTCACTACATGCGGTGTTGAATTTGAGCATACTTTCGCCATATGTGATTTTAGCAAGAACCATGCCTATGAGATGATTTTGGGAAAGACCATTTATGCGACAGTTGCAAGTGGTACACGATTGGGGAACCAATTCCTTGTATTTGCAACACTTAGGTGTTACGACCAAAGTGAATCTCAAAGATTACTCCCATAGAGATGTCCCTCCTATCCAATGGAATCCCATCCATAGAGCTAAAGATGATACTGAGTCAGTGCATTCCATAGGATCAGGATCCTCATGGATGCATGAAGACACACACCTATGGATATGTAAAGCAGCAGTAGAA
This sequence comes from Ceratopteris richardii, assembly GCA_020310875.1. Lineage (NCBI taxonomy): Eukaryota > Viridiplantae > Streptophyta > Polypodiopsida > Polypodiales > Pteridaceae > Ceratopteris > Ceratopteris richardii. Next base: position 53,271,777 of record CM035407.1, on the reverse strand, counting down.
GAAGAGAAGAGAGAAAAAGCCAGAGAGGCAGGTGCAAAAGAAACCCATAGATCAATTCAAGACCCAGCCTATGCACCTGTAGTATTTCTTGACGAAGAATTCGAGCCTCATGGTTGGGCTGAAATTTTAGCAACAATGGATGTAGCCATCAATGAAGAACAATGGACACCCCACTGTGATGAGGATGGCTATGATATTTCAGTTTTTTCCATAGAGCCAATCATGGGAGATTCGGTTTTAGAAGAATGCGAACCTAGCCCTGATGCATATGAGGATGCAAGTGACTTCGATCTAGAGTCAATCACTATGGACCCACCTTTTGCATCGGATGAAGAATACTTCTATGAAGTGGAAGTTCACCCTCAAAGACATGAAGAGCTCACAAATGATGTGAGATTAACCACACAAGTGGCTGCCAAGAGTGAAGGAAAGAAGAGGAAGAAGAGAGAAGTCACACGGGAAGAGGAAGAATCTTTGTTTGAGGTCCCTGAAAATTTTAAGAAGTATGAAATAGATGATAGGAGAGTCATGATAAGAATGCCTAAATGCGAGGCGCGATAAGGGGAGGCCTATGATAACAAAGAAACCACCAAGAAGGTAGTTGTAGCCATAGAAGAAGGAGAAGAAAGATGCACTTACATAGGGCATGACCTGACGGAAGAAGAAGAGCAAGAGTTGATTGCCTTGCTAAGAGAATACCGAGATGTATTTGCTTGGAGCTATAAGGATTTAAAAGGTGTAGACCCTGACATATGCTCACACACAATCCCCATGACCTCAGATGCCAAACCATCCAAGCAGAAGCCATACACTTATAACGATAACTACGCTACTAAGATCAAGGAGGAGATAGATAGACTGGTAGAAGCTGGATTCATCTATGAAATGGAGCACACTGAGTGGATATCCCCTATTGTAGTAGTGCCCAAAAAGAATGGAAAGTTACGTGTGTGCATTAACCTGAAGAAGGTTAATGCAGCCACCATTCGAGATAATTATCCGCTTCCTATCACTGAGCATCTACTAGAGAGAGTAGGAGGCAAGGAAGTGTATAGCTTCCTTGATGGGTTCTCTGGATACAATCAGGTAGGCATTGCTCCCGAAGATCAACATAAAACGGCTTTTGCCACAGAGTGGGGCATATTTGCTTTTTTGGTAATGCCATTCGGGCTTACCAATGCTCTTGCAACCTTCCAAAGATTGATGTGCCACGTGTTTAAAGAGTTCTTGAGGAAGAATTTTGAAGTCTATGTTGATGACCTCTGTGCTCATTCCAACATTAGACAGACACATATACCTGAACTCAGACAAATATTTGACAAATGTAGAGAGTATCAAGTGTGCCTAAACCCAGAAAAGCGTGTTTTCATGGTCAGGCAAGGCAAGATTCTAGGACACATAGTGTCAAAGAACGGCATATCCCGATGAAGAGAAAGTAAGAGCCATCGTAGAACTACCTAGGCCAAAGAATGTCAAGGAAGTACAAGCTTTCATGGGGCATTGTGGTTATTACCGATGCTTTATACACATGTACGCCATCATTGCCAAGCCTCTGTACGGACTTTTGACTAACTTTGAGTGGACTGATGAATGTGAAAACTCTTTCAACGAGCTCAAAAGAAGATTGTGTTCAGCACCAATCTTGACCACACCAGATTGGAATAGGCCCTTTCATGTTCATGTAGATGCATCCAATTATGCTATTGGATGTGTACTCGCATAACCTACTGGTGAAGGTAATATGGATCTTCCAATTGCCTATGCTAGTAGACAGTTGAATGCAGCTGAACGAAACTATACCACCACTGAACGAGAAGGATTAAGCATGGTATATGCAGTTAAAAAGTTTAGACACTATTTGCTTGCAAACAAGTTTAAATTTTTTACTGACCATCAGGCATTGTTGTACTTAGTGAACAAGCCATGCAATAGAGGTAGGTTGGTAAGATGGTTTCTCTTACTAATGGAGTATGACTTTGAGGTAGTGGTAAGGAAAGGTAAGACTCATTTGAGAGCCGACCATCTTTCTAGGCTCACATCTAGAGAAGCTCCACAAGGAGTATCAGATGATCTTCCAGATGCTTACTTATTTAATTTGGAAGTTGCACCTCAGTGGGCTAAGCCATTAGTGCTAGTATTGACATACAGGCCTAACCACCCAGTGATAAACACACAGGATAGGGAGATAGTAAAAGCCCAGAAGTACCAGATCATGGTAGGAAGTATGTACAAGCATACAGATCAAGGGATCCTAGCTTGTTGTGTGGAAGAGGATGAGTACGCAAAATGGTTGCAATTAGCACATGTAGGTGCATTAGAGAAACACTACTCAAAGCAACGAACCCTACAGACACTAAGGAGACTCGGAGTGCATTGGCCGACTATGGAGGCTGATGTCCATAAGTTGTGCAAGGAATGCCTGATCTGCAGCACTAAACCACTTGTGGAACATGCCACTCTTTATCAACTGTCCATAGTGCCAGATTGGAGTGAACCACTAGTAGCCTTCTTGAGGACGAAAAAATTTCCACAAGACATGACTTTGGCCAAGAAAAGAAGTTTAGAACAAGAATCCCTAGATTATTCACTCATTGGTAATAATCTATACAAGCGGGGTAAAGATGGTTACCTCAGACTCTGTGTCCATGAGAGTGAATATTTAAAGATCTTGGAAACTGCTCACTAGGGTGTAGCAAGAGGACATTTTGGATCAGATCGGGTGATCAAGGCTATACTATTTGCAGGCCTTTGGTGGCCAACACTTCACATGGATGCACATGCCTATCTGAAGAGGTGCGATGGTTGTCAGCGAACTCAGTATCCTATCTGTAAGGATGAGATGCCATTGAAACCTATGATGGGCGGAGCATTCTCTAAGTGGGGAATAGACTTTGTAGGTCCTATTAATCCCCCAGCTAAGGGTTCACATGCTGAATATATCATTGTGGCCCCAGACTATTTAACCAAGTGGGTAGAGGTAAAAGCCACCACGAAGAACGATGCTCAAACCACAGTTAAGTTCTTATTTGAGAATGTGTTCACTAGATACGGGCTACCTATAGAGCTAGTTAGTGATAGAGGCACTCACTTCTTGAATGAAGTTATTGAAAACCTCCTACAAGAGTTCTTGGTGATACACAAGAAGTCTGCCCCCTATCATCCAAAAGCTAATGGGCAAGCCGAAAGCACAAATAAGATTCTATGCAATGTATTGACAAAATTAGTGAATAATAAACGCTCCGATTGGGACAAACAGTTACACCATGCTGTTTGGGCATACAGAGTTGCCTATAAAACGGTACTCCAAGCCACACCCTTTCAGATGGTGTTTGGCCAAAATGCAGTGCTACCATTGGACTTCTTGATACCTACATTGAAAGTAGCACAATAGCATGATTGGACAGGCCATGAGCTCTCCTCTAGAATCTTTGACCTTGAGCGATTAGAAGAAACAAGACTGAGGGCTGCCACAGGGATATATGCAGCTAAGAAACGATAGAAGGTGTACTTTGATGCCCATGTTAAGGATAAAGGCTTGAAGGCCGGAGACTTAGCTTTGGTGTATACCCTGAAACAACATGCGAGAAAGCTAGAAAAGCATGGTTATGGACCTATGATCATCAATAGGATTTCAACTAATGGAGCAGTACAACTAGCCACTTTAGAAGGCGATATTCTCCCTAATTACATAAGGGGATGCAGAGTCAAGTTATATCAGGAACCCCTGACTGAAGAGATGCTAAATAGACTCAATAGTGCCAAGAAACGCAAGGAAGAAGAAAAACGAATTCGAGAAGAAGCACAGGCATAAGCTTTGGAACACATCCGAAGAATGAAGTTGAGAAGACAGGGTAGAGATCAGCGTAGGACAGATGACTATGCACACCCAGGATATCATATGGCTATGTGTGAAGTTTCAGGCATTAGCTCTCATAGAATAATTGATCGACGTCCTTTTGTAACCTTAGAGATAGGACAAGGAAAGAGTGCAAGGACTGTAAGGGCATTGATTGACTCAGGTGCAACCACTAGTGCGGTTAAATTTTCTTACTGTCAAAAGTTGAACTTAAGTATAAATCCCATTGAAGCATATCTCATAGGATTGGGAGGTGTGGAGACCCCTTGCATGGGCGAGGTGGAACTTCCCCTCTATATTCAAGATGTTTTATTGACAGTTAAAGTACTAGTATGTCAAGATGAGGATCTCACTGAACCCCTTGTCTTGGGTCAAGACTGGATCTATGATCATGCAGTCAACCTAAACCTAAGAAGTGGACTTCTTCAGGTATGGGTGAATCAGAGTCAAATTACAATTGAGTTAGACAATGGAGCACTCAAGGAACTAGGAAAGGCACACACTCCCGATCCTTCCAGGAGTACACGTGAAGATGACCATGTTATTCTTGTCCGAAACTATGTGATGCAGAGGGATGATTATCTCAACAAAGAAGTCAAGGATGCGGGGAGGCCGAAATAGAGTTCAACGGACGCTGGGTTCGGTATCATTTCTTTACCAGAGAGTTTGAGAGGCTTCAAAATAATGAAGGGTTGAAACCGATATGGAAGAAGGCGGGACTATATTTTTACTTCAAAGCCCAGTTACGGAAGCCAGAATTTCTAAGTTGTTCATATTTGATTAGAACCCTCACTCCCAATAAAGAGAAAAAGGGGTATAACACCTTTGTCCTACCATCTCTTACAAGAGGTAATGAACTGAAGCACTTCAAATTGACGAACAATTTGGTAAGGGAAGATCTCGACATGAAAGGCATGCATATCCCCACAGAGAAGGAGTCAATGGTCCCAGACAACATGAAAAACAGGAACCTAACTAAACTCAAGGACATGGTGGCAATGACACCAACTATTGCCATTCATCTCCGAATGTGCATGCAACATTTCGCGTTCCCTGCTCAAGAGAGGTTCACGATGCCACCCAAGAAGATCTGGTTCAGTCTATATTTAGCAGACGCCTTCGATTTGACAATCAATATGCCTCATTGGATTATTGACCAAATATACTTAGCACATCAAGGGTGGTATAAGAAGCAAAAGTCAGTACTTTATGGATGTTGTGCTCTCACAAGGATTATTTACAGATGCTTGGCATATGATGTGCCAATTCAAAGGGCACTTGTTTGGACCAGGGTGCAAGAATTCCAACGTAGACTATCAACCGTTGGGCCTCCATCCAAGAAAATGAGGGGAGCGGTTCAGATGCCTTGTGCACAGGCCCGCGGTGCTACATTGACACCAGAGACAACTCCCCGACTCCCAAGGCGAGTGCAACCCTTCACTATCAGATTACCTAGGCATAGCACAAAAGGACCGAATCTGGTGTTTCCACCTATACCCACCGATCTAGAGTTCCCTCATGGCTTCACACTGGAAGATCTAACTGATGAGGAGGTAGCCAGAATAATTAATGCTACTAATTTAGAAGTTGAGGCAGAGCAGGCAAGCGGGCAACATACAGTCATAGACCAACCCCATCCAGTCCAACCAGAAGTAGTCAAACTGGATGATGATGAAAAGGAGACTACAGAAGAGGAGCAAGAGGATGAACAAGAAGGACTTTCCGAAGAAGAAGAGCATGAATATGAGCAAGAAGTTGTACAGGAACTTGAAGGAGCCCCTGCTTATACAAAGCAATTGAAGAGACTGTATGATACCATCAACCGAGCTCAAAAACAACACAAACTATCCTTGGCAGCAGGAAAGGCCCTGATGAACCAGATCCTGGAAGATGAAGGCGTAGATGAGCAATACAGGGCAACCCTTGACATGATTGCTGATGCATTGGGGGTACCTGAGACAGTGCATACCGCTCTTGCACACTCGCGAAGATCAGAGCGAAGATACGACAGACGCCCCCCTCGATCAGGGAAACAAATGAATGTATTGGTATCAGAACCACAGGGCACCACATCCACGACCACGGGCACGGCCCAAACCATTCATGACACTGAGGAAGCCCATACCTCAAGTGCACCCCCGTCACCCTTCTCGCACATTATCCATATATTCTGGTCCATTCCTTGGTTGGCTTTACCACATCCCCTCGCGCTCTGACCCCCATCCCCCTCTACTTCCGTCGCAGCCCATCTTACCTTACACTTTCAATCCTCCACCCTCTCCTCCAATCTCCATCGACTCCGCCTCCGTTTCCACCCGGCTATCCGCTCCCCCTGATCGCACTTCCCCCCCTCTACACTCTTCTCCGCATATCGTTTCTTCCTCTCCTGATATCGCACCTATTCCTTCCCCTGATCCTGCTCCGGCACCTGGCCCTTCTTCCACCGCCACTTTCCGGACGCTCGTTCAAACGCAGCTCAACACCCACTACCCCACATGTACACCACCTCGTCCTCCTCCTTCCGCACCTCGTCCTCCTCCTTCCGCAACCGCTCCGCCCACTGCCGTTCCATTCCCGCGACCCCCTCCGCCGGCATCTCCTCCTCTCCATCGTTCCGATCCACCTGTTGCACCTTCCCCTCCCATTGATATCCCTTCCGCCCCTTCCTTTTTGCATTTGCTCCGCGATGCCAGTGCCGCTGCTTCTGGCAGTGCTCATGCCTCCAAAGTGTCTTTGGATTCTGTATCAGCTGCCGCTTCTATTCATCAACAATACATTAATACCATCGACAACATCAATCGATTATCCCACTCTCAATGGCAATCCCTCCATGAAACCGCCCGCTTACTCCAAGAAGAGCGCGACAAATACCGTGATATGGCCGAATCCGCATTACAGAAATTATCCGATCTTCAAAATCGCTCTTCTTTAGGGTTATGTGATAATGCTGCGTGCAGGCGGATCAAACGCGAACGGGACCACCTTAGGCAGTGCCTTAGTTCTCTCCAGCATATGATTGAGCAGGCTTCTGCTCCACTGCCCTCATCTCCACAACCATCAGATGCCGGCATCCATCCACCCTCTCAATAATTTGCAAGCCAACTTCTCCATTCCTTGCCATTGGCTTCGGTTTCTCTTCTAGCTGTGCAATAAACCTCTCATCCTTCTGATTTTGTCTTATCAGGGATCAATAAATTTTTGTAGCGGGATTATTTGGGTTTTATTCCTTAATAACTAAAGTCAATCCTTATCTATTTTCATGCCTCCGTTCCCTCTATGTTCTTCTCCTGTTCCACTCTGTTCTTGAGTTGCTGTTCTGTATCTGCTGTCTCTCCGGGACGGAGAGAACATTAGGAGGTGGGCATCTGTTGAGCCCTCATTGGTTGAAACTAGCAAAGTCAAGGTCACAGCTATGCATAGGCAAGAGTAAAGTATCAAAATTCCAAGGTCAAAGTGCACAGGTAGTGCACCTTCAATTGTTCATATATAAGGTCTTTAATTGTTCACAGACAAGAGGTATTGCAAAGGTATTTTTGCTAATTCCCTTAGGGTCAAAGGGTGTTCGAAGTAATCGGGTCCAGGTGAACCCCTCTTTGGGGCAAAAGTGATGAAGTAAAAAGGAAAAAATAAAGGGCATGTGAAGCGGCACGCACATGTGGAAATATGGCCACCCAATCAAAATTTTGATTTAACTCTAAAGTCACTACATGACAAAGTAGTGAGTCGTTGGCTGCCAGTTAAAAAGACAATCTTGGGACATTGAAAGGACACCAAGATTGTATTACAGTTAGAGCGCACGGAACCGGCACACTCAACAAAAGAAAGACAAAGGGTATTCTTGGTGACACATTGGAGGTAAGAAGGGAGAAGTGCAGGGGACACCGAGGTACGACAGGGAGGTGGAAGTGAAGAGAGCAAGAGAGGTGACTAAGGAAGAATGCAGAGAGTGCGAAGCTAGACCCCAAGGACCTCAAGGTCTCTATGCAGTGTGCATGCCGACAGAAGATACTCATTCCTCATCTTGGTGGAAGCTTGATGCAAGGTGTGCACAAGGATAAGCTTGAAGCAAGTAGAGGACTGGTGCAGAGGAGGCCGACTGCAAGAAGACTTCGGGATAATTGTTATTTTGTAATTAAGCACCCTCTGTAGTGCGCACAGAAGTATCGACTCGGATTGTGCCCAACCATTGTAATTGTTTTACTTTAATCAAACTCAAGATTCCCAGGTGTGCTTCTGCAAAAGCTTCCAAGGTTATTTCCTCTGTGAAGTTTTCCATCTCATTTCTTTCTTTATTCTTTCCTTTTTCTCCTACAAACCCTCAAACTCCTTCTCGTCTATGAATCCCCCAACACCTAGTAACTCCCTTTCCTTACAATACCTTACATGGTCCAATATGACCTTCATCCAACATACAAGTTGGGATTCCCATCAATTGGGTAATGCATGCTTGACTTCTCCTCATAATGGGGGCCTTACAAAATGTGCATACAATCATGAGGGGTAGACATTGATCATATACTAACACCCCCCTCAATGTTTACCGATGATAAATCAAGTAGGTCTCGGTCCTATGCCCATCTGTTGAAGATGCATGTTGAGTTGCTCTCTTCCAAGTGCTTTAGTGAATATGTCAGCACAATTTGCCTTTGTTGGGCAATATTCTAGCTCCACAATTTCATCTTCAATTAGCTCATGAATGTAATGGTATTGTACTTCTATGTGCTTGGTGCGAGCATGAAATACTGGGTTCTTTGCAATAGCCATACAACTTTGATTATCACACTTGAGTATAGTCACCATATTTCATGGAAAGCCTAGATCTGCAAGAATTCTCCTTAACCAGAATGCCTCACAAGAAGCAAAACAAGCTGCTTTGTACTCTGCTTCAGTAGAGGAGAGTGCCAGAGTTGGTTGCTTCCTACTTACCCAAGAAAATATTCCTAAACCAAGTGAGAAACAATATCCAGAAACTAATTTTCTAGAATCACAATCTCCAGCCCAATCTGAATCACAATATCCTTGAAGTGTATCACCTGTGGTATAAAAAATACCAAACTCCAAGGTTCCTGCAATGTACCTTAGAATTCGCATTCCAATATTCCAGTGACTCTCCTTAGGTTTGTTGGAAAACCTGCTTAACACTCCAACAGCATAGCAAATGTCTGGTCTAGTGTTGCACAAAAAAATAAGACTTCCAAGGAGCTTCCTGTTGGAGCAGGACAATCAACAATTGGTGATTATATAAAGCCTAGAAGTGAAGAAATGAAGAAAAGATTGAAGTTCAACTTCATGGAGTAAAGAGAAGATTCAGATAGTAAAGTTCTTTAAAACATATGTACATTAGCTTTGTAAATACTTCAATATACTTGAAGAAATGACGAATCAATACTCATATGTATATATAGATACGTGTAGATGGTCGTAAGGGATGTATGAGATGAAGCATAGATGAAAAGATGATGTATATTGGATGTATCATCCATCAGATGTATGAAGAGTTGAATAGGAAGAATATTCATAGAATTGCGCGTCGATCTTTTCTCTAGTTCTCCTTCTGTGTTTGATTTTATTAGAAATCCTTTTGTACACATCTAAGTCCATAGTTAATCTATCTATGGTTAAATTTTGAGAGTTCAATTGCAAACAGGCTGAGAGAATTTTGTGTAGGAACATCTATATGTGAGAAAGTGTTGAGTGTCTTCTGAAACAGGCGCAATTTCGATGGTCAAAGAAATGATCAGTTCTCAATGCACAGTGTAAAGTTTTACACAAATGAGGAGTCAAAATATAAGTTGGAAGGTAAGCCATCTATGGCTAAAATCATTTGCTTAAATGGATTTTAGATTGGGAGAACTATGTGTTAGAAGTTGCAGGTGTCAAAATCGATTCTACAGGAAGGCAGTTTCAGACATAGGTAGATTGTTTGAAGCATTTCTCATAATCTACCGAAGCTTTTGAAGTGTTTTAACTTGGAAGAGGTGAGAAAACTTTAGCCAACACATCCTACAAAGTTTCATTAGAAACTTTACACAAATAATTAGTCAATAAGTGATTAATGTGCAGTAGACTTTTCTGTGAAATGACTTTCTTCACAGTTAGCTAATTTCTTGATAGTTTGGTGATTGTCTTCCAAAATTGGTTGGAGTTTGAAGTTATTCTTGATATAGAGGTGGTCTAACATCAAGGATAGCATGTTCTTTTGGAGATTAACACTCTCCATCAGTGGTATCAGAGCAGGAAGTATCAAAATTGAGGAAAAGGAAGACCCCGACTGCTCGAGATATACAAACTTCACACCTTGAAGGTTCAAAAGGATAAAGTGTGAAAGAAAGACTGAAGGAAGACACATAAAGGCTATCAAAGGATCAGAAGGAGCAATATTTGAACCTATGGTACATTCATTCCTTATAAGGATTAAAGATTTGATAGTACAAGTGAAGAAAGGATGGGAGAGAGTCTCCAAATTGAGAAGTTGGATAGAGAGAACTATCCAGCTTGGTCTATGAGAATGGAAGCTCATCTTATGAGCAAAGATCTTATGGGATACATCACAGGAGAGGAAGAAAAGCCAGAGTTCAAAGATCCTAGTGTTCCAACTAGGGAGGAGCTTGCAGATATAAAGATTTAGATGAAGAAGGATGCTCAAGCAAGGAGCATAATCTACATGGCAGTGAATGATTATTTGCTTCCTCATATCAGAGGACTTGAAAGTGCAAGTGACATTTGGAATACTTTGGAAGAGCATTTCCAGAATACAACCAAATCAAGGAAAGCTTCATTATGGGCAGAGTTTACTACATTCAAGAAGAAGGCTTCACAATCAATAACTGATTATGTGACAAAGATGAAAGACATTGCTGATTCTTTAGGTGCAATTGATGAAGATATTGAAGAAGATAAGTTGGTAAAACAAATTCTCACACGGTTAAGAGGAGATGAGAAGTGGAAGCCTTTTATTTTGTCTACAGAACTTTCATTAGATCATTTCACTCCTGATTTGAATTAATTGTTAGGACATATGCTAACTTTTGAGAATGATATCAAAGGAGATGTTGATAAGAGTGCAGGTCATGCAATGTATTCTAAAGACAAGAAGAAAGCTAGCAAAGGAAAGCAACAATCAGTTGAAGATCAAGGTACTCCAAGTCAAGCAAAATTCCTAAGAGGAAGAGGAAGTGGCAGAAGTAGAGGAAGAGGCAGAAATAACAAAGATAATGTCAGAGCTTGTCGGATATGTGGTAAGACCAATCATCTATCTCATGATTGTTGGCATAATAATCAAAGCAATGGTAATTTTAATCAGAACTTTAATCAAAGAGGAAGAGGTGGTAGATATCAGAGAGGAAACTTCAGAGGTAGAGGTGATAGGAATTCTTTTGGAAGAGATGGAGGAAGAAACTTCCAAAATCAATCCTATAATAACACCTACTACAATTATGCATCAGATCAGAAAGAAGATTCAACTCTTATTATGAATGCAACATGTGAAGCCTCACATGAAGACATGAGAGTATTTTATATTGACTCAAGATGTAGTAATCATCTGAGTGGAAATATTTCTTTGATGATTGATCTAGATCATAATGCAATCAATCATACAGTTCAAACAGGTGATAATACAAAGCACAAAGTAAAGTCAATTGGTTCAGTTAAAGCCAAAGATGGAAGTACTCTCTTGAGTAAGGTTCTGTATGTTCCTACAATTCCAAAGAACTTGATCAGTGTAGGACAAATTGTGGAAAAAGGATATGAGGTAAGGTTCACTAATGATGGATTTTATGTTGAAGACCCTTGTCAAGGGTATAAACAAATTATTATAGGTAAGAAGGAAGGAAGGCTCTTCACACTAAAGATACAAGGTAATGCTGGACATGCTATGTTCACATATGGAGAACAAAAGGTGTCTGAATTGGATCTTTGGCATAAAAACCTTGGACATTTTAATGAAAGAGGTATCAAAGAAATGGTTAACAATGGTTCAGTGCTTGGATTGCCTAATGTTGCAGGTCAACACATGACATACAGATGTGAAGCATGTCAATTAGGTAAGGCTCATAAGCAATCATATAATAAGCATGGTTTTATGTATTCAGAAAGACTTGAATTGGTACATACAGATGTGTGGGGTCCTTCAAAGGACTTCAGTATAAATGGTTCAAGATATTATGTCATATATGTTGATGATGCTACCAGGTGGATTACAATCTATGTGATCAAAGACAAGTCAGACCGGTTTAATACATTTAAACACTATCATGCATATGCAGAAAGAATTACAGGTCAAAAATTGAAGAGGTTAAGGTCAGATGGAGGGGGAGAGTATTTCTCTAGTGAGTTCAGTGATTATTTGTGGAATGCAGGTATAAAGAGAGAAGTTACTTGCAGGTACTCTCCTCAACAAAATGGGGTAGCAAAAAGAAGAAGCAGAACTCTTGTTTAGTTTGCAAGATCCATGATGAAGGAGAAAAATTGCCCTAATTATTTGTGGGCTGAGGCTGTAAACACAGCCACATATTTGGTCAATAGGTTACCATGTAAAGCCTTGCAGGGTATGACACCATATGAAGCTTGGTGCGGTAAGAGACCTACCTTGGATCATTGTAAAATATTTGGATGCTTGGCATATGCATATGTACCATCACAATTGAGGCATAAATTGGAACCTAAAGCAGAGAAGTATGTATTCGTTGGTTATGATGACAAGCAAATGGGTTATAGGTTGTGAAGTCCATCCACAAAGCAATTCCTTGTGTCTAAGGATGTTACATTTGATGAGCAAGGTACTTGGTATGCAGGTACACTTAACGTTCATGCAGATGTTGAAGAAGTTGTGAATCAAAAGAAAGGTAAATCAAAGGTTCAGATATTTGATGAAGAGGAGAATAATGAAGTACAGGTTGAATTTGAAGAAGTGCCAAGGTTTGATCCAGAATATGATGAACCAGAAACTTCAAGAAATGGAGAACTGAGAAGGTCATCTAGGCACAAATGGCAACCTACAAGGTATAGCTATGATACTTCATTCTTGACTACTAAAGATTATGCTTACATGTTAAAAGCAGATGAAGATCCATCCACATATGATGAAGCCAAACGGAAGAAGAATTGGGAAAAGGCTATGCAGGAGGAGTATGATGAATTGATGGAAAATGAGACTTGGGATTTGGTTCCTAAACCAAATAGCCAGAAGATCATTGGATGTAAATGGGTCTATAAAACAAAAAGGTTTGCAGATGGTAGTATATCTAGGTACAAAGCCAGACTTGTTGTAAAGGGATATGAACAGACATATGGTGTGGATTATGATGAAACTTATAGTCTTGTTGCAAAGATGACAACCATAAGCACTCTCATAGCAATTGCTACTTGCAAAGGTTGGAAATTATCTCAATTAGATGTGAAGAATGCATTTTTGAATGGTTTTATTTCAGATGAAGTTTACATGGAACAACCAGATGGTTTCAAAGATCAAGTGTATCCAGATCATGTGTGTAAGCTCAAGAGAGCTTTGTATGGGTTGAAGCAGGCCCCAAGGGCATGGAATTATAGGCTTGTAAAGTTCTTGAAGGAACTTGGATTTCAAGCTTCAAAGGCAGATAGTAGCTTGTTGGTCAAAGCAAGTGAGGATGGATTTATTTATGTTTGTATTTATGATGATGACATAATACTTACAGGAACAGATGAAAAAGGTATACACATGATTAAGAAGCAGATGGAGAAAGAATTCAAAATCAGTGATTTGGGAAATTTTTCATTATTTTTGGGAATGGAGATTTCATATACTCAACATGGAGTATATGTAACTCAAGAAAGGTATCTAAAAAATTTGCTAACCAAATTTAAAATGGAAGATTGCAAGATAGCACCAACTCCAAAGGAAGTGAATCATAGATTGAGTAGATATGGAGGAGAAGAACTCAAAGATATGAAGCTTTATCAGAGTTTGGTGGGTAGCCTGATTTATGCTACATTAACAAGACCTGACCTATCATATGCAGTTGGAGTTCTATCTCAATTCATGCATTGTCCTAGAAAGGGACATTGGATTGCAGGACAAAGGGTACTTAGGTACATCAAGGGCACACTTAAAGAAGGTCTATATTATGGATTTACTTCAGATACAAGAGTCAAAATATACAGTGATGTAGATTGGGCAAGTAATTCTGATGATAGAAGATCAACACATGGATACTTGTGTTATGTGGGAGATAAGATAATTTCATGGTGCTCCAACAAGCAACATACAGTTGATTTATCATCTACAGAAGCAAAATACAAAGGCATGGTAGAAGTTGCAAAGGAAGTAATATGGTTAAAGACTCTTATGAAGAGTTTTGATATTGTTTAGAGTACTCTTATCATTTGTGGAGACAATATGAGTTCTTTATATTTGGTAGAAAATCCTGTGTTCCATGTTAGAACTAAACATATTGAGATTCAGTATCATTTTCTGAGAGAGAAGGTTGTTGATAAAGAAATAGAAGTTATGCATACTCCTACAAAAGATCAACTTGTAGATATGATGACAAAAAGCTTGGATGGACCAAAGTTGCAGAGGTTTAAAGATATGGCAGGAATAAAGAAGATGCAGGTAATCACAATTGATGATTGAGGGGGAGCTGTTGGAGCAGGACAATCAACAATTGGTGATTACATAAAGCCTAGAAGTGAAGAAATGAAGAAAATATTGAAGTTCAACTTCATGGACTAAAGAGAAGATTCAGATAGTAAAGTTCTTTAAAACATATGTACATTAGCTTTGTAAATACTTCAATATACTTGAAGTAATGACGAATCAATACTCATATGTATATATAGATACGTGTAGATGGTCATAAGGGATGTATGAGATGAAGCATAAATGAAAAGATGATGTATATTGGATGTACCATCCATCAGATGTATGAAGAGTTGAATAGGAAGAATATTCAGAGGATTGCACGTCGATCTTTTCTCTAGTTCTTCTTTTGTGTTTGATTTTATAAAAAATCCTTTTGTACACATCTAAGTCCATAGTTAATCTATCTATGGTTAAAGTTTGAGAGTTCAATTGCAAACACGCTGAGAGAATTTTGTGTAGGAACATCTATATGTGAGAAAGTGTTGAGTGTCTTCTAAAACAGGTGTAGTTTTGATGGTCAAAGAAATGATCAGTTCTCAATGCACAATGTAAAGTTTTACACAAATGAGGAGTCAAAATCTAATTTGGAAGGTAAGCCATCTATGGATAAAAGAATTTTCTTAAATAGATTTTAGATTGGGAGAACTATGTGTTAGAAGTTGTAGGTGTCAAAATCGATTGTACAGGAAGGCATTTTCATACATAGGTAGATTGTTTGAAGCATTTCTCATAATCTACTGAAGCTTTTGAAGTGTTTTAACTTGGAGGAGGTGCGCACATTTTTAGGCAACACATCCTACAAAGTTTCATTAGAAACTTTACACAAATGATTAATCAATGAGTGATTAATGTGCAGCAGACTTTTCTTTGAAATGACTTTCTTCACAGTTAGCTAATTTCTTGATAGTTTGGTGATTGTCTTCCAAAATTGGTTGGAGTTTAAAGTTATTCTTTATATAGAGGTGGTCTAACATCAAGGATAGCATGTTCTTTTGGATATTAACACTCTCCATCACTTCCTATACTTATTAGCATCTACATCAGGAATGTTATCATCCATAGATAGCTTGTGATTTACCTCCATAGGTATGCTAGTTGGTTTGTAGTCCATCATTCCAAATGCCTTGAGAATTTCTTTGTCATATTTTTGTTGTGAGATGAGAATTCCATCCTTCCTCTGCCATACTTCAATTCTCAAATAGAAATGGAGTAGACCTAAGTCTGCCATTTCAAACTCAGTTCCCAAGCTGATCTGAGTTTGATTGATGAGTTCTTGATGATCTCTTGTAATGATCAAATCATCTACATATACAATGACAACAAATAGCTTGTTATCCCTTTTTGTTACATACAAGTTAGAATCAGAAGTACTTCTTTCAAAACCCATATTTTTGAAAAAGTTATCTATCCATTGGTACCAAGCCCGTGGAGCTTGCTTAAGTCCATACAAAGCTTTCTTCAGCCTGCAAACTTTATTTTATGAATTGGGCACCTCAAATCCTGGTGGTTGAGATACATATACCTCCTCCTTGAGGTGACCATTCAAAAATGCAGATTTGACATCCATCTGGAAAATAGGCCAGGCCTTTTGTGCAGCTATTGCAAGTATCGTCCGAATAGTTGTCATGCGTGCTATTGGTGCAAAAGTTTCTTGAACATCAAATCCTTTGATCTTTGAAAAACCTTGTGCAACTAATCTTGCCTTATACTTTTCTAGTGTTCCATCTGCTTTATATTTAGCTTTCCAAATCCATTTAGTACCTATTACCTTCTTCTTTGGTGGCAAGTCGACTAGATCCCATGTATCATTTTTGAGTATACTATCATACTCAGATTGCATTTCCGCTCTCCACCCTGGATCATCAAGGGCTTCTTCAATGGTGGTAGGTTCCTTTATCGAGCCCATGATATATGCCATTAGAGCCATGTTAACAATGTGTTCTGAGGCTCTTCTTTGCTCCTCTATTCTCTTTGATCTTTGTAATCCATCCGAGGATGATTCTGGTACATCTACATGTGGATTGTGATCATCAAAGAGTTATTGTGCCCACTTTGGTAGTGGCTTATGCTGTGCAGCTACAACTGGTTGGATTTTTATTGAGGAAATTTCTCCATCAGATGTTTCCTTCTCCTGAACTTTAACCTGTCTTTTGATAGGCACAAGGTGAGATATTTCTCCATTTGATGAGATAGTAGATTTACCTTTATGTTCTACTAAGTGTGGTCGTTCATCAAACACCACATCTCGGCTGAAAAAAATCTTCCTTGCCTCAGGATCCCAAAACTTGTATGCTTTAGACTCTTAGGAAGAAACACTTTTTGCTTTTTGAATCCAACTTTGATCTTGTTGAATTAGGAATATGTGCATAATAGAAACAACCAGAAATTCTGAAATGCAAAACTGAAGGCTTTTTATAGAATATGCTTCTTGAGGAGTTATCCCCTTCAGTGATTTTGTGTAGCTTCGATTGAGGATGTAGACTGTTGTATTGACTGCTTCTGCCCAAAATGAATCAGGCATGTCTTGAGCCTTTAACATACAACGAGCCATTTCAACTACTGTCCTATTCCTGCGCTCAACAACACCATTTTGTTGAGGTGTATGAGCTATGGTAAGTTGCCTTTTCACACCATGCTCCTTACAGTAATTAATTAATTCTGTTGACAAGAATTCACCCCCTCTATCTGTTCTGAATTTCTTTAGTTTCCTTCTTGATTCATTTTCCACATACTTATGCCACATTTTAAATTTTTCAAAAGCATCATCCTTCTCTCGAATGAAATAAACCCACATCTTTCTACTATAATCGTTGACTAGCAAAAAGTAGAAAGATCCTCCTAAAGAAGGTGTAGAAATTTTACCACAGAGATTAGCATGTACCAACTTAGAGGAGCTTGAGATCAATTGCTAGTCTCTCTTGGAAATGCCTTTTGTTGTTGCTTGCCCATCATACAAGCTTCACAAGTTTCTTGCAACTCTAAAAATGCAGGCAAATGAACAACCATCCCTGTTCTTTGCATCTCCTTCAAAACTACAAATCCAAGATGCCCAGATCGTTGGTGCCATAACTTGCTGACATCTTTCTCTTCTGTAGCAGTTAAGGCACTTAACTCATACAGGTTATCACGTCTTATGCCTTTACCTACTACATTACTTGATGAATCCATGATTTCTGCACCACTCTTATTGAAGTGAACTTCGAGTCCACGATCTGTTATTGCAGAAACTGACAACAAATTTCTTTTAAGTGTAGGTACATAGAGAACATCGGAGAACTTTTTCTCAACATGTGGAGAAGTGATAAAAGAGATGGTTCCAGTTCCTTCCATTGGACACTTGGAGTCATTTCCCACCACTACATTGATGCATTCCCGCAGAGGTACAGGGAGCTATACCAGTCCTTTTTACTGGTCATATGGTGAGAAGCTCCACTATCTAAAATTCATGGTTCATCAACACGATCTTGAGCGGATGAGCATACCTCTTTAATAGCTACCCATAGTTCCAGCTGTGTGTTGTTGGCAGATTCTTTGTTCTTCCATGATGATTTTACAGTCCCATTCTGGTCATCAGCTTGCTTCTTTCTGCAATCCTTGATGGCATGGCCTTTCTTTTCACAATAGAAGCAACTTCTTGTGAACTTTTTCTTCTTTGGCTTCTTCTTTGATCCATCAGAATAGCCTTTATCTTTTGCATTTGCTGAGAATGCAGCATCATTTGTACTTTGTCGATTCTTCAATCGCATCTCTTCTTCTAAAAGCATACCACAAAACTCTTCAAATGTAAGGGGAGTTGGTCTTACCTGAATGTTAAGGGCTATTACTAATCCATCATATTTTGCTAGAGGAACACGTACACATCTTTGAGCCAACTCTTCTAGTGTTATAACAACACCAACTGCAGCCAATTGATCTTGAAGATGTTTTATCTGTTTGATAAAATCTTCAGCCTTTTCAAAATCAGAATACTTTTCATTTGCCAACTGATTTTCTAAATTATGTATCCTAGTGTGGTTCTTGGTCTCATATTGATGCGCCAATATACCCCAAGCCTCATGTGCTTTAGTAGTATGTTGAACTAAAGTAAGCACAAAATCACTTCCACTAGTGACAATTGCACATAATGCATCAGCATTCTGCCTCTTCCAAGCTCGTAGAAGATCTGGATCTGGCTGAATCATCAATCTTGAATTTTTTGGATCTTCAACTGGTATAGGCTCTGGATCCAATCCCATCGGACCCATGATAGTGTCAAGTAATTTATAGGAGTCCAAAATCGCAGAAATTTTGAACTTCCAGAGTGTATAGTTGGTTCCATCTAGCTTCCCTCCAGTGAATGCAGGTGGGCGAATTCGAATAGGTGCAGCATTAACATTAGCTGAAGCACCAAGACCAGTGTTCAATGATGAAGCCATCATGTAATCACTCGAATAATCTATTGATATTCTAGTCTAATAGTAGGCTAAAATAGTGATACTTCTCAAGATATTCGAACCTTACAGCTCTGATACCATGTAAGACAATAGTTACACAATATAACACAGGAGCAGCAGTAGAGAAGATAACAGATATAAGGGAATCTCATCAATTTTCTACTAGCAGCAAGTACAAAGATGATGGTGTTGTCCACCCATGCGCTCTCAAGGTAAAGCTTAAATGGTGATCTAGACAACTCTAGATAAGGAGATACAAGGTAGAGGTATGCTGGCTCAATTCAATATCACAGGTAGTGCAGAAGTCATGTATATATAGGATCATGGGTGGCCTTCCATGGACGGTTATACATGGGCCGTAGAGCACGGGCGACCGCCGCCCGCGTAATTACCATACACGGCTTAGACCGGTTGAACCGACCTAACAAATATAAATGATTTTTGACTCTGATAGGGAATATTCCATGGAATATTCCCTTTACCATCGCGCCGGGGGTGCTGCCCCTGAACCCCCACTAGGGGGCCCGCTGGCCCCTTGGGACCCCCCAGCCAAGGGGCCTCCTGGCCCCCTTGGACCCCCCAGCCGAAGCTACTCACCGCTGCCCTGGACCCCATAATTGGGATACAAGTTGGGATTCCCATCAATTGGGTAATGCACGCTTGGCTTCTCCTCATAATGGGGCACTTACAAAATGTGCATACAATCATGAGGGGTAGACATTGATCATATACTAACACAAAAGTTCAAGATAATCAACTTTGTGTCATCTATAACAAGACCAACCACACCACTCAAAATTGTTGGTTCAATGGAAGGGCCCAAAAAGGAGGTGGAAGAAGTGGATTTGGCAACACTAGAGGCAGAGGTGGACACAACTACAACAATGATGGAAATCACAATAGAATGGACTACAAAAATTATTCGAAAGATCAAATCCATAAAGAATCATTGCTTCTAATGAATCTGAGCCACAAAGAAGGTAAAGAAGATGATTTATTCTACATAGATTGAGGATATTCAAATCTCAAGATCTATTTAGGTGTGAATTGGGAAGGAGCTACAGATATAGAAGATGTACCTCTAGTTACTTAGCATTTTTGGATTCAAAGCTAGTGTCATGGATTTCCAAGAAGCGAGGAACAATTGCTTTATCCTCAATTGAAGCAAAGTATAGAGGATTGATCATAGCAACTAAAAAGACAATATTATTAAGAGCATTGTACTCATATTTGGGACTTGTGAGTTGCAAACCTCATATATTTGAAGATAAGGTAAGTTCTATGCACCTAGCAGCAAATCCTATCTTTCATGAAAGAACCAATCACATAGAGGTTTATTATCATTTCATTAGAAAAAATATCAAGGCAAAGGAGATTGACATTTCTTTTGATCCAACTCAAAAGCAAGTAGTAGATATGATGACGAAGGCACTTGATGGGGTAAAGTTTTGTAGATTTAAATCAATGGTAGGTATTAAACATATTAGACAATGAATACTCGCATAATTTAGCTTCAAG
This sequence comes from Ceratopteris richardii, assembly GCA_020310875.1. Classification (NCBI taxonomy): domain Eukaryota; kingdom Viridiplantae; phylum Streptophyta; class Polypodiopsida; order Polypodiales; family Pteridaceae; genus Ceratopteris; species Ceratopteris richardii. The sequence continues at coordinate 53,251,349 of CM035407.1, read as the reverse complement.
GGGAGTTGTTGGATGATCAAGCTTACACTATGCTTGAGTTGATTTGATCTACATAAGAAAACATCACTTGGATTGTTGGTCATTAGAGAGTTTCTATTTATGCTCATGTTTTTGGAATTTTATAACAATCTTTAATGATCACTTATCGATGTAAAAGCCTAGAGCTTTATTCTTGTAAAAGGATAAAGGAAAAGGACATTTTTCCACGATTTTGGAGGTAGTTGAGATTGGTGATTCAATCAGTCATCAAATCTAAATCAAATTAGATCTCCACTTTTCCTAGATTATAAGAAATTGATTTCTTAATCATAACAAACTCTACCCACCTAGATTCAAATTCGAATTTATTGAAGAAGAAGCGTGGAGAGATTCATGAGATTGTATATAACGACTTAGAAATACTTGTACATTAAGTCGATTCATATACATATGATTTGATCATCTACTTTGCTCTACTTCAATTTTTGCATGATCTTCTCCAACAACAGTTATCTTCAGGAGTTGGTTCTCTTATAGAGTTGCAAATTGGATTAGTGAGAATTCATTGGAAGGTATCACTTTCTACATGTAGAAATTAGAAAGCATTTGATTGAGCATATTTTGAGCAATCTACAATTCAAGGTCTCAGGGTCTATTTGTGCACAACCCTAAAAATGCAAGGAGGCCTTTCTTTAGTGTTAATTTTATTATAGAAGATACTCAATCCTAGCTACTTTGAGGAATTTTTCCAATTGTAATCATGTTGTCTGCTTTGAGCATTTGAAGTTTAGTGTTTCATCCAAAGATAGCAAGTTTTTTTAGCTAGTCAAAGTGCAAACTTATCTATTTTATATCAACTCTTTCTCATTGATGTTCCAAAGTACATAGTGGAATTTATTGCACTAATCACAAGCCTATAATGTCTATTTGTGTTGAAGATAAATGTACAAGCTCATTTTCATATGAGCCATGCTTGGATAAATTTACCAACTATAAAGATAAAGAAAAAAGTGGAGGAAAAAAGGAAAAAATAATAAAAGAAAAAGTCTAGTCAAAATTCATGATGAGTAAGTGATACAATATCTTGCCTTGTAGTTAGTAGCATGTAGTGGAGAAAGTGGTGAGTTAAGAAGGAGGCACAAACTTCTTCACATGCTCATTGGTTATAAAATTGAAGTGGGAGCACATTCAAAACAAAGAGAGAAAGAGGCAAGAGTTCCCAGTAGTCGGATCTAGCCATTTTGTCATTTTGGCTTTCCCTTAGACTCCTTCCAGCCGCACGTCAGTTTGTACATAGCTCTGTTGTAGAGCTCATATCTCAGTGCATATGTAACCATTTTGTGCATTTAAGCTCTCATTGGAAAGCTTATCTTGTGTACTTTCCGCTTATGTAGTTTGTGAGATTTGAGTGAAAGAGTGAAGTCTAGTTTTTCAGTATACCTGTGTAGATAGGTAGTCTATTTTGGTCGGTTCAATTTCCCAACCAAAACATATCTAAATTGCGTGATTTTTGACTTGTTGGAAAGCCCTTGGCATCTACTTTCACTGTCTCAAATATCTCATTCAGATCATTCATACTCTGTGAGATATCTGTCAGAGAGTAAAGTCTAGTTTTACAGTGTACTTATGTGTACAGGTGGTCTATCTTGATAAGTTGAGTTTCCTGATCAAAACTCATCCAAATTACTTGATTTTTAGCTTGTTGGAAATCTATTTGTGTCTACTTTCTCTGTACCAAATATCTTTCTCAAAGGATATATATTCAGAGAGCTATCAGTCCGAGAGTGAAGCTCAGTTCTTCAGCATACCTGTGTGGACAGATAATTCATCTTTGATAGTTGTGTTTCCTAATCAAAACTTGTCCAAATTAAGTCATTTATAGCTTGTTAGAAAGCTCTCTTTGTCTACTTTGATTGACTAAAGCATCAAGTCCATTTGAGTTTTTTGTTGAGAGCAGCAAGCTTTCTAAGGTGCAGATGTTTGTCCAAGTGCTGGACATACAAGGGTGGTTCACTACACACTTCCATTGCGCATAGGAGAACTCGTTCTCCACAATTTGACTCTCCGAAATCTCAAGGTCTAGTCTTTTGTTGGTTGGCTGGACCAAACTTCATCACTTCTCAAATCACTTCTCTACCTCTTGCAAGATTCTCCAAGTTCTCTCAGTAATATATTTCATTTGAACTAAACCTATTCCCCCATCAACTTTCATAGACTACATGCCCAAATAATGATGCAAATGCCTCAAATCTAGCACCCCAAAAGAAGCATGCAAACCAACCTTAAATCCAACAACATGCTTCTCATTAGGATCAGTGATTAGATCCATTTTGTTGAGGTGTATATGGCACTGTACACTAATGTTTGTGAAGAGATGGATAGGTATGTGCTTGAAGATGAAGAGGTGTTGCAAAATCCTTGATCTACACCAGCCAAATGAACTCCAGGAGTATATGGTGGGCCCTTTTAGCTTGCCAATGGATGTATTAGACACCCTATGTACCTTGGAAGATCACTCTCAAAAAGATAGATCAAAACAGATAAGTTGGAGTTAGCTCAGAGGTGAAAACTTCCTATTCTTGGTTCATACACCTGTCCAGTGTTTTACATAATTCTCTGAGCACAACAGCAATTAGCTTAATTCCTCTTGGGGAAGTCTAGGTAACTTAAAGAGCTAACTTTCAAGAGTACTCTCATCAAAAATAATAAGCCACACACTGAGAATGATTTTTAACAAGTGATGACATCATCCCGATTTTCACGGGCTGCTACAGTTTGATACCAGTGAGCAAAAACATCAACATAACTCAAAATCTAGGAATCCAATGATTATGAAAATTTGTATGATTATACTAGGCTGTAAGCTCAATCCAACAAGCTCTAAATAACTGAATTTGGATAAGTAACCACTGGGAAATGGCTCTGACAAGATGAGTGAAAAAGTCGGGTACCTGACAGAGAAGTGAAGATGAACAGACCCTATTGACTTCAAATGAGCATAACTGAAGAGTTCAACCTCCAAATGACATGAAAATTTGTGAGCATATAGTAGAATTATAGAGATAACTTTACTAAGTTAAATCCCTGAAAATGATGCACCAAGCTTAGAGAAAACATCTCTGCAAGCTGACTGAGAAAAACTAAGAGTAATGGCAGTGAGTAGTACACTTCACAAGAACATGGAAAGATGAACTCAAATAATCATGAAAATGAAAATATATTGCTTGTACAATACAATGACTTACTGATACATATGTGTGCCTTGTAATCACACCTTGATATGGCATAAAGCTCAGCTCTTGGAGGTCTTCACATAGGTCTCTCTAACCACGACTAAAATTGCCATCTATTTATAGTTGAGTTTGGGAGGCTAACTTCCCTCAATCACTCTCCAATCAATCAATGATTGATTTGATTCTTTACCTACCACAAATCACAAATTCGTGGCTCCTCTTTCCATTCTTGATCAAGTGGACTCAACCACTTAAGATTCTCTTACTTTTACATTAAGTAAACTCTTCAAAAGTTACAAGAGGTAGTTCACAAGTGAACTTTACATAGTCTTCTTTTTAAAGCTTCTTCTAAGACTTTGTGGGACTCAAGCCAATACACTTAGGCTTTTCATAGAATTTCTCCAACAGCTCCCCCTCAAGCCAAGTATGCTTGAGGTCTTCAATCTTCCAAGATTACCTGCAAACCAATCATAGCCTTGAATTTGCAAAGCTTTGTACCATCCAATGCTTTGGTTAGAATATCTGCACATTGTTGATGAGTGGACACATATGATATTTGAATCTCTTTGCTTAGAACCTTCTCTCGTACATAGTGATAATGAACTTCAATATGTTTAGTCCTTGCATGAAAAATAGGATTAGCAGCCAAATGAATAGAACTCATATTGTCACCAAAAATAGTTGGAGTTCCAAACTCCAATCCAAGATCTTTGAATAATGTCTTCATCCACATAGCTTCTTGTGTAGCTATGGCAAGACCTCTATATTCAGCTTCAGTAGAAGAGAGAGCAACTGTGGGTTGCTTCTTGGATGACCATGAAATAAGCTTTGAACCTGCAAAGGTAAGATAACCTGAAGTGCTCCTTCTATCTTCCTTGGAGCCAGCCCAATCTGCATCAGAAAATAGCTTCAAACCTAAATCAGATACATAAGGATAATAAATTCCTTCATTTATGGTTCCTTTGAGATACTTGAGAATCCTTTTGGCAGCATCCATATGTGGTTTCCTTGGTGTGTGCATAAATTGACTTAGCACACTCACACTGTAACATATATCTACTCTTGTCAATGTGGCATAGTTGAGACTACCCACTAGACTTTGATATGATGTGATGTCCTCTATGAGTTCACCTTCATGTGAGCTCAATTTGTGATTGATCTCCATTGGAGTACCTGCAATCTTACAATCTTGCATCTTGAATTTTGCCAACATGTCCTTAATGTACTTCCTTTGAGTGAGAAACAAACCATGATCTTTGTAGACAACTTCCAAACCTAGGAAGTAGGTAAGTGAACCCAAATCACTTATCTTGAACTCTTCTCTCATCTGATATTTGATCTTCTTCATACCATTTGCATCATTTCTTGTCAATATAATATCATCTAAATATACACATAGAGTGAAGGATCTTCCTTGCTTGGTTGAAAGCCTTTGTCCTGCAAGAATGAAACAAGCCTGAAATTCCAAGCTCTTGGAGCTTGCTTGAGACCATACAATGCTTTGTTAAGTTTACACACATAATCAGGATAAACTTGGTTCTCAAAACCAGGTGCTTGTGCCATATATACCTCTTCTGTTATCCAACCATTCAAGAATGCATTCTTTACATCTAGTTGAAGTATCTTCCAATTCTTGGAAGAGGCAATACTAAGCAAAACCCTAATAGTAGGCATCTTTGCCACAGGAGAGAAAGTCTCCTCATAATCAATTCCCTGAGTTTGTGCAAAGCCTTTTGCCACAAGCCTTGCCTTATACCTGTTAATTGAACCATCAGAATTCTTCTTGAGTTTATAGACCCATCTTGAGCCTATTACCTTCATGGATGAAGTCTTGGGCACCAAATCCCAAGTGTTGTTTTCCTCAAGTGCTTCAATCTCTTCCTTCATTGCATGCTTCCATTCTATTTTTGCTTTGGCCTCTTCGAATGATGATGGCTCCTCTTGGTTTATGTCCTGTGCTATGTAGATAGAATGTTTAGTTACTAATGAGGTGTCAAACCCATACCTTTCTGGTTTTTTCTTTTCCCTCATAGATCTTCTTAGGCCATGATGTGATGATTCTGCCTCATGTCCAAGTTCCTGCAATTTTGCTTTACCTTTAGATTTCCATGTTTTGATCTTTTCCATGTGAGATTCTTCATCATCCTCTGAGGTGTCTTGTTCTTCAATCTTTGATTGTTCTTTACCAAGCTTTGTAAAATCTTCTTCAAGATCATATGGTAAATTGATCTTCCTGCATGAATCTTTATACCATGAATTGTTCTCATCAAAAACTACATCTCTGCTTACCAAGAATCCTTTGTTGGTAGGGTTGTATAACCTGTAGCCCTTTTGATTGTTGTCATATCCAATAAATACACACCTTTCTGCCTTTGGATCCATCTTGCCTCTAACCTGTGAAGGAACATGATCAAAAGCAATACATCCAAAAATTTTACAATGATCTAAGCTTGGTCTTCTTCCATTCCAAGCCTCATATGGAGTCATCCCATCAAGGGATTTTGAAGAAAACCTGTTAATCAAGTAAGTGGCTGTAGATACAGCCTCAGCCCATAAGTAATTAGGTAAATGCTTTTCATTTAACATAGACCTTGCAGCTTCAACAATTGTCCTATTCCTCCTTTCTTCCACTCCATTTTGCTCAGGAGTGTACCTTGTAGTTACCTCTCTTTTGATTCCTCTTTCTTGAAGAAAAGAATCAAACTCATGGGAGAAGTATTCTCCCCCTCCATCTGACCTTAGCCTTTTTAGTGATTTACCTATTTGATTCTCCACAAGAGCCAAATATCTTTTGAAACATGAAAAAACTTCATCTTTGTGTTTCATAAAGAATAGGATAGTCCATCTGCTGCAATCATCAATAATGGAAACATAATACCTTGATCCAGATATTGAAGCTTCCTTGCTAGGTCCCCATACATCTGTATGAACCAACTCCAAGAGATCTCCATGCATATAACCTTTCTTCATGAATGGTAACCTGTGAGACTTTCCAAATTGACATGCACTACACTTATAAATCATATGTTGTTTTGACAAGTTAGGGAGTCCAAGTACACTTTGGTCCCTGCAAATTTGCTTTAATGACCTTTCACCAATATGTGCTAACCTTTTGTGCCATACTTCCAATTCTGTGAGTGTCTGGCTACCATAATTAAAGAGAGCAATGTTTCTAGTGTCCTGTAATTCAAATGTGAACAATCTACCTATCTTTTCACCTTTTGCAATTCTTCTGAATCCTTGACTTGGATCTTCAACAAATGCTCCTGCTTTTGTGAACCTGACTTGCAACCCTTTCTCTACTATCTGCCCAACACTTATCAAATTCTTTGTAATGGTAGGGACATAGAATACCTTACTGAGTAGGTTGATGTTTCCATCAGGTGCTTTGACATTGCCTATTTTTTCCATAGGATGTTTTGTATCATCTCCTGTTTGTACCTCATGCTTATTCCTTGGATCTTCTAAATCTGATAGGAGTGCCACATTTCCTGCCACATGATTTGAACAACCTGATTCTATGTAGAAGACATGCTCATCAGATTTACCTTGTGGCATAGCCATGTTCATGATCAATAATGAATCCTCTTTGTTTGAGTCTTCTGTGTAGTTATTGTAGTCTCTCCTTCCTTTGTAGCCTCCTTGATAGTTTGAATGATTGTAGTTGTTGTAGTTGCCATGATAGTTGTTGAACCTTCCTCTTGAGTAGCCATAACTTCCTCTATTGTATCCTCTACCTCCTTGATTCCTGGAATTCCTAAAGCAATTTTCAGTTGTATGATTAGTTAATCCACAAATAGAACATGAGTTGGAGTCTTGGGATCTCCCCCTGCCTTGTCTACCTCCTCTTCCTCTACCTCTGCCATGTCTTCCTCTACCTGCATAGTTAGTTTGATATGTACCTGCTTCATCATACACTTTCTTTGCCTTTCCTTTGTTATCTTTAGACTTGCTCTTATCCGTGTATAAAGCTGAAGATTGATTACCTTTAGAGCTTTCTCCATTTTTTATAAGCTTTGCCTCTTGAGTAAGTAGTTGTCCAATGAGTGTGTTGAAATCAGGTACATGCATGTCCATGTACAAATCCATAGCTGTGGTGAATGCTTCCCACTTGTCATCTGCCTTCAAGCCATTGATGACCTGCCTTACAATTTGCTCTTCATCTATTACCTCTCCAATGCTTCCCAACTGATCCGCTATGTCCTTGAGCTTTGTGACAAAATCAGTCACATTTTGTTTGGAAGCCTTCTTGAGAGTTGTGAAATCCAGCCATAGTTGATGCTTCCTAGCTTTAGTACTTGAAGAAAAGAAAGCTTCAAGTGCACCCCACACTTCCTGAGATGTCTTACAACTCCTAATGTGAGGCAACAAAAAATCTGAGATAGAGTTGAGGAGATAAGACCTTGCAAGTGCATCCTTGGAGCACCGTGTGCTCAATCTTTCTTGCTCTTCTTGTGTTGGTTGACTTTTGTTCCTAAAACTTGGCATAACTTCATCTCTAGCCACATAACCATATAAACTTCTACCTTGGAGATAAGCTTCCATCCTTAATGACCAAGCTGAGCAGTTACCTCTGTCCAATTTGTCAATTGATGAAGGAAATCCAACTGCCATGTTGTCCAACCTTGCTCTGATACCACTGTGAAGAGATGGATAGGTATGTGCTTGAAGATGAAGAGGTGTTGCAAAATCCTTGTTCTACACCAGCCAAATGAACTCCAGGAGTATATGGTGGGCCCTTTTAGCTTGCCAATGGATGTATTAGACACCCTATGTACCTTGGAAGATCACTCTCAAAAGATAGATCAAAATAGATAAGTTGGAGTTAGCTCAGAGGTGAAAACTTGCTATTCTTGGTTCATACACCTGTCCAGTGTTTTACATAATTCTCTGAGCACAGCAGCAATTAGCTTAATTACTCTTGGGGAAGTCTAGGTAACCTAAAGAGCTAAATTTCATGAGTAATCTCATCAAAAATAATAAACCACACACTGAGAATGAGTTTTAACAAGTGATGACATCATCCCAATTTTCACGGGCTGCTACAGTTTGAGACCAGTGAGCAAAAAAATAAACATAACTCAAAATGTAGGAATCTAATGATTATGAAAATTTGTATGGTTATACTAGGCTGTAAGCTCAATCCAACAAGCTTTAAATCACTGAATTTGGATAAGTAACCACTGAGAAATGGCTCTGACACAATGAGTGAAAAAGTCGGGTACCTGACAGAGAAGTGAAGATGAACAGACCCTGTTGACTTCAAATGAACATAACTGAAGATTGCAACCTGAAAATGAGATGAAAATTTGTGAGCCTATATTAGACTTATAGAGCTAACTTTAACAAGTTAAATCACTGAAAATGATGCACCAAGCTCAGAGAAAACATCTCTGCAAGCTGACTGAGAAAAACTGAGAGTAATGGTAGTGAGTAGTACACTTCACAAGAACATGGAAAGATGAACTCAAATAATCATGAAAATGAAAATATATTGCTTGTACAATACAATGACTTACTGATACATATGTGTGCCTTGTAATCACACCTTGATATGGCATAAAGCTCAGCTCTTGGAGGTCTTCACATAGGTCTCTCTAACCACGACTAAAACTGCCATCTATTTATAGTTGAGTTTGGGAGGCTAACTTCCCTCAATCACTCTCCAGTCAATCAATGATTGATTTGATTCTTTACCTACCACAAATCACGAATTCGTGGCTCCTCTTTCCATTCTTGATCAAGTGGACTCAACCACTTAAGATTCTCTTACTTTTACATTAAGTAAACTCTTCAAAAGTTACAAGAGGTAGTTCACAAGTGAACTTTACATAGTCTTCTTTTTAAAGCTTCTTCTAAGACTTTGTGGGACTCATGCCCATAAAAAAATTCATTAAGTTCAGAAGATATATAATCACCCCTCCTCAATTAGAGGAATGAGTGCCCAGTTTACATATTGATAAAGTTTTTGAAATAACCAAGAACTATTCAAAGCACACAAACACTTCTAAATTTTGTTTCATTGGATAGACCCATGCATGCTTGGAAAATTCATCAATGAAATACATGAAGTAAAAGTAATTCCCAAAACAAGGCATCTACATAGGACCAAAGACATCATTGTGAACAAGTTGCAATTGATATGGAGATCTAACTAAACCATCTTTGGGGGAAGAAAATGTTGCCCAAAATATATCCCTCACAAACATGCTTAGAAGGTGCCTCAAGTTTTCATAGAGAGGACACCATTTCATATTTTTAAAGGTGAATCAAAATTTAGATGACCAAATCATGCATATCAAAGCTTTGCATTTGAAATAGGTTGAGAATATGAGCTACACATGTTGAATCGCTCTCAAGTTTTTCATAATCTATGATCTTATAGAGCCCATAACATAAAATGTCACACGCAATGATAATATCACCAGTCGAGAGATCATGAAGTTTGCATCTGTCATCAAGAAGATTAACAATCAAACCCATCTTGGCCAGTGGTAAAATTGATCATAGATTTTTCTTGATCCCTAGCACATATAAGGCATTTGATAAAGTGAAATTACTATCATCAGGAGTAGTAAGAATGATCTTCCAAATATCATGACGTGATAAGAGGATTTTTTAGCACATGTGATAGTATTCCCTATAGAAGCAAGCTTAAGTGAAGTGAAGAAACTATGTTGCAAGGTAATGTGTTTGGTTGCACCACTATCAAAGTACCAAAACTTTGATTCTACTACAAACATGCATTTCTCATGAGAAGATGGTTCATAGTTGCAATGAGGTGAGAAGATAGTTCATAGCTGCAATGAGTACTGAATTCCCATTCTTCATTTGAGAAAAGATTTGCAAACTCTATTTTAGGTGTACATGCCTTTACAACAACCATTCCAACCTCTTTCTTCTTTGCCTTTTTTGAAGCTAGTTTAGGAAAACTCTTAATGACATTATCATTTTCCTTATAGTAATTGAAAAATTGTTTCTACTTTTTTGTTTTGTTTCCATCTTTCTCTTTCTTCTTCAACTATGTAGCATTAGAAAAATTTTGCTTGCTAGTAGATGGGCTCTATTTACCTTTTCCCTTTCGACTAGCTAAGAAATTTTGATTTGCAACATGCATAATTGACCTATTCTACCTAGATTGATCTTCTTATAGCAAAATAATTCCTCAAAGGTTAAGGCATTTGGATTTCCTTTAATCATCAATTAAAGAGTAGAAGAATATTTTTGATAAGATTACGGAAGAACATTAAGTATAGTCTACACAAGTGAACTATCTCAAAGGATTTCATCAGTAATCAAATGCTCTCTGAAATCCTTCATCTTTGTCAAAAAATTTCTATTGAATATTGTTGGCATACAAAGCAACAGAGGAGTCATGCACAATACGGCAACAAGGCCAAATCATTTTTGCCCATGAACTATTTACAACTCAAGTGATTTTAATCACTACACAAACATTGTAAATCCCGTTTTTGGTAGATTAGACTCCATTTTGTGCAAGCCGAGGAGTCCTCGAGCTTGAGGAGTATTAGAACTAGCTACATATCAATTTTCATAATTTTTAGACTCTGTTTGAGCCCTCAAATAGGCTCTAGAACCTAATTTTTAACTAGGCCGTACACTAGGTCTGGACAAGACCAAAGCTAGTTAGAAAACTATAAAAAGAGCTAGAGAGCTCATTTTGGGGGTTAGATTGTTTGTGAATTGAGCTTATGTAAGAGACTTTTTGACTAATGCAAAGAACTCCATTGTTCCTCTCCTTGTTCTTGCCTTGTGTGCGCGTGTGTGTGTATGTGTGTGCATGCTTGTGTGCTTCTCACTCACACACTTGTGCCTTCACTTGCTCATAGTCTTCATACTAGTCCTCACGTCTCCACGGATTGACAATTATGAGGTGAATCTTCTCACGTTGGTACTCACCATTGTGCTAGAGTGACACCAAATTTGGCGCCGTTGCCGGGGAGAGAGCTTCGAGGACGAGCGTGTGATGGTAAGACGTCGAGTTGAGACATTGGAGTTATAGGTAATATCCTTCCTTCTCTTTATTTTTCTTCATTTTTTCCTTACTTCTGCATCACCATCATCACCATCATCATCCCCACCATCTCCCACCTCCATCTCCATCTCCGCAAAAAATTTCAGTTTTTTGGTCATATTACACTCCCCACCTCATTTCCCTCATTTCATTGTGAGAGAGAGCGAGAGAGAGCTTGCATGATATCTGTTTTTGGTGTGTTTTTGAGCTTTTGTTGCAGGAACTAGCTGTACCACCTTCTCCAGCAGTGTGCGCAGGTACGACAGTCTCTGCACAGGTCCCGGGACGACGACCTCTGTCTGTCGCGACAGACAGAAAAACTTAACATTTTGTGAATGCGTATTTGGCACGGTAACCTGCACCATTAGAGCACTCCAAATCACTAGAAGTTTCTCAAAAATTTGCGTTTTTTCAGTCTATCGCGACAGACACCGTCTATCGCGACAGACACCGGCTATCGCGACAGGCACCGTCTATCGCGACAGACACCGTCTATCGCGACAGACACCGGCTATCGCGACAGGCACCGTCTATCGCGACAGACCAAATCACGACAGACGATAGACACCGGCTATCGCGATAGACCCATCTATCGCGACAGACACCGTCTATCGCGACAGACCCATCTATCGCGACAGACACCGTCTATCGCGACAGACACCGTCTATCGCGACAGACCAAATCACGACAGACGATAGACACCGTCTATCGCGACAGACACGTCTATCGCGACAGACACCGTCTATCGCGACAGACAGACATTTTCGGCAAAAATTAAGGGGTAAAATTTTTGGAAATTTAGGCTAATTTTGGGCTTATTTACACTCTCAACACACTCGCAAAGGCCTTAGAAAAATGCATTAAAACTCCTGAAAAGTTATGTTGGTCTGCTTAACCCCCTAAACCTTGAACGGTCATAACATTTTCATACGAAATCCATTTGTTGAGCTCTAGGGCTTGTCGGAAAGCTCGTGGCATGTACTACACGCCCTCAACTGTTTTTTATAAGAATAATGCGTTGCTTTTCATATAGGATATTTGGAAGGTGACACACTGAGGGGTAGGAACACCAAGGGAGCTCAAGAGGGAATTTTTAGCAATACAACAGGGGGAACAAGGGTCAATAAAAAAAAGTGTCTGAAATAAATTGTCTGTCAAATTGAAAGGTCAACTTGGAGCTAATCTTGGGACTAATGCAGGTTTATTGAGAAGCAATTGAGAGTGTCCAAGCAAGGGTTTTGCGCAAGCTTGAGAATCAACTTCTCGAGCACTAAAGAGCAAGGATCAGCAAGAAAGGTCGGAATACTCTCAACTTCCCTTCGTCAATTCCTAGCATAGGCTAAGAACGATTAGAAGTTGGAGTAAATCAGGGCGACGATAGGCAATTATCAAGTTGAAGCACACCTAAACTTTCAAGTCAAGCTAAGGACATAATCTGTGTACTGTCGAGAACTTTAAAGGAAAAGAACTTAATGTGGAACGAACAACTGTAAGTGCGAAATTACACTCAAATATACCTTACGACGTGATATCAGACAAGAATTTGTACAACGGGAATCAACTAAAAGGAATCAAGTAACGGATACAAAGGACTCTGCAACGAGGTTGTACTTGGGCAAAATTGGACTATTTAGCTAGGCATATGAACCTTAGATCCGGACGACATCTAGTAAGGGAGAGACAAAGCCTTAGATCTTCAGAGGCTAGTGTTAACCACAGTGCTAGGTCTTGGGCCCAGCAGTTGAGCCACCACTCATACTATCCTAGCTCTGAGACCAGTGAGTCAGAGATGTCTCAAGGCATGGACAGACCTACGGGAAATTCTGGAGTGCCTTACTTGCACAGGGTAGAAGGCCCTTACAAAACGCAGTTGGAATACCTTAGGACCAACCGATTAGGTGCCAGTATCTATGAGGACGGCCTAGGAAGATCTGTGGTACAGATTAAGAATCCTGATCAATCCATTGGACTAGAGCACCCAGCTTTCAAATTTGAAAACGGGGCATACTTGGACAAAGAAGGAACCATATACGTAGTCACCAGTCACCCAGAGAGGACGGATGAATTTGGAAATGTGATCTCAGAGGCGGACTTAGGGGACTTAGAACAAGGAAACATGGGTATAGAACCTAGAACCCCCCGAGGCAAATCTGTTCTCACTAGGGTTATCACACCTGAATGGGTTCCTCAAGACAACAAGAGCATAGATTTGCTTCTGAACCGAGAAACTGAAGAAGCCTTTTGGAGATATAAATCTGATCGGCCATTTGATATTGGAACAATCATGATCTATGAGTTTAAGGATCCTGATAGCCCAGGTAGAGTGACCTACTTAGATCACGCCTCAGAGAGGATCTTCGTGGTGACAAAAAATGATAGACATGCTTACACTTGGAAGGGTGAAATTATTTTCCCCCAACCAAGATCAAATGTGTCCTACGGTCACCCTGGAGCGGGAACATCCCAAGCTCATGGAACTCAAAGAGACAGAAGTAGAGATAGGCCAGAAGTGAGCTTTGCCAACTCAGGGGGCAGAGAGAGAACGAGGACAGAAACAAATAGAGTAGAACCTGAGGTACTTAGAGCTCACAGGAATCAAAGAAACGCAGACGAGTTCCCTCTACCACGACCTAGAGAGCACACCAGGACTTTGAGACCAACGCAGCTAGTTAAGTCCATGAAGAACTACTTCGATGGCATCGGAGATCCATATGATCATGTGGCTGAGTTTAAACAAGTCCTGAAAGCTGAACAAGTGGAGGATCTATTCACGCAGTACAATGCCTTTGGTCTGACCCTTAGGAACACTGCCCTGACATGGTTTCAGCCACTTAATGAGAGGCAGTTCAGGAGCATAGACCAACTCCTAGAAGCTTTCATTATTGAATTCTCTAAGAGTGGCATAAGGCATAATACCTCCTCATTGATTCACAGCTTCAAGCAAACCCCTCAAGAGACCGTGAGACTTGCAGGAAGGAGATTTAGGCAATATCTTGAAAGATGCCCTGTTTCGGAGCTACCCACACCAGCCAAGCAAGTGGCTTTATTTTTGGATGGATTGCTAAGTACCAAATTGAGATCCTATGTGTACTTGAAGGACCCTAGGACCATAGAAGAGTGTGTACGCATGTGCATTGACATCGAGGATAACCTAGGGGAGGAGTTAGAGCTTTCCAAGATATACAAAGAATCGGATAGTGCCTCTAACCTCTCTTCCACGCAATCCACATCAATCGAGGAACTTGCAGAGAAAGTAGCCCAGAAATTAGGTGTAACTAGCAAACAAATTCCTAGATTTGCCCCGGTGAAAAGGTGCTATACTTGTGGCGGTGACCACATGGCGAATGTCTGTCCCATTATGACTCAACCTCAAGTTAATCCTAGTAGCCAGTACTGCACCATAGAACGGAGATACACAAATCACACAGCACAAGACTGCCCCTACAATAAGCAGGCTGTTAGGCAACCCTACCCTCAGCCATACCCTCAGCAGGGAAGATACCAGAACCCGTACCCTCCACAACCATATGGCACGCCGCAACAACCTTATCAGCAACCATACCAACACCAACAAAGGCCTCAGCCAGTGCTAGCTCAACAACCCCCTGCCCCAGCTAATGTGATCCCAGTAAAATATGCAGCAGCAGAAGAAAACCTGAATAGAGCTATAGTCCCTGTAACACCAGTACTTTCAGAAAGTGATCCCAGTGACCATAGCTTTGATTCTACACATGTCGATAGTCCCCATGCCTACTACATGCAGTCTCCTGAGCATGGTGAGTCTTATTATAGTGAAGAGCCAAATGAACCCAGTTGGGAGTCAGATTACACAAACGTCATGTACACAAACCCCAACTCTAGACCTCAACCTAGGCAGATACGACCCCCATTTCCTAGAGGACCATGCTTCAGATGTCAGGGGGATCACCTTATACGTGATTGTCCACTGCCTGCCCCTACACAACCTCAACCAGTTACCATTCAGGGTTTCTGTCAAGACTGCGGGAAAGAGCATCTCCTACGAGATTGCCCAAAGAACCCTAATAACATGCCTAAAATCACTCCTATCAATGTTGTTGGGTTAGTTGTAGACTCCACAGGGAGTGTGACTTCCACTGCACCTGTGCAGGTGATCACAAGAGCCCAGGCACTACAACAAAACCAAGGTGTTGGTCAGGAAAAGAGCCCCGAGGTGAGTGAAACAGAGAGCATAACCAAAAAGAGAACGAGAGCCTGGAAGGATAGTCGTGAAAGAATGAAAAGGCAATGGGCAAAAAAGATGAGCGAACTTGAAGAAAGCTTGAGAGAAACCAAAGCAAAGATCATAGAGATCACATCTCAATCGCACTCTCACACATTCCCACCACTACCATCCCCATCACCCTCCATCCCTCCACCCTCTAATACACCCCACGTACCCCACCCACCACCCCGAGTAGGATCAGTGTTAGCTGATCCCACTCCTGAAGACATAGACATGATGCTTAAAGCGTATCAGGCCAGAATCCAAGAAGGGCCAAATGTAACGAATCATGACAAGTGCTACCCTAGAGCTGACCTAGAGATAGAAAGAACCAAGCTTTGCGCAAAAATGGTCGCATTGGCTCAGACTATGTTTGAAGCCAGTCGCCTTTTCAATTACTCGGGCTCAACCGAGACACAATTACACTTGGATGGACTTCTAGAGAAGTTAGAGGGCATAATTGCAAGATCTGCCAAGGAAGAAAAAAATCAAGAAAGAGATAAAGCAAGCAAAAACACGACCCATCCTCCATCGGAAGTTTATGTGCCCAATTCCACTGAACCAGACAACCCCCCTTCACTAGAAAGAATGGAGAATCTAATGGCACAATCACGAAAGGAACTCGCCCTTCAACACCATGACAAGGCCAGTATAAGAGCAGGTCTTCCTACCCAGACAGCCTATGTGCCAAAAGCTTATGTGCCTGAAGCTTATGTGCCTAACTCTACGGAGCCAGACACATCATCTTCTATGAATCGATTCACACCAGAATTTCTACGAGAGATTCAAGAAGACAAATGGGCTAAAGAAAGTGAAATCCCTCCTCCTATCGAACTTGTGGATGATGCACACGATCAATTCCCACCAGACATCCCATCCATTTATGGGGAGCAGGAGAGCACCCAATCTCAGGAACGACTAGACTTCGCGTCTAATTCTTTACAAGAGTTACCCCACTTCACAGGCCCATGGGAAGCCAAGTCTACTTGTATGAGAACCCCCACAGTCATGGTAAGAAACGAAGATTCAGTCATACCTAGGAACACAGAGGTAGTGAAAAATACCAAAGTGCAGTGTAATCTCACTTTGGAAGAGCTGCTTAAGGTTAGACCAAAAGTGTGGGAACATGTAGCCAATCAAGTGCCCGAGATAGCCAAACCTCGTTCCCAGGTAGGATCACATAGGACAGTGCCAGAGATACCCTTGGATAAGATAGGAGATATGTGTGAAGGTGAAGAAGGGAACACCTATCTTCCCATTACCTACCAAGAGTATACCACCAAGGCCATTTTGGACTCAGGCGCAGGAGTTGCAATTGCCACCACTTCCCTATGGAAGCGTTGGGGCAAGCCAGCACTCAGGCCAACGAGAATGAAATTGCAGATGCCGATGGTCATATTGAGAGACCCTTAGGATTGCTAGAAGGAATAACTCTCACCACCTGTGGTGTCGAGTTCGAGCACACATTTGCCATATGTGACTTCAGCAAAAATCATGCCTATGAGATGATCTTGGGACGACCTTTTATGCGACAGTTGCAAGTGGTACAGGATTGGGGAACCAATTCTTTGTACCTACAGCACTTAGGTGTTACAACCAAAGTCAATCTCAAGGATTACTCTCATAGAGATGTTCCCCCTATCCAATGGAATCCCATCCATAGAGCCAAGGATGATACAAAATCTGTGCATTCCATAGGATCAGGATCCTCATGGATGCATGAAGACACTCACTTATGGATGTGCAAAGTAGCAGTGGAAGAAGAGAAGAGAGAGAAGGCCAGAGATATAGGTGCAAACGAAACACATAGGCCCATTCAAGACCCAGCCTATGCACCAGTAGTATTTCCTGACGAAGAATTCGAACCCCACGGCTGGGCAGAAATCCTAGCAACAATGGATGTAGCCATCAATGAGGAACAATGGACGCCTCACTGTGATGAGGATGGCTATGACATTTCAGTCTTCTCCATAGAGCCAATCATGGGAGAGGCAGTTCTAGAAGAATGCGAACCTAACCCTGATGTATTTGAGGATGCGAGTGACTCCGATCTAGAGTCAATCATAATGGACCCACCTTTTGCATCAGATGAAGAATACTTCCATGAAGTAGAATTTCAACCCCACAGGTACGAAGAGCTTACCAGTAATGTAAGATTAGCCACACATGCGACCCTGAAGGGAGAAGGAAAGAAAAGAAAGAAGAGAGAAGTCACACAAGAAGAGGAAGAGTCTTTGTTTGAGGTCCCGGAAAATTTTAAGAAATATGAGATAGATGACAGAAGAGTCATGATCAGAATGCCTAAGCGAGAGGCACAATCAGGAGAGGCCTATGATAACAAAGAAACCACCAAGAAAATAGTTGTGGCCCTAGAGGAGGGAGAGGAGAGATGCACGTACATAGGCCATGACCTGACAGAAGAGGAAGAACAAGAGCTAATAGCCTTGCTAAGAGAATACAGAGATGTATTCGCTTGGAGTTACAAGGATTTGAAGGGTGTAGATCCTGACATATGTTCACACACTATCCCCATGATCTTAGATGCCAAGCCCTCTAAGCAAAAGCCATATACGTATAACGATAATTATGCGGCTAAGATCAAAGAGGAGATAGATAGACTGGTTGAAGCTGGATTTATCTATGAAATTGAGCACACTGAATGGGTATCCCCCATTGTAGTGGTGCCCAAGAAGAACGGCAAATTGCGGGTATGCATTAACTTGAAGAAGGTTAACGCAGCCACGATCAGAGATAACTATCCGCTTCCTATCACTGAGCATCTATTAGAAAGGGTGGCAGGCAAGGAAGTGTACAGCTTCCTAGATGGGTTCTCTGGCTACAATCAAGTGGCCATTGCACCAGAAGATCAGCATAAAACGGCTTTTGCCACAGAGTGGGGCATATTTGCTTTTAGGGTAATGCCATTTGGGCTGACCAATGCTCCCGCAACCTTCCAAAGGCTGATGTGCCATGTATTTAAGGAGTTCTTGAGAAAGAACTTAGAAGTCTATGTTGATGATCTTTGTGCTCATTCCAACATTAGACAAACCCATATTCCTGAACTCAGACAAATCTTTGACAAATGTAGAGAATATCAAGTCTGCTTGAACCCAGAAAAGTGCGTTTTTATGGTCAGGCAAGGCAAGATTCTAGGACACATAGTGTCAAAGAATGGCATATCTACTGACGAAGAGAAAGTGAGAGCTATAACAGAGCTACCTAGGCCAAGGAATGTCAAGGAAGTACAAGCTTTCATGGGACATTGTGGTTACTACCGTCGGTTTATACACATGTATGCCATCATAGCAAAGCCTCTGTATGGACTTTTGACCAACTTTGAGTGGACTGACGAATGCGAGAACTCCTTCCAGGAGCTTAAACGGCGATTATGTTCAGCACCAATCTTAACCACACCAGATTGGAATAAGCCTTTCCATGTTCACGTGGATGCATCCAATTATGCTATTGGATGTGTACTCGCACAACCTACGGGTGAAGGTAATATGGATCTTCCAATTGCCTATGCCAGTAGACAATTGAATGCGGCTGAACGAAATTATACCACTACAGAAAGAGAAGGCTTAGGCATGGTATATGCAGTCAAGAAATTTAGACACTATTTGCTGGCAAATAAGTTTAAATTTTTTACTGATCACCAAGCATTGTTATATCTCGTGAACAAGCCATGCAATACAGGAAGATTAGTAAGATGGTTTCTCTTACTAATGGAATATGATTTCGAGGTTGTGGTGAGGAAAGGTAGGACTCATTTGAGAGCTGATCATCTTTCTAGGCTCACCTCCGGAGAAGCCCCACAAGGAGTATCAGATGACCTTCCTGACGCTTACTTGTTTAACTTGGAAGTGGTACCGCAGTGGGCTAAGCCATTAGTGCCAGTGTTGACGTACGGACCTAACCACCCAGTAATAGCCACACAGGATAGAGAGGTAGTAAAAGCCCAAAAGTATCACATCATGGCAGGATGTATGTACAAGCACACAGATCAAGGGATCTTGGCTTGTTGTGTAGAAGAGGACGAGTATGCAAAGTGGTTGCAATTAGCACATGTAGGTGCATTAGAGCAACACTACTCAAAGCAACGAACCTTACAGACACTAAGGAGACTCGGAGTACATTGGCCAACTATGGAAGATGATGTCCAAAAGTTGTGCAAGGAATGCCCAATCTGTTGCACTAAACCACCGGTGGAACATGCCACTCTTTATCAAGTGTCCATAGTGCCAGATTGGAGTGAACCTCTAGTATCGTTCTTAAGGACGAGAACATTCCCTCCAGACATGACTCTGGCTAGGCAAAAGAGTTTAGAACAAGAAGCCCAGGATTATTCACTCATGGGTGATAATCTATACAAGTGTGGTAAAGACGGTTACCTGAGACTATGTGTCCATGAGAGTGAGTATCTCAAGATCTTGGACACTTCTCACCAAGGTGTAGCAGGAGGACACTTTGGACCAGATCGGGTGATCAAGGCAATACTATTTGCGGGCTTCTGGTGGCCGACCCTTCACATGGACGCCCATGCCTATGTGAAACGATGTGATGTCTGTCAGAGAACTCAGTATCCTATACGAAAAGATGAGATGCCATTAAAACCTATGATGGGTGGACGTGCATTCTCTAAGTGGGGAATAGACTTCGTAGGTCCTATTAATCCCCCAGCTAAGGGTTCCCATGCAGAATATATCATTGTTGCGACAGACTATCTAACAAAGTGGGTAGAAGTAAAAGCTACGACAAAGAACGACGCTCAGACAACTGCTAAATTCTTATTTGAAAATGTATTCACAAGATACGGACTACCTATAGAGCTAGTTAGTGATAGAGGCACTCACTTCTTAAATGAAGTGATTGAAAATCTGCTCCAAGAATTCTTGGTAATACATAAGAAGTCTGCCCCCTATCACCCTCAAGCAAATGGCCAGGCTGAGAGTACCAACAAGATCTTATGCAATGTATTGACGAAATTAGTGAACAATAAACGCTCTGATTGGGACAAACAGCTACACCATGCTATTTGGGCATACCGAGTTGCCTACAAAACGGTACTCCAAGCCACGCCCTTTCAAATGGTGTTTGGTCAAAATGCTATTCTCCCGCTAGACTTTTTGATACCTACATTAAAAGTGGCACAAGAGCATGAATGGACGGGTCATGAACTCTCCTCTAGACTTTTTGACCTTGAACGATTAGGGGAAACAAGACTGAGAGCAGCTGCAGGGATATATGCAGCTAAAAAGAGACAAAAAGCATACTTTGATGCCCATGTGAAGGATAAGGGCTTGAAAGCAGGAGATCTAGTTTTAGTCTACACATTGAAACAGCACGCAAGGAAGCTAGAAAAACGAGGCTACGGACCTATGATCATCAATAGGATCTCCACGAGTGGAGCAGTACAACTAGCCACTTTAGAGGGTGAGGTTCTCCCAAACTATATTAGCGGATGCAGAATCAAGTTGTATCAGGAACCCCTCACGGAGGAAATGCTAAGTTGACTCAACACTGCTAAGAAACGCAAAGAGGAAGAAAAGCGAATTCGAGAAGAAGCTCAAGCAGAAGCCCTAGAGCGCATCCGAAGAATGAAATTAAGAAGACAAGGTAGAGAGCACCCTAGGCAAGATGCGTATGCAGATCAAGGATATGACGTGGCTATGTGTGAAGTTTCAGATGTTAGCTCACATAGGATAAATGATCGACGTCCTTTCATGACCTTAGATATAGGACAAGGAAAGAGTGCAAGGACTGTAAGAGCCTTGATTGACTCAGGTGCAGCCACTAGTGCTGTTAAATTGTCTTACTGTCAAGAGTTGCAATTAACTGTCAATCCTGTGGAAGCATATCTCATAGGATTGGGAGGCGTGGAAACCCCTTGCATAGGCGAGGTGGAACTTCCCCTCTATATTCATGATGAGGCAATGACAGTTAAAGTACTAGTGTGTCAAGATGAGGATCTCACTGAACCTCTTGTCTTGGGTCAAGACTGGATCTATGACCAAGCAGTCAACTTAAACCTAAGAAGTGGACTTCTTCAGGTATGGGTGAATCAAACTAGAATTACAATTGAGTTAAATAATGGAGCACTTAAGGAACTAGAAAAGACACCGACTCCTGGTCCCTGCAGGGGTGCACATGAAGTTGATCATGCTGTTCTTGTCCAAGGCTATGTGATGCAGAAGAATGAAGATCTCAAAAAAGGAGTCAGAGCCACAAGGGAACTCCCTTCTTTTCCAAAGGCCAGAAGGAGGCAGCAGCTAAGGGCATATCAATCACTGAAGACTCTCCGGGCGAGAGACCAAAAGAATGCGCGAAGCAGAACAACTCAGCCGATGAAACAAATGTGGGTGCGGAAAGACGAGCTGCCGGTCGTAACTAAGCTGCAACACCGGTCTCAACTTCCTATTAGTAATCAACGACTTGATGCTAATAAGAGGACTCCTAAAACCGCTGATGAGAAAGTGAAATCCATTTGGGTACCCAAGAAGTCGATGAAGGCTGACCCACAATCAAGACAAATTTGGGTGCCTAAGGCTTGCTTGCGGGCTCAACTAGCCCCACACAATTCACATCATACACGACAGGGTTCACTCGCTCAAGCAGCCGCCACCCACTCTTGTCTGATACACTTGAACTCACTACCACCTAGAAGCACGCACAGACTCACTCATAAAAGGGTTCCAATGGCACAACAACTTCCAGTAGAATTACTCATGCAACTCCCCCGAATCTCCACAAAACCAAGACCCAAAGCCATCCACTGTATTTGGAAACCTAAAACTTGTAATAAACCCCCAGACCCCAGTTGTAAATCCATGACCACCTACTAACTACGTCACGCTCATACTACATCATCCCACTTAACTCTTAGGTCCAACCAATTCCTAACTACACACACAAGCACCGAGCACTTATCAACCTACTAATCTCTCCCGAATCTCATGATAATGTTGTAATGGGGACAAAAAAAAAAAAAAAAAAAAAAAAAAAGAAAACGATTTTAACTTGTCCCTTACAATATTAACATATATTTCCATATTCTCACAGAATCAGAAGGCAAGAAGTGACATGGCAGAAGCGACAGGTCCGAGCTCACAAGTAGGAATACTTACTGCAGGTATCGATGTGGATAGTCTACCCGTGGATGTGCCACCAACTGAACGACCTGTGGAACTGCAACACCTGCAGCAAATCCCGGTACCAGATCCACCCACAGGGATCACAGAAAGAGTCCATGCCAATTCTCACTGGTTCAATGGCATGCCAGGTCCATTAAGAGAGGCCAAGTATATATGGGAGTCTAAGTGCGAGTACGACCGATCATGGGTTCGATTCCAATTTTTCTCCAAGGAGTTCGAGACTTTACAGAACACCGAGGATCTCCAGACCATATGGCAACGTGCAGGGCTAGCAGAATACTTTGAAGCACCACTACCTAAACCAGATCTCCTCCGATGCTACTATTTGGTCTCCACATTACAAGCTAATGAAGAAAAGGACAAACCCGGATCATTTGTTCTTCCTTCCTTGCTGGGCAACAACGAGTTGAAGAGGTTTGAACTTACTGTGGAGTTGGTGAGCGACGCTTTGAATATGCACGGCACACATGTACCCTCTGAAAAAGATGCTCTCGTTCCTACTAACATGAAGGATAGGAAACTATTGAAGCTTAAAGACATGGCAGCACTCACACCAAACGTGTCCATCCCTCTCCGTATGTGCATGCAACATTTTGCTTTCCCCGGCCAGGACCGCTTCACACAACCACACAAGAGAATCTGGTTTGCTCTCTACTTAGCGGAAGCAGGTGCACTACCAATTAAGCTACCAGTATGGATTATAGATCAA
The DNA here is from genome assembly GCA_020310875.1 of Ceratopteris richardii. Taxonomy (NCBI): domain Eukaryota; kingdom Viridiplantae; phylum Streptophyta; class Polypodiopsida; order Polypodiales; family Pteridaceae; genus Ceratopteris; species Ceratopteris richardii. The sequence goes on along the minus strand of CM035407.1, from coordinate 53,227,999 downwards.
TTGTATGAAGCAAATAAAAGGTCTTCTAGGAAATTAGTGGTGAACGGTTGCTGTGCAATCACACGCATTATTTACCGGTGCCTAGCATACGATGTTCCCATTGAACGTGCCTTAACTTGGGCACAATTACAAATGTTTAAGAAGCTCAAGGCGTCCACACATCAATCCAAGCGCATGAGGGGTGCGATCCCCTGTGTCCAGACAAGGGAAGTTCTGACTACTCCGGAGGTATCACCACGAAGGGAGACCACAGTACCTCCCTTTACCATTAGGATACCCAGGTCGGGATCTGAAACTACGACACAAGCTACACCTTCAGCTCCTCCTGCTCCACCTGAATTTGAATTTGCTGCAATTGGAGATGCTGAAGGAATGGATCCCCAGGACTTCGAAGCATTCTTACAAAGTACACAATTCTCTGATGTGGAATTTTATTCAGATACAGAGGAACAAGGCACATCTTCACGAAGAAGAAGAAAATCTATAGACGGTCGACATGTACATTGGAGCGACGCTCAGCAAGGTCAACAACAAGGACACCTAGAAGAAGAAGGCGCTTATGAAGAGGAGACCACTGAAGCCCCAGCCTATACAGCAGAACTCCAAAGGCTGTACCAAATTATGGAAAGAGTGCGATCGCAACAACTGCTCACCGAACAGAGCAGTAGAGTACTCATGACTCAGCTGTTGGAAGAAGCAGGAGTTGACTCAGAATATAGGGAAGGTCTCTTATTGATGGCAGAAACATATGGGGTAGTGGAAGCAGTGCGCACTGCCATTAGGAGGTCTCCAGTTCAATATGATCCACGAAGGTTCCAGACACGACCACGCTCAGGTAAGAATATCCAGATTCCCATAACAACTGCAGAAGGGCCAACTATTACATCTGAACCCATCAAGACAACCGCCCAAGCAACCGAAACGGCTAGCCAAGAGCACCCAGTCACCCATGAGGAATCCACCGAGCCACTACCACCCACACCCCCACCATCGCCTCCTAGAGCAGAAACAGTGGAAATCACCTCGACCACTCAACCCACCGAACCAACCTTCATCTTCCGTACTCCCATCTCTAGTTCAACCCTATTCTCTACCTCTGATAACCCAATCTTTGAAGCAAACCCCATCACTACACAATCCACCGAACCGCTCATAGAGCCTGCCTTAGGACAACCATCCCCCATGCCCTCAGCCATAGGTCATCCTGACCCTAGATCCACATTCATGGGTTTTCCTGCTACCACGCAACCCTTCATGCCCTCCTCAAATCTACAACCTCAACCCCCGACCTCCATCTCTCCATTTCTACAATCCCTCCATAACCTCCTTGCTAGAACTTTTCAACCCAGGTCTCAACCATTTCCTTTCTTTTCAGCTCCCCACCCCACTTCTCATCTATTCACCACTCTCACACACACACCACCTACCATTCCAATGTATATGGCAGACCCCACACTCGCACCCACTCCTGAAGGTATGGACATGTCACCACCCACGGCACCTCCCCCCACGATTCCACCTCCTCCCATTCCCCCTCCACCAATTTCACCCACACACACGACTTCAATAGACACATCATTCACTCTTCCCCTTCCCCAATTCCCTTCCCATGCATCTTCCACTGTAAACACCACCCACTCATCTATAGGAAATGCATTGGACACCATGCTAGCTTGTATATCAAACTTAAGGACAGATTACAATCAGCTCCAGCAACAGAATGAACGCCTGCACGAGCACTCAGAGACACTACAGCACCGCCTTGCTGCACTAGAGGAGGAAAATGCTCGCCTCCACACACAGTTCCAAACTCTCCAAGAGGCTCATGGCATATTGGAGGTACAGTTACAGAACAAAGATCAGGAAGCGATACAAGTGGTAGAAGGTCACCTACGGACACAGCTGGAACGCAATTCAAAGCTTCAGCGAAATATGGCCCTACTCAAGCGACATCTTGCGGCCGCTCAGGAAGAGAATCGACGCCTGCAAGTACAAAATCAAGAGAACCTGGAAGCAGCTATTGAGAGCACACCTGGGGCACCCATCAGCCCATCAAAGTTTCAAGCAGTTACCCCCGATAATATCAAGATCATATTGGAAGACTATGCCATGCTGCTTGAAGCACATGACCAGCTATCAGAGGAATTGGGTCAACTGAAGCAGAAACACCAAAAAGAAACAACAGCTGCCTCACCAACCATCCCCTCCGTGACTTCACTTCTCACAGACTCAGAAGCCTTAAAAGATCTCCAAAAACAGGTCACCGAACTGCAAGCACGTCTACTACAATATGAGAGACCACATTCCCCTCCAGAGGCTCCCACTGACGAAGAAGTAGTACAAATTCCTGTGGAACCGACATTTGAAGAAGAATACGACCCACAACCCTTCCCAGGAGGCCAACAAACGGAAGAAGCTCAGGACACATTCGAGGCACCACGGCCTCCGTGGCTACGTCAAGTAGAGGAAATCGGGAGTTCTCACGAAGAGCGTACAGTAGTACAAAATCAGGCCATGAGGGTCATAGAGGAAACTGTGTTACAATCGGCTTACTTCAAGAACTTGTCATCGAGACGCCTTATCCTCTCATCTGAACTCCAATACAGGCCTTATTATATTATCTTGGCTGATTATAATGCAGAAATACAGCGAGTCACGGGTCAGATTCCTACCTTTGCTACCCAATTTCAACCCGAAGACCTTCCTCCAGAGGCGCAAAAAGGCAAAATTCGTCAACCCACCTGGCGGCAAAAACTTCTAGAGACATATCCAGAAATGCTACGCACATGGAACAATGCGCCCTTACATCTCCTATATAATCCATGCTACGGTCCAGTTCCACGCCGCAGGTCTTGGAAGGCATTCAATATCAAAGTGCAGAACAACGCGCAATGCAAGGAATGGCTAAACTACCCATACATTGCGCCACCACAGGGACCACCGTCGGTAGCATACATGATGGGAACAATTCGCCATTGGATGCCGCGATTGAAGCCCATGCCAGATGTAGCAGCTCAAATGATGCTTAAAATTTTAGATATGATGCAGGTAGTCCTGAAAACTTTTAGAAATGCAGCTGCACCACAGGTACGTCTCCCGGGGTTTAGCAATGGAAATTATGATTTGGTGTATGACATGAGCACCACCCCCGGTATTCGTGTGGCTTACGCCTGGCATGCACGCATCAAATACCTCCCTGCATGTTACAAACAGACCTTCGAAGAAATGTTCCGATCAGGTTTCTGGGAGTATCACTCGGAGATTTTCGCACCGAAGCCAACACACCTACTCCATCTCTTTGCTTGTGAACAAGCAATGTACTCTGAGTACTACACCACCCCGCAACCAGAGGCCCCTGGCGCAATAAATTGGGATGCATTGGAAGCTGATCTAGCAAGAGGCTTAAGGATAGGAGAACACGAACTTGCCACCAATGTCATCCAATACTATATCGACCACCCGATAGAACAGAGGTCTGTCAGGGGCGACAGACGCTAGGAAGGGGGGCGTGTTGGCATACAAAGCAACAGAGGAGTCATGCACAATACGGCAACAAGGCCAAATCATTTTTGCCCATGAACTATTTACAACTCAAGTGATTTTAATCACTACACAAACATTGTAAATCCCGTTTTTGGTAGATTAGACTCCATTTTGTGCAAGCCGAGGAGTCCTCGAGCTTGAGGAGTATTAGAACTAGCTACATATCAATTTTCATAATTTTTAGACTCTGTTTGAGCCCTCAAATAGGCTCTAGAACCTAATTTTTAACTAGGCCGGACACTAGGTCTGGACAAGACCAAAGCTAGTTAGAAAACTATAAAAAGAGCTAGAGAGCTCATTTTGGGGGTTAGATTGTTTGTGAATTGAGCTTATGTAAGAGACTTTTTGACTAATGCAAAGAACTCCATTGTTCCTCTCCTTGTTCTTGCCTTGTGTGCGCGTGTGTGTGTATGTGTGTGCATGCTTGTGTGCTTCTCACTCACACACTTGTGCCTTCACTTGCTCATAGTCTTCATACTAGTCCTCACGTCTCCACGGATTGACAATTATGAGGTGAATCTTCTCACGTTGGTACTCACCATTGTGCTAGAGTGACAAATATCCTTCATTCATATGCTCACTCTCCAATTGTTTTCAAACGTAAGTAATGTGAGCCTCATTTCTTGCCTGATATAGTTTTCTAAGAGCATCCCAAGCATCTTTTGTTTTTTTACACGAGTGAAGGTGAGAAATAATGGCACATTTGACATAAAAATGTATCAATGCATGTGTGTTGGCCTACAAGCAATGAGGAGATAGAGCAATCAAGTACAATTCAGCACAAAAGAGGCCTAATTTTTTTTAAATAACTTATTTTTAATCAAAAGAGATTTTCATCACTACGTAGACATTGTAAATACCATGTTTGGCCTATGAGACTCCATTTTGTCCAAGCCAAGGATTCTTTGAGCTTGAAGAGTATTAGAAGCACCTACATATCAATTTTCATAATTTTTAGACTTCGTTTAAGCCCTCAAATAAGCCTTGGAACCTAATTTTTAATTAGGCTGGACACTAGGTCTGGACAGGGCCAAAAGCTAGTCAAAAACTATAAAAAGAGCTAGAGAGCTCATTTTGGGGGTTGGCTTGTTAGAATTTTGAGCTATTGTAAGAGAGATTTCTTGAGTAATTGAAAGCATTCCATTGTTCCTCTCTTTGTTCTCACCTTGTGTGTGTGTGTATGTGTGTGCATGCTAGTGTCCTTCTCACCCGTGCACTTGTCCATTCACTTGCTCATAGTCATCATACTAGTCCTCACATCTCCATGGATTGACATTTATGAGGTGGATCTCCTCACATTGGTACTTGCCATTGTGCTAGAGTGACACCAAATTTGGCACCGTTGCCGGGAAGAGAGCTTCGAGGACAAGCGTGTGATGGTAAGACGTGGAGTTGAGACATTGGAGTCATAGGTATTTTCCTTATTTTTCATTATTTATTCTTATTTTCTTCATCATCATCATCACCATCATCACCCTCACCATCTCCCACCTCCATCTCAATATTCACTGAATTTTCAATTTTTTGGTCATATTCCCTTCCCCACCTCATTCCCCTCATTTCACTTGTGAGAGAGAGCAAGAGAGAGCTATTGTGCATTCTGTTTTTGTGTGTTTTTGAGATTTTCTTATAGGATTTGGTTGTATCATCATCTCCAACAGCTTGTGTAGGTATGACAGACCTCTACATAGGTCTCGAGACAACAACCTCTTTTTGTCATGTGATAGACACTGTCTATCACGACAGACACCATCTATCATGAAAGACAGGACCATGACGGATGATAGACACCTGCATATCGCGACAGACATGACCCCATGATAGACATCATCTATCGTGATAGACATCGTCTATCGCGACATACCAAGACCACGAAAAATGACAAACATTGTCTATCGTGATAGACAGGACCACGATGGATGATAGACACTCATCTATCACGACAAATAGAACCCCACAATAGACAGCATCTATCATGACAGACACCCATCTATCATGATAGATAGGCCCACAACGGATGATAGACACCGTCTATCATGACAGACAGGACCACAATGAATGATAGACACCCATCTATTGTGATAGACACCTGTCTATTGCGACAGACAGAGCCCATGATAGACACCATCTATCGCCATAGACACCCGTCTATCACGATAGATAGCCATGCATGACAGACACTATCTATCATGAAAGACACCGTTTATCACGATAGAAACCTATTTTTGGGTAAAATTAAGGTGGTATTTTTTGAAAAATTAGGATTAAAAATGGCATTTTTCAAGCTCCTCTATTTACACAATTCCAAAGGCTTTAGAAAAATACACCAAATACTTAAGAGGTCTTTTTTGGCTGTTTTAACCCCCAAAACCCTGAATTGACATAAGTTTTTCATACGAAATCCATTTTTTGAGCTCTAGAGATCGTGGTGAATCTGACACGGCCTCAACTTTTTTCTTAAGAATAACGCATTGATTTTCAAAGAGAGTTATTTGAAGTTGACCCTCAAGTGGGATTAGAAACCTAGGGGGCTCTAGAAAAATTTATATGCAATACAAGGGGGAAAAAAGGGGTCTTTAAATAGTGTCTGAATCAAATTGTCTATCATTCGAAGTTAAAAGCTCGAGCTAAACTTGGAACTTTTAGAGGTTCATTGAGAGCTCTTTAAGAGACCAAATCAAAGTGCTAGTGTGTGTAGGCTTGGGAACACACATCCTAGGCATACAAATGCAACAAGGAGAAGCGACTTGAGATTGAAAGATCTCTTAACCCCCTCAGTCAACTCTTAGCATAGGCTAAGTGTGATTAGTGGTTTTGATTGATTAGAGGCACGATAAGAACACTCAAGTTCTAAGGGCCATTAGATTCTCAAGTTTGAGGATAGGTTAATTGCAATCAAAGGACAACTTAAGGGCAATGAAGTTGATTTGGTTGGGTGAAAAAAAAAATCAAGTACGACAAACTTAAGTGCTGCATAAAATGCATGATTTAAGACAAGAAAATACATCCTAAAGAGATCAAAAGGAATAAGTAATTGGTATCAAGGAATCAGCAATGTGGCTTTACAAGGGTCATTGGGCTAATCAGTTGGGCATATGAACTTGAGATCAGGAAGACACCTAGGAAGAGATCGCCAAAGTATTAGATCATCGAAAGCTAGTGTCAACCATACCACTAGGTATTTGTCACAATGGCAAGTACCAACGTGAGGAGATCCACCTCATAATTGTCAATCCGTGGAGATTTGAGGACTATTATGATGACTATGAGCAAGTGATGGCAAAAGTGTGTGAGTGAGAAGCACACAAGATGCACACACATACACACACACGTATACACAAGGCAAGAACAAAGAGAAAAACAATGGAGTTCTTTGAATTACTCAAAAAAAAGTGTTGAGCCCATAAAAGTTGTATTGGTCAAAGTCAACCACAATCAAAGTCAACTATAGTCAAAGTCAAAAGGTCAAAGTCAAACTACTCAAATTCAACAAGGTCAAGGTCAAAGTCAAAAGGTGCAAAGTCAAAGTGCTAAAGTGCAGGTGTCAAAGTGCACAGGTAATGCACACTGAATTGTCCATAAAGGGTAAATTGGAGGAAGTGGGTTGCAGGTTGAAGAGGTATTGCTCTAATTTCCCTAAGGTTCAAAGTGTTTTTAAAGTGTTTTGGAAGGTTCAGGTGAACCCTCTCTTATGTGCAAAAGTGAAGACTTCAAAGGAAAATGTGAAGGTATGTGAAGCGGCAGCGTACGTAGAAGTGAAAGTATGGCCCCCAATTAAAATTTTTGGTTTTAGGCTAAAGTCACTACAGGACAAAACAGGGATTCATTGGCTACCACTTGAAAAGAAAATCTTGGGACATCAAAGTGAGCACCAAGATACTCTTGCAGTTAGGAGCGTACGTGAATCCACACTCAAATGAAGGCAAGGACTATTCTTGCACCATTCAAGGATAAGAAAAAGTAAGCATAGTCTAAGCAAGGCAAGATAGAGAAGAAAAGAGACACACAGTGTGCGACGCAGAGAGTGAAGTGCAAGGTGTGCATGAAGAGTGACCAAGGAAGTGTGCAGAGAAGAGCTAAGCTAGTCCCCGAAGGATCCCAAGGTCTTATTGAAGTGTGCGCATGCCGACAGAAGGTACTCATCCCTCCCCTTTAGTGGAAGCTTGGTGCAAGGTGTGCACAAGTGCAGGCTTGGAGAAGGTGGAGGTTTGGTGCAGAGGAGGCCGGCAGCAACAAGTCCCTTGGGTATTTGGTATTTTGTAATTGAGTACTCTGTGGGATTTTGCACAGAAGCATTGGATTGCATTGTGCTTCAACATTGTATTTGTCTTATTATAATCAATCGACAGAGGCTTCGAGTGTGTATTCTTCTTCTTGTCTTCCCTTTTCTCCTACAAACACTCAAATCCCTTCTTGTCCAAGAATCCCCCAACAAAATTTGGCATGCTCGATGGGACCTCCAAGGAGATTTTAGCATAGGAGAAGATATATTGTAGTTGGAGAAGCAATATTCAAGTGTCGACAGTACTACTTCAGTGGACTAAGAGGTACATATTCTTATCAATTATCTCATACTAAGAGGACTATGAACAGCCCATGACTGCAACCCGGTCCCAAACATTGAGGGTCACCTGCAAGCAAACAAGAAGGAAGGCTGTTATAAGATCATCTAGCCCACTTTCATCAACTTCATCAGTAAGGAGCATGGCTGGTTAGGTAGACTTGGAAACCTTACTACCAAGATTAAACATAAAATTTCCTTCTTTCAAAGGCCTAGCTCAGGAAGATCCTGACGAGCATATTAGAAGGTTTTTGGCACTATGCAAAACTAGAGGCTTAATGGGTAGGGAGGATGCCTTTTTGATACTCTTCCTTGCCACATTAGAAGGATTAGCATATAAATGGTTCAGCTAGTTTGCTGAGAACCATTTTACAACTTGGGACTTAATGAAAGATGCATTCAAAATTCAATTTCAGCATGTAAATACTGCAGAGATCATCATAGAGGAATTAGAGAATTTGAGATTGGGTCCAGGTGAAAAGTTCCCAGAGTTTGTGACTAGGGCCAAGGCACTAATGGATAAATTACCAGACCCACCACATGATTTTTTTGTCAAGAAATGGTTAGCTAAGCCACTTCCAGTGGCCACCCAATGCAAAATCAAGGAATTAGTGTTGCCTACAGCCTCCATAGAGGAATTCATCAACACAGCTACACGATTGGAACAGATAAGGCAACAGTATGGAGCGACTTCTTCTCAACTACCATATTCTACAAAAATGGAGGATACAGTAATCCAACTAAGGAAGGAGCTGGAGGGTTTAAAAAGGAATAAGCCCTACAAACAGGAGGAGAATGTTGTTACTCAGTTGAGAAGGGAGATTGAAGCACTAAAGCTCCAAAAGGAGGAGGAGGCCCAAGCAGATGAATTGGCTCAGCTGCAACAGGAGTTGCAGGAACTCAAAGGAGGTGGCATCAAGAGTGGACTTTGGTGTACCATGTGCAATAAACAAGGGCATATAGTAAGTGAATGTCCTCTGTTAAGTGTGACTTGCCAATTATGCAGGAAAGCTGGTCATGAGGCCCAGGAATGTCAATCAAGAGGAATGCCTGCAACAACATATTGGACACAAGGAGGACCCCTACCACCAGCAAATGTAATGGCGGCTGCACCCAATCAAGGTAACAATTACAACCCTAGACAGAGGAATAACTTTGGAAATGGTCCTAGGAGACCAATCATTTGTTTCAGATGTGGAGAATGTGGGCACTATCAAAGTAGGTGCACTCTACCAGAAAATGCCCCTCCTTGCAGAAACTGCCCAGAGGCCATAGACCACTATACAAATTGTTGTCCTAAGAACCAAGCCTCTTCATCTGGGCCACACATTCAAATGATCTCTGTGCACAAAGAAGAAATGTTAGAGCAAGTTAATGAGCCATCACCATCTACCAGGGTGGTGCAGTTAGAAGAAATAGAATCTTTTACAGTGCAGACAAGAAATAAGGGAAAGTCTCAAGTAGATATAGCTCAAGAATCAATAATTGATGGATTGAACAAAGAAAAAGAGACATTTGAAGACAAGGCCACTGCATATGCAGATACAAGGCAAAAAGGAGATATCATATGTACCAATGATGCCATTGGGCATGCATTCAATAGGGCTCATAAGGAGTTTGATAAGTCAAAATGGATCCCATGCTCTTAAGGAATCAGAGGCTGCAAAACTCCTCGAGTCCATGAAAAAGGAGGTTAGTATTTTTTATTTAATAAAGATGGATGGGAAATTCAGGTCAGAACTCTTGCGGATAATTGATGAGGCTTCCACTACAAGTTTGGTGGCAAAGATTGCTGTTATACATAAAGGAAAAATTTTAGGGGAAGCACCTCTTACATATTATAAGAGTCCTCGACTGACAGTATCTATCAAAGGTCATGAGTTTCAAGGAGTTATTGTGGATGGTGGTTCTGGCATTAACTTGATGCCTAAACATACAATGGAAAATATTGGACTCCACCCTTCAAGGCCTGCAAATTTCACTGTTACTTTGGCAGATCAGAGCAAAGTAAGGCCCTTGGGAGTGATCCCAAAAGTTCCACTTGAAGTACAAGGTAATCTATTCATTCTAGATTTTGTGGTTTTAAGATTGCCCCAGGTTGAAGGAGGATTTCCCCTCTTAATTGGAAGACCATGGCTGAGGCATGCAAGTGTCATCCATGATTGGGGCAAGGACACTATGTGGGTACAAAAGAAAGGGCAAGAGCTGACACAGATTCATTTAGAAGAGGGCCCAGATAATCAAGGGAACACCAGTATGATGCAAACAGTTGGCATTTGCATGGAACCAAAATCAGAGGACCAACCCCAAATAGATTTCGAGGAAGAAGAGGATATTCTAAATTGGCTCCAAGCAGGCAACTCTTCCTCTTGTTTTGGAATTTTTCTTAATAGTTCTGGCACAGCCGAAGGTCATGACGAAAATAAGGAAGAAGTTCAAGTTGATGGCTTGGGAGAGCCCATCACAGACCACAGAAGGGGTAGGAAGACACCCCTCAAATACAACTTGGAGGAGGATGTAAGAACAATAGAGAAGGAAGTTTCTAAAGCTAAAGACAAGGTAAAAAATACTATTGAAGATTGCTCTTTTCCAATTCAAGAAATACCTACAGGATGGATGCAGGACAAGGAGGAATACATTGAAATCCAAAATTCCCCTGCTTATGCAACAATGCATGAAAAGCTAGTGGAAGAAGACAAGGTTGGAGGTGACCACGAAGATACTATGGTAGAAAGAAACCCTTTCAAAGAAATACAGTTAGGCAATCAAGACAATAATCACCCAGTTTTGGTGGCCACTTGGTTGTGGAGCCACCCAGGGCTCCTTGAAAAGGTAAAATCTTTCTTGACCCACTATACAGATGTTTTTGCATGGCATTATAAAGACTTAGAAGGAGTACCTACCAATTATGGAGAGCATAGAATTCCTCTGGTTGAGGGAGCCAAACCAATCCAAGGAAAGAGTTATAAACTTAACCCAAAATATGCTGAAGCTGTCTATGTGGAAATACAGAAGATGGAGGATGCAGGAATCATCATTCCTGTGGAACACTCAGAGTGGCTCTCACCTATGGTTATAGTACCAAAGAAGAATACCAATAAAATCAAAATTTGTGTTGACTTTAGAGAACTCAATAAGGTGACCATTCCAGATGGATTCCCAATGCCATTTGCAGAGCAAGTCATTGAAGAAGTGGTTGGACATGCATTATATAGCTTTATGGATGGCTTTAGTGGCTATAATCAAATATCAATACACCCAGAGGATCGTGAAAAGATTGCTTTTATCACACCTTGGGGAACATATGTGTATGTAAAAATGCCATTTGGACTCAAAAATGCTCTAGCCACCTTTAACAGAACTGTCAACCTCATTTTTGGTCCCTTATTGCTGGAAACACTTAGAATTTTCATGGATGATTTCTCTTCATTTTCAGGTTATCACAATGAGACCCCTTTAGATTGTTTGTTCCATCACTTACGACAGTTGAAGAATGTTTTTAAGAGATGCAGGGAGACTAAGCTAAAGCTCAACCCAAACAAATGTCATTTCCTTGTGACAGAAGGAACTCTTTTGGGACATGTGCTGTCGGCTAAAGGTATGGCCCCAGATCCTAACAAATCATTTCTATATTAAAGTTGCCTAAACCTAAATCTCCTAAAGAGATGCAGAGTTTCTTGGGGCATACTGGATACCACAGAAGGTTTATAAAAATGTATGCAGAGATAGCCAGACCACTGGCTAGACTTACAGGTAAAGAATTTCCCTTTAAATGGGAAGAGGAAGAAGAGAAGGCTTATCAGACATTAAGGTCCAAATTGGTGGCTGCACCAATTCTTATCACCCCAGATTGGTCAAAAATTTTTCATGTACATGTAGATGCAAGTGCATATGCAGTGGGTGCAGTATTGGCTCAACATAGTGAAGAATTCAAACTTGACAGGCCTATCCAGTATGCTAGTAGAATTTTGACCAAAGCTGAAAAGAATTATAGCACAACAGAAAGGGGAGCTCTAGCAATGGTCTTTGTAGTACAAAAAATTTCGTCACTATTTGCTAGGTGTGAAGTTTGTCATCATCACTAATCATCAACCATGAGCAAGCCACAAGCAACTGGGAGGATATGGAGGTGGCTACTTTTTTTCCAAGAATTTTATTTTTCTGTAGTCCATAGACCAGGTAAAGAAAATGTTATGGCGGATCACCTATCCAGGATCAATATGATGGATCAAGCTAGTGGAGTCAATGACGATTTTCCAGATGCTAATCTGTTCGTTGTACAAGCTCAAGGTTGGTATTATGATATCAAAAATTTCATTAAAACTGGAGTGTATCCAGAGAAGGCTAGTGTTGTGCAAAGGAAGAGACTGCTAATCAAGAGCAGACCTTATACCTTCATTAAGATAAATTATATAGACAGGGGAAGGATGACAGGTTTAGGAAGTGCTTGGAAGAAGAAGAAGTGAGGGAAGTCCTTCAATCTGCACATGAAGGAACAGGTGGTGGGCACCTTCCAGGGCATATCATGAGTCAGAGGATCCTTGATGCTGGTTTATGGTGGCCTACATTATTCAAAGATGCTGATGACTGGGGAAAAGCATGTGATGTTTGCCAGAGGTGTGGCCCTAAGCCCACCAAGCGAAGGCATAACCCCTTGATTATTTCCACTTCGTGGAAACCGTTTGAGAAGTGGGGGTTAGATTTTGTAGGGCCTATCTACCCTCCGTCGATTCCAAAAAGAGAGAAGTATTTATTGATAGCCACAAACTATGTGACGAAATGGGCTGAAGCTATTGCCTCCCCTGACTGCACCGCCCAATCTGTTGCTGATTTCATTTACAGTAGCATCATTCGCAGGTTTGGATGTCCACTTGAAATTTGTACAGACCAGGGTACTCATTTTGTGAATAAGGTCCTACAGGAAATTTTCAACAGGTATAGAATTCTACATAGGACCTCTTGTGCCTACTATCCAAGAGCTAATGGACAGGCTGAAACAACTAATAAGGTATTAATTTCCATGTTAAGGAAGGAATGTATGTTACAACCCAATTCCTGGGGCATTGCTTATCAAGGTACCCTATGGGCATATAGGTTAGCTTACAAAGAAGCCACGGGATATTCTCCATTCCAATTGGTTTATGGCATATTGCCAATTGAGCCCTTTGAATTTTTACATGGAACACCTAAAGTAGCATTCATGCAGGGAAAAAAAGATTGTGATGTCTCTCAGAGGCTTGGAGCCCTACATAAAGTGGAGGAGATGCGTCTACTAGCAACAAAACAATTGATAGAGACTCATATGAAGAGGAAGGAGGAACATGATCGAAATCTATGGAACAGCCACATAGAGCCAGACATGTTAGTTCTTCTCCATAGACCTCATCTTCAAACACAAGTGAGAGGAAAATGGCTTCCACACTAGGAAGGACCTTATCGAGTCAAAACAATGCTGAATTGGGGTGCTGTGGAGTTAGAGACACTGAAAGGAGAGGCCTTTCCATGGGTCAACATATCAAGGCTCAAGGCCTACCATCAACACACTTGAAGAAGTATGGATCACCTGGAACTGCAAAATCTTTCCAAGTTGTACATAGCCCTCTTATTTTCTTTTTGCTCAAGTTTTAGTCGTTTCTACATTTTTTCACGTTTGTTCTTTAAGTTCTTAGTAATTTTAGCAACCCTTTCATAGTCCTCAACAAAAGTACAATGTTTGGAATTTGTCTGGGAATTTTTCAAGCACTTTTATAATTTTTCCACTATTTTTTATCATTTCAAAAGTTATTTTCTTATCAAAATGGAGGATTTGCAGAAGCCTTAAATGGTTTTGAGGAAGGAAAAGGGCATACACTTGTAGGATATTTCTTGAGAATTTTTTCAAAATTTTCTTGGATTTTTTTGGAGAATTTTGGCAAATTTTCTATTTTTCTTTAATTTTTTATATTTGTCCCAGCCAAAAAAAAAACCACCCTTAGGGACTTTTTTTTTGGAGCGAAAAAAAAACCCCACTCGCAGCACTCTGTCCCCCCCTTTTCCCCCCCCTCCCCCCTCTTTCCCCCCCCCCCCTTTTTTTCTGTCCCCCCCTTCCCCCCCTCCCCCCCACCCCCCCTCCCCCCCCCTGCACCCGCCCACCCGCAGCCCCCCACCTGCCGCCCCCCCTCCCCCCCCCCCCACACCCGTCCACCCGCAGCCCTCCGCCTGCCCACCTGTAGCCCCCCACCCGCCCCCCCCCTCGCACCCGCCCACCCGAAGCCCCCCACCTGCCGCCCCCCCTGCACACGCCCACCCGCAGCCCTCCGCCTGCCCACCCGCAGCCCCCCACCCGCCGGCCCTGCATTCCCCCCCCCCCCCCCCCCTCCCCCCTATAAATATAACCACAGTACACAACCCCTCCCCCCCCCCTCGCGTGGAGTGTCTTCATCAGGTACTTCTCCCTTTTTCTATTTTTTTTATTTTATTTATTTATTTTATTATTTATTTTATTTTATTTTATTTATTTTCTTCCTTTTATTATTTATTTTATTTTTATTTTTATCTTATTTTATTTTATTTTATTTTTTCTTTATTTTTATTTTTAATTTTTTATTTATTTTTATTTTTTTTCTTAATTTTATTATTATTTTTCTATATTTCATTTCTTTAACTATTTCTTTCTTTCTTTCTTTTTCTTTTTGTAGATTGCAGCTTTTTTTTTCATTCTTTTCATCATTCCCCTCTCTACCCTTCTCTGTTTTCTGTGTATTTTAGGTCGTTCTTAGGGTTTTTCACCATGTACATTCTGATTTTGGATTCAATTTTGGTCAATTTCTACAGTTCGAGTGTTTAGTGTTGACTCTATGCTTTCTTGACCTTTCACCTTCATTCATCAGAGCAATAGCTTGTCGTGTCGTTCACATTCATTAGCAGCATGGCTTACTCAGTACCACAGCCGGCTTCTTCCAGGGCTACCGAGGAGTACTCGGAGCTGCACCTTCTGCTCTAGGTCTGCCTCAGTCCAATTCCCAGGTATTTCATACCCCCTCTGCTCCACCCGCTAGTCTTCCAGCCCCGATCATACCCCCCATTGCCCCCCCACATCTCATTGCCCCAGCCTTTTCCAGCCACTCACTCTCCGCCTCATCTTTGTATAGCCCTTCACGTCTCCCGCCTAGTTTCCCCTTCCCCGTGCCATCCACGGTTCGTCCTTCCATTCCACCATCCCTTTCGGTGCCTGCTATGAGTGACTCGGGCTCGACATCCTCCCAGCAGGCGTGCACTTTCGATTTCGCCATTCCATCTTCCTCCCTTCGCCTCCCTCTTCACCTCGCCCTCCCCAATTCCTCTCTATTGAAACTCTTCACTGAGGATTACTTACTCATGGAGGGCATTCATCGTCTGGCTTCGATCATGTGGTCGGCGCCTGAGGGTCAGGATATTTATTCGGCCCTCACTTCGTTTCCCCATTTCCCTTCCGGTACTATATCCCTCAGTCCATTGCAGCTGGTATTGGTTCTTCGTTGACCACATATCAGCCACCTCCTTTCCTTTATTTAGGTCTCTCTCGAGAAGAGACTATCGCGTTTTGTACTCGCATGTTTAGCCCTTCCACAGCCTCCCACAGGATGGTGCAGCTCCTGCAGGCCATCTTCCATTTCCTTTTCCGTAGCCCAGCTTCCAACCAGCCGATTTCTGACATCCATATAGCTGATCCCCTCTATTGCTTTGTCCATGGGAAGCCCTACCCCTATGCCTTCCTCATGTTTGCTTCTTTCCAGCTACGATGCCGGCGCTTCCATGAGGCCCTATCCCAAGGTTCTAGGTCTTTTTCGATCTATTCAGCCCTCGTCCTGGGTTGGATTTTTCATTTGCCTGGTCAGGTCACCCCAGCCACATCTGCCCCCCCTCCAGTCGCTCCCCCTCCTCTCCATGCGATCGATATCACCTCACCCTTGCCCACTAGCCTCCCCACCCTACTTCCTCCACCCCGTCCACTCGTCGGGTACGCCCTCGGACTACATCCTACTCCCCCGACACAACCCACGCTAGCGCCCCTATCGACCAGATAGCCCCATCGCCACCTCTTCTCGCATCCTTACCACCTTCCCCTCCTCTCTCCGTTGACTCTGCATCCGCCCCGCCCTCCCATTCCCAGCCGCATCAGTCTCCACCTCGCGTCGTCAGCCCCATCTCCTCACCGCACGTGGCCCCGCATCCCTCACGTGATGACGTTCCACCACCTTCAGTGGACCCCCCTTCCTAGACTTACTCCGAGATGCGAGCACTATGGCCCTGGATGGAGCAGATGTCGTATGCCTATCACTCGATTCGGTTACAGCGATAGCTGCACTACATCGCCAGTATGCCTCTCTGATCGAGCGCATACATGCTTCAGCTGCTGCATAGTGGCAGTCTTCTCTGGCTACTACGAGGACACTTCAGCAGGAGCGGGATAGGTTCTGGGATGAGGCCGATTCTATGAATCGGGCTCTTTTGGAGATGCAGCAGCGGGCTTCTTTGGGCATCTACGACAGCCCTGCTTGTCGGCTAGTTCGACGTGAGCGCGACCATCTGTGCCGTTATCGGAGCATGGTTGCGGCTTGTACAGAGCAGGCAGTTATCATCCCCCCATTATCGCCGGACCCGCCTCCCCATCCTAGAGATGCTCCCCATATGGGGGGTTCTCCCTCGTCCCCAGGACACCATCCCGACCCTGCCCACTAGTGGCCGTTTCTACTACCTATGTAGCCGCCTCTCATACCTTTTTGGTCGCTCTGCCTCATTTTGCTCTTCGAGGCTATACCTCTTCGCATTCATCTAGTTCGCCCTCCTTTTTTCCCTTACCCTCCTTTAGTTTAGAGGCTCTTTCTTGTATTTCAGGCCATTTCCATGGCACATTCATGTATTTCAGGCCTTTTCAAGGCTATCGTTCTATCTCATTTTGCTATATATATCTGGGATTTTGCTTATGGGTTCTTCAAGAGATCTCTTGCTTGGTTCTTTCCATGTGTATTTATGCAGTTGTAGGTATTTCTATTTCATTGTGTTTGCTTTCTTCATGTACAGTTTATGCTTTTTCTTTTCCATTTACACTTCTACTTCCCTTTTCACCTTACCCTTGTCCCAGTCCCCCTTCCCCTCCCACCCGTAGTCCACTACCATTTTCACCTTTCCCCTCCCACCCACCATCCACTAACATTTTCACGCCACCACAACCCCACAATTACAACCCTAAAACCTCCATACTCTTTTTCCCCTGCCATTTTTCCACTTCATTCCCTCTCCACTCATATATCCCCTTCATTGTCACTAATATTCACTACCATTTGCCCTCCTATGGTTTTTCATTCCACATGCTCTTCATACATATTCTCCACATTTGGTTTTCAAGAATGTTGTTCTGGAGGAGCTGATCTTCCCAAAGGAATCAATAGTCCTCTCTGCTCTGCTAGAGTTTTGGGTGTCACTCTCCGGGATGGAGAGTACATTAGGTGGTGGGCAACTGTTGAGCCCATAAAAGTCGTATTGTTCAAAGTCAATCGCAATCAAAGTCAACTGTAGTCAAAGTCAAAAGGTCAAAGTCAAAATGTTCAAAGTCAACAAGGTCAAGGTCAAAGTCAATAGGTGAAAAGTCAAAGTGCTAAAGTGCAGGTGTCAAAGTGCACAGGTAATGCACACTGAATTGTCCACAAAGGGTAAATTGGAGGAAGTGGGTTGCAGGTTGTAGAGGTATTTCTCTAATTTCCCTAAGGTTCAAAGTGTTTTTAAAGTGTTTTGGAAGGTTCAGGTGAACCCTCTCTTATGTGCAAAAGTGAAGACTTCAAAGGAAAATGTGAAGGTATGTGAAGCGGCAGCGTACGCAGAAGTGAAAGTATGGCCCCCCAATTAAAATTTTTGGTTTTAGGCTAAAGTCACTACAGGACAAAACAGGGATTCGTTGGCTGCCACTTGAAAAGAAAATCTTGGGACATCAAAGTGAGCACCAAGATACTCTTGCAGTTAGGAGCGTACATGAATCGACACTCAAATGAAGGCAAGGACTATTCTTGGACCATTCAAGGGTAAGAAAAAGTAAGCATAGTCTATGCAAGGCAAGAGAGAGAAGAAAAGAGACACACAGTGTGCGATGCAGAGAGTGAAGTGCAAGGTGTGCATGAAGAGTGACCAAGGAAGTGTGCAGAGAAGAGCTAAGCTAGTCCCCCAAGGATCCCAAGGTCTTATTGAAGTGTGCGCGTGCCGACAGAAGGTACTCATCCCTCCCCTTTAGTGGAAGCTTGGTGCAAGGTGTGCACAAGTGCAGGCTTGGAGAAGGTGGAGGTTTGGTGCAGAGGAGGCCGGTAACAACAAGTCCCTTGGGTATTTGGTATTTTGTAATTGAGTACTCTGTGGGATTTTGCACAGAAGCATTGGATTGCATTTGTCTTATTATAATCAATCGACAAAGGCTTCCAATGTGTATTCTTCTTCTTGTCTTCCCTTTTCTCCTACAAACACTCAAATCCCTTCTTGTCCAAGAATCCCCCAACAAAAAGTCTCTTACACAAGCTCAAATCACTAACAAGCTAACCTCAAAAATGAGCTCTCTAGCTCTTCTTATACTTTTTTACTAGCTTTGTCCTTGTCCAGACCTAGTGTCTGGCCTAGTTAAAAATTAGGTTCCACGGCTTATTTGAGGTCTCAAACGAAGTCTAAAATTATGAAAATTGGTATCTTGCTACTTTTCAAGCTTGAGGACTCCTCGGATTGAACAAAATGGAGTCTAATCTACCAAAAACAATATTAACAATGTTCATGTAGTGATGAAAATCACTATTAAAGGGAGATATCTTGGAAAAATTGTATGGCCTAATTGACGGATCTTCTTTGACTGCTTTCCCTGCTTGGCCCTTCTCTCTACTCTTATTCTTTATGTTGGCTCCCTTGTCTTGTGAATACCTGACGGCTGCCAACACCCCCCCCTCTCTCGCATTTGTCATCCCTGACAGACCCCTCTTGGTGGGATTGCTTGATGTAATACTCAATAACATTTGTGGCTAGGTGTAGCTCAGTGATGAGTAGCACCTCCTTTAATGTCAA
Organism: Ceratopteris richardii; assembly: GCA_020310875.1. Lineage (NCBI taxonomy): Eukaryota > Viridiplantae > Streptophyta > Polypodiopsida > Polypodiales > Pteridaceae > Ceratopteris > Ceratopteris richardii. Next base: position 53,208,843 of record CM035407.1, on the reverse strand, counting down.
TCCGGGAAGACGGGAGGAGGGTATGAAGACCTCGAACAAGTGATGGCACAAGTGCGTGAGTGAGAAGCACACTAACATGCACACACATACCCACACACGCGCACACACGGCGAGACAAAGAGAAAGACAATGGAGTTCCTTAGATTACTTCAAAAGTGCTCTTACAAGTTCAAATCTATTACAAGCTAACCTCAAAAATGAGCTCTGTAGCTCTATTTATAGTTTTTGACTAGCTTTGGCCCTGTCCAGACCTAGTGTCCGGCCTAGTTAAAAATTAGGTTCTAGGGCCTATTTGAGGGCTCAAACGGAGTCTAAAAAATATGAAAATTGATAGGTAGGTACTTCCAGGATCCTCAAGCTCCTTCTTCTTGTGTGTCCACCTCTTTGATGTGCTTCAGCTTCATGAAAAATAATGGCCTACTTGCCCGATCTTCTTTGATTGCTCTGCCTGCTTGGCCCTTCACGTTGGCTCCCTTGTCTTGTGAATCCTTGACCGCTCTGACCACTGCCAACACTCCCCCCCCCCTCTCGCATCTGTCGTCTCTGACAGACCCTTGTTGAGTGGATCGTTGGATATAGTAATTCACCACATCGGTCACCAAGTGATGTTCTGATAATCTCAGTCCTTTTGCCAAATCGGTGAGTAGGGCATCCCAATCTACTGGCCCAAGAACTTCCGGATGTGGCATACGTAACTTTTCTAAATGTAGAGCCTGTTCCACAGCAAATAACTGTAATAAATGAGATGGTCTGGGAATGAATATCTTTGAATGATATTCCCAGAACCCAGTGATAAACATTTCCTCAAACGTTTGCTTGAAGCAGGCTGGTAGATACTTGATACGAGCATGCCATGCATAGACGACATTGATAGATGGTGTGGTGCTCATATCATAAACAAGGTCTTGATTTCATTCATTAAATCCGAGAGCCAAAAGATGAGGTTCCTTGACATTCTTAAAGGTCCTGAATGTAACCAGCATTAGCTCAAAGATTTTGAGGCACATCTGTGCCATGAAATCTGGTATATTCTTGAATCTGACTGCCCAATGTCGGATGGTTGAAATCATGTAGTTGACCGTGGGTTGGCCATGAGGGGGTGCTAAGTACACATAGTTTAGCCACTTTTCACATCCTTTAACCGTCAAAATTGTTTTGATGTACTCTGGCTAAGACCTTCTTCGAAAGACAAGGTAGTAGCATGGGTTATACTTGATGTATAATGGCATGTTATTCCAAGTGCGTACCATCTCAGGGTATGTTTCAAGTAGACGGATCCTCTAGGTAGGTTGAAATATATTCCCATGCGTGGCACTTGCAGGGATGTCTTCTGGTGCAAACTATGTCGCCAAGGTTGGTTCTTTTGTTGTGCGCTGCTTTATTTCAGCATTATAATCTTCCATTAAGACACAGAATGGAACATACAAATCATCGGACGTGTCAATCCACCTATGATGGGAGAGGTTTCTGAAGTAATCGGATTTGATGACGATTTCTTCCAATCGGGACATTGACTGTATCTGTACTGCCACCCTCTCATCGTGGGTTGTCGCCACCTTCTCTAACATCTACATCCATTCAGGAGCTTTGATCTCAATTGTGTCCATTCCTTCTTCTGTTTGCTTACCCCCTGGTGCAGGCATCGGTACGTATGGGTCTTCAAAGATTTCCTCAACTTCAATTGGAACTAGGTCTTCAGGTTCCAGCTCCACGAGGGGAGAGGGTTGACGCTCATATTGAAGAACTTTATTTTGTAGTTCTGCCAGTTGTGCTCTGAGTTCTACGACTTCTTCAGATGTGTCTGCTGCGGTTGTAACTTCTTCTAGTGAATCTTGCTGAGCTTCCAGTTGCTTTAGTAGGTCATCCCGGTCTCTTTCTAAGGCAACGTGTGCTTCCAGGAGATCGGCATGTGTTTCCAATACAATTTGCATATTTGCCGATGGGATGGCCTTGAAATTCTCTGGGTCGATTTCTTGCGGTGAACCCTCCATTGCTGCTTCCAGGTTCTCTTCGTTCTGTTTCTGTAGTCGTTTATTTTCTTTGAGTGCTACAGACATGTGCTTTTGTATTAAGGCGAGGTTACGTCGAAGCTTGAGATTGTCCGTTATCTGAGCGTGTAACAGATCATCAAGTTGTTGTTTTTCTTCAGTATCTATCGAGGGTGGATTGGCGATTAACTGATCATGTTGTGCTTGCAATGTGCTATACTGCTGTTGTAACTGCCTCTTCTCCTTCTCTAAATTAATGAATCTCTCCTGTAGCGTTTCATGATTTCTGAACAAGCTCATATGCTGGGCATCTAGATGTTGGTAATGTTGTTGTAGTTGAGACATACACTGGTACATATTATTAAATACATTATTAACAGGAGTGGATGCGGGAAAGGTGTTGAATGCAGGGGGGTAGGGAAAAGGGAATGGGAGTGTGTATGTTGTGCTTGAAAAGGGTGAAGTGGGTGGTGGGGGAATGGGAGATTGTGGAAATATGGGGGGAGGGAGAGGTGCCGAAGTAGGTGATATGTCCATGACATCATATGTGGATGCAGTCGTGGGAGTGATTGTGAACATGGGAATTGTCGGTGTAGTGATGGTTGTGAAGGTGTAAAGTGGTGTGTGTAGTTGTGAATATGGACCGCCAGGGAGCGTGATCGGGTGAATGGGATTTTCAGCGGCTACAGTCAGAATAACCGTGTCAATGGTAGTATTTTCAATAGGGGTGGTGATAGGTTGGTTGACTCACAGTCTGTGCTTCGGTATGGGAAGTGGACTCTGGGGCAGTGACAGTGGTGGTGACACTGGTAGTGGGAGGTGAAGGTGGTGGAGTTGTTGGAGACAGCTTCACGAAGTCGACGAGAGCGCAAAGTTAAGGAACCATAGATGAGGGCGGCGTAAGGGTATGGGCGGCTATGTAGGAAGCAAAAAAGCGGATCAGCAATACGAATATCAGACCATGGTAGTGAAGATGTGGGATTACGAAGCAAAAAGAAGAAAATGAATGCATTGAGTATGGATGTCATGCGGATGGAAAAGCGGGCATTAGTGTCGAAGCGTTCGCGACAAAAGGCAATTGTGGCAGAGGCTGACAATCCAGAATATAAGAACGGAGGAGTACGGAATTCGGCGGGGCAAGAGCCGAGGCTGGCAGCAAGAGTGGAAACTGAGAGAGGACCTGTGCGAAAGTTAGGAAAGAGGCGGATAGCTTCATAGACGTCACAGTCATTGGAGGGATCATTCAGGAAAACGTTGGCCAAGCCCCAGAGACCCGCCTGTTGAAGATTGTCGACAGAGAAAAGGCGACGGAGTTCGATGGTTGGGAGAGATAAATGAATACGAATCTGCATATCTAAATCAAGTGGAGAAAAGATGCGCATATAATCTCCTGAGGGCGAATTTGATTGCGAGGGATGAGAAGCGGAAGCGGAAGGAGAAGGAGAAGGATGGCGAGGTAGTGGAGGTGGAGAATAGATATCCGTGGAATCCGATTGAACTGAATAAGTGGGAATATGTAGGATGGCAGGAGGATTGGAGGAAGGCGATGCATCATGGTGGAGGTCAGTGGACACGGGCAACGAAGGGAGTTGAGAGTGGGGGCCGGTGGTGGGTGGAGCAGACACAAGAGGAGGATAATTCGGATTGGTTGTATGCAGTGCTGAAGGAGTGAGTTCCGAGAGGTCGTCCGTTGCGGTGGGATCGGCCATAGAGGTCGGCGGAAAACTAGAAAATTCCAGAAACTTCTAGACTTCAATTCCAGAAACTTCTAGACTTCGCTTCCTCCTTCTCGGCTGGAAGCCAACTCCCCAGCAACTGAGGTTGACCTGGGGCACTAAGAAGCCCTGCCACTGGTGAAGAGCACTGAGCTATTTATCGCAAGCTGCCGTTCCAAAGACTTGTTAGGGGCGGATGGGCGGGGTTTCCAGAGACTTGTTAGGGGCGGATGGGCGGGGGGTGGTTGGCGGATTGGGGTTGGGTGGGCGGGAGGTGTGGGGGGTTGGCGGGGGGTGAGCCGGGGGCGGGCCGGGGGTGGGCGGGGTGGGCGGGGGATGGGGATGGAGGGCGGGGGGTGAGCGGGTGGGCGGGGGGTGGGCGGGGGTTGTGGGCGGTGGGAGGGGGGGGTGAGCGGGGGCTGGGCAGGGGGGTGGGCTGGGGGTGTGGGCTGGGGGTGTGGGCTGGGGGTGTGGGCGGGGGGTGTGGGCTGGGGGTGGGCGGGGGGTGTGGGCGGGGGGGGCGGGGGGTGTGGGCGGGGGTTGTGGGCGGGGGGGTGGGCGGGAGGGTGGGCGGTGGGAGGGGGTGGTGAGCGGGGGGTGGCAGGGGGGTGAGCGGGGGGTGGGGGCGGGGGGTGTGGGCGGGGGGCGGGGGGTGTGGGCGGGGTATGGGCGGGGGGTGTGGGCGGGGGTTGTGGGCGGGGGGGGTGGGCGGGGGTGGGCGGGGGGTGGGCGGTGGGAGGGGGTGGTGAGCGGGGGGTGGCAGGGGGTGAGCGGGGGGTGTGGGCGTGGGTTGTGGGCGGGGGGTGTGGGCGGGGGGTGTGGGGGGGGGGCGGGGGGTGTGCGGGAGGGTGGGCGGTGGGAGGGGGTGGTGAGCGGGGGGTGGCAGGGGGGTGGGGGCGGGGGGTGTGGGCGGGGGTTGTGGGCGGGGGTGGGCGGGGGGGTGGGCGGGGGGGGGGCGGTGGGAGGGGGGGTGAGCGGGGGGTGGCAGGGGGTGGGGGCGGGGGGTGGGGGCGGGGGGTGTGGGCGGGGTATGTGGGGGGGGCGGGGGGTGTGGGGGGTGTGGGCGGGGGGTGTGGGGGGGGGCGGGGGGTGTGCGGGAGGGTGGGCGGTGGGAGGGGGTGGTGAGCGGGGGGTGGCAGGGGGGTGAGCGGGGGGTGGGGGCGGGGGGTGTGGGCGGGGGGTGTGGGCGGGGTATGTGGGGGGGGCGGGGGGTGTGGGGGGGGCGGGGGGTGTGGGCGGGGGTTGTGGGCGGGGGTGGGCGGGGGGGGCGGTGGGAGGGGGGGTGAGCGGGGGGTGGGCAGGGGGGTGGGGCGGGGATGCGGGCAGGGGGTGTGGACGGGGGGCGGGGGGGTGTGGGCGGGGGGTGTGGGCGGGGGGTGAGCGCGGGGGGTGTGGGCGGGGGGTGTGGGCGGGGGGTGAGCGGGGGGGTGGGCGGGGGGAGGGGGGGTGGGCGGGGGGTGTGGACGGGGGGCGGGGGGTGTGGGCTGGGGGTGTGGGCGGGGGATGAGGGGGGGGTGGGCGGGGGGAGGGGGGGGCGGGGGGTGTGGGCAGGGGGAGGGGGGGTGGGCGGGGGGTGTGAGCGGGGGAGGGCGGGGGAGGGCGGGGGGTTTGGAGGGTGTTTGGAGGGGGTGTCCACGCGGGGAGGTGGATGCAATGGAGGGGGAAGTTGAGGGAGAGGTTGCGGGGCTGCTGAGGGGGAGGCGGGGAAGATGGAGGGGAAGGGTGAGAGGAGGTGGAGAGGCAATGGAGGGGAAATGGTGAAGGCGGTTGAGGAGGAGGGGGGTTGAGGAGGAGGGGGGGAGTGGAGTGGAGGGGGGGCGAGGAGAGGATCGAGGCGGTTTGCACAGAGGTTATTGCTTTAGCCTCGGGAGTCAACCACTGAAAAGCCACGCAAGCTTTCGAATAGCTGGGCAACCTGAAGAGCTGGGCAACCTGGAGCCTCCGACTTCTGATATGATCTTGCAGCAAGATGGCGTTGAAGGCGGAATGAATGATGCTACCCATTATATAGCAATGAGGATTAAGGGCTCACCTCACAGCAAGGGATGGTGTAGCATAAAAGAGTGTGCAAAAGAGAGGAGAAGCCTAACTTTAATTTCATCCATTCAAGAGAGAACAAAGAAATGGTCATTAATGAAAGTGAGTGTGCAGAACTAAGGGCCATCCAAAAAAAAGGCGCCCATTTTTTTTTTTATTGAACTATGAATATTACTTGATTTAGTGGATGAAATAAACAACAAAGAAAGAAAATATGGCGCCTAAAAAATGCTCACGCAAATATTTTTTTTTTTTGATTATTGTTACCTATTAAAGCAATCCAAAACAACAGGAAACAAATGAAAAGACAATGGTTATGACACTTTATAATAAGCCTTGAGTCTGGAAATGTTTACTAAAGGTAGGGTGTCGCCATCGAGGGTTTCCAATTGCACAGCACCCCAATGCAACGTCTTCAGCACGCGAAAAGGGCCTTCCCAATGAGGGATCCATTTCCCTTTTGCATTCGTATGAGGGTTAGGTTTATGGAGAAGAACTAACATGCCTGCTTCAATGTTGTTGTTCCAGAAATGTCGATCATGTGCCTCCTTCCTCTTCATCTGAGTCTCTATCAATTGTGTGGTCGCTAGTAGATGAATCTCCTCCACTTTATGTAGTGCTCCTAGCCTTTGAGAAACATCACAATCCTTCTTTCCCTGCATGGATGCCATCTTAGGTGATCCATGTAAAAATTAAAATGGCTCGATGGGTAATATGCCATAAACAAGTTGGAATGGAGAATATCCGGTGGCCTCTTTGAAAGCTAACCTGTATGCCCATAATGTACCTTGGTAAGCAATGCCCCAGGAAGTGGGCTGCAACATACACTCCTTTCTTAACATTGAAATTAAAACCTTGTTTGTCGCTTCAGCCTGTCCATTTGCTCTTGGATAATAAGCACAAGAGGTCCTATGAAGAATCCTATACCTGTTGAAGATTTCTTGCAGGATTTTATTTACAAAATGGGTACCCTGATCAGTGCAAATTTCAAGTGGACAACCAAACCTGCAAATGATGCTACTATAAATGAAATCAGCAACAGTTTGGGCCGTGCAATCGGGGGAGGCAATAGCTTCCGCCCACTTTGTCGCATAATCTGTAGCTATCAAGAGATATTTTTCTCTTTTTGGAAAAGTGGGAGGGTAGATTGGCCCTACAAAATCTAGCCCCCACTTCTCAAATGGTTGCCAGGAAGTGGAAACAACCAAGGGGTTATGTCTCTGCTTTGTTGGCTTAGGTCCACACCTCTGGCAAATGTCACATGCCTTTCCCCATTCATCTGCATCCTTAAATAGTGTAGGCCACCATAGACCGGCATCTAGTATCCTCTGACTCATAATATGTCCTGGAAGGTGCCCACCACCTGTTCCTTCATGTGCAGAGTGAAGGACTTCCCTCACTTCTTCTTCCTCCAAACATTTCCTGAGCCGGTCATCCTTGCCCTGTCTATACAATTTATCTTCAATGAAGGTATATGGTCTGCTCTTGATTAGCAGTCTCCTCTTTTGTATAGCACTAGCCTTTTCTGGATACAATCCAGTTTTAATGAAATTTTTGATATCGAAATACCATCCTTGAACTTGTACAGCAAACAGATGAGCATCGGGAAAGTCATCATTGATTCCACTAGTTTGATTCATCATATTTATTCTGGATAGATGATCCGCCATAACATTTTCTTTTCCTGGTTTATGGACTACAGAAAAATCAAACTCTTGGAACAACAATAACCACCTCCATATTCTACCAGTGGCTTGTGGTTTGTTGAGTAGGTATTTCAGTGGTTGGTGATCTGTTATAATAATAAATTTTACCCCCAGTAAGTAATGATGGAATTTTTGGACAGCAAAGACCATAGCTAGGGCTTCTCTTTCTGTAGTACTGTAATTCCTTTCAGCCTTGGTCAAGATTCTACTGGCATATTGAATTGGCCTGTCTACTCTAAATTCTTCGCTGGGTTGTGTCAAAACTGCCCCTACTGCATAGGCACTGGCATCGACGTGTATATGAAAGATATTTGACCACTCAGGTGTGACCAAGATAGGAGCAGACACTAACCTTGACCGTAATGTTTGATATGCTTCTTTCTCCTCTTCTTCCCATTTAAAGGGTACTTCTTTACCTGTAAGTCTAGCCAGAGGTCTAGCTATCTCTGCATACATTTTTATAAACCTTCTATGGTATCCAGTATGCCCCAAGAAACTCTGAATCTCTTTAGGGGATTTAGGTTTAGGAAACTTTAATATAGAAATGATTTTGTCAGGATCTGGGGCCATACCTTTAGCCGACACCACATGTCCTAAGAGGGTTCCTTCTGTCACAAGGAAGTGACATTTGTTTGGATTGAGTTTTAACTTAGTCTCCCTACATCTTTTGAAAATATTCTGCAGCTGCCTCAAGTAGTGGTCCAAACAATCTAGAGGAGTTTCTTTATGAGAACCTGAAAATGAAGAGAAGTCATCCATGAAGATTCTAAGTGACTCCAACAATAGGGGGCCAAAAATAAGATTGACCGTTCTGTTAAAGGTGGCTGGAGCATTTCTGAGCCCAAATGGCATTTTTACATACACATATGTTCCCCAAGGTGTAATGAAAGCAGTCTTTTCACGATCCTCTGGGTGTATTGATATTTGATTATAGCCACTAAATCCATCCATAAAGCTATATAATGCATGCCCAGCCACTTCTTCAATGACCTGTTCTGCAAAAGGCATAGGGAAACCATCTGGAATGGTCACCTTGTTGAGTGCTCTAAAGTCAACACAAATTCTGATTTTATTAGTATTCTTCTTCGGTACTATAACCATAGGTGAGAGCCACTCTGAGTGTTCAACAGGAATAATGATTCCTGCATCCTCCATCTTTTGGATTTCCACATAGACAGCTTCGGCATATTTTGGATTAAGTCTATAACTCCTTCCTCTTATGGGTTTTGCTCCATCAACCAGAGGGATTCTGTGCCCTCCATAAGTTGCAGGCACTCCTTCTAAGTCTTTGTAATGCCAGGCAAAAACATCTACATACTGGGTCAAGAATGATTTTACCTTTTCAAGGAGCTCTGGGTGGCTCCACAACCAAGTGGCCACCAAAACTGGCTGAGTATTGTCTTGAGTGCCTAAGTATATTTCTTGGACAGGATTTCTCGCTACCATATTATCTTCATTAGCATCTGCTTCCTTGTCTTCTTTTACTAGCTTTTCGTGCATTGCTTCATAAGCAAGCGTATGTTGGACTTCAATGTGTTCCTCCTTGTCCTGCATCCATCCTGCAGGGATTTCTTGAATTGGGAAAGAACATTCAACACCAGAATTTTTTACCTTGCTTTTAGCTTTAGAAACTTTGTTATCTGTGGTTGTCACATCCTCCTCCAAGTTGTATTTGAGGGGTATCTTCCTGCCCCTTCTGTGGTCTCTGATGGGCTCTCCCAATCCATCAACCTGGACCTGTTCCTTATCTTCATCATAACCTTTAGTCGTGCAGGGATTATTAAGAAAAATTCCAAAACAAGAGGAAGAGTTGCCGGCTTGGAGCCAATTTAGAATATCCTCTTCTTCCTCAAAATCTATTTGGGGTTGATCCTCCGATTCTGTTTCCATGCAAACGCTAACTGTTTGCATCATACTAGTCTTGATTGTCTGGGCCCTCTTCTAATTGAATCTGTGTCAGCTCCTGCCCTTTCTTTTGTACCCACATAGTGTCCTTGCCCCAATCATGAATGACACTGGCATGCCTCAGCCAAGGTCTTCCAATTAAGAGAGGAAATCCTCCTTCAACCTGGGGCAATCTTAAAACCAAAAAATCCAGAATGAATAGGTTACCTTGTATTTCAAGTCGAACTTTTGGGATTACCCCCAAGGGCCTTACTTTGCTCTGATCTGCCAGAGTAACAGTGAAGTTTGCAGGTCTTGAAGGGTGGAGTCCAATCTTTTTCATGGTATATTCAGGCATCAAGTTAATGCCCGAACCACCATCCACAATAACACCTTGAAATTCATGACCCTGGATTGATACTGTAAGCCGATGACTTTTATAATCCGTAAGGGGTGCTTCCCCGATAATTATCCCTTTATGTAAAATGGCAGTCTTTGCCACTAAGTTTGTAGTAGATGCCTCATCAAGTATCTGCAATAATTCTGACCTGAATTTCCCATCCATCTTTATTAATTCAAAAATACTAACTTCTGTCTTCAAGGACTTGAGTAGTTTTGAAGCCTCTGACTCTTTAAGAGAATGAGCTTCATTTGCTTTACCAAACTCTTCTTGAGCCCTATTGAAGGCATGCCCAATGGCGTCACTGGTACCTATGAGATATTCTTTTTGGTTTGTGTGTGCACTTGTGGTGGCTTTGTCTTCAGATGCAACTCTGTCTCTATTCGATTCCCTAATTTTTGATTCTTGATTTTCGTCCACTTGAGCCTTCCCCTTGCTTCTTGTCTGTACTGCAAAAGATTCAAGTTCTTCTAATTGTACCACCCTGGTAGACGGTGAGGGTTCATTGACCTGAGGTAATGTTTCCTCCTTGAATACAGAGATCATTTGGAGATGGGGTCCGAAAGTAGAGGCTTGATTCTTAGGACAACAATTTGTATAGTGATCCCTGGCCTCTGGACAATTTCTGCAAGGAGGGGCATTTTCTGGGAGAGTGCACCTAGATTGGTAGTGCCCGCACTCTCCACATCTGAAGCAAATGATGGGGCTCCTAGGCCCATTTGCAAAATTATTCCTTGGTCTAGGATTATAGTTGTTACCTTGGTTTGCTGCGGCTGCCATCGCATTTGCTGGTGGCAGAGGTCCTCCCTGTGTCCAGTATGTCGTTGCAGGCATTCCCCTGGATTGGCATTCATGGGCCTCATGGCCAACTTTCTTGCATAATTGACAAGTCACGTTTAGCACAGGACACTCACTTACTATGTGCCCTTGCTTGCTGCACATGGAGCACCAGAGTCCACTCTTGATACCACCTCCTTTGAGTTCTTGCAATTCCTGCCTCAGCTGAGCTAATTCTTCTGCTTGGGCCTCCTCCTCCTTTTGGAGCTTGAGTGCTTCAATCTCCCTTCTCAGCTGAGCCACAGCAGTCTCCTCTTCTGGGTAGGACTTATTCCTTTTCAAGCCCTCCAGCTCCCTTCTTAACTGGATCATTGGGTCCTCCAGTTCTGCATCATAGGTTGGCAGGGAAGAAGTTGCACCATACTGGTGCCTTATCTGCTCCAAACGTGTGGCCGTATTGATGAATTCCTCAACAGAGGCAGTAGGTAACACTAACTCTTTTATTTTGCATTGGGTGACCACAGGTAAGGGTTTGGCTAACCACTTCTTGACAAAGAAATCATGCGGTGGATCTGGTAGTTTAGCCATTAGTGCTTTGGCCCTGGTCACAAACTCTGGGAATTTTTCTCCTGGACCCAATCTCAAGTTTTCTAGCTCTTCTATAATTATCTCCGCCGTGTTGCCATGCTGAAACTGATTTTTGAAGGCCTCTTTCATCAAATCCCAAGAGGTAAAGTGGTTTTCAGCAAACTGGCTAAACCACTTTGCCAATCCTTCCAATGTAGCCGGGAAGAGTATCAAGGAGGCATCTTCCCTACCCATTAAACCTCTAGTCTTGCTTAATGCCAGAAATCTTCGAATGTGCTCATCTGGATCCTCATGAGCTAAACCTCTGAAAGAGGGAAATTTTATGTTTAATCTGGAGAGTAAGGTTTCTAGGTCTACCTGTCCTGCCATGCTTCTTACTGATGAGGTTGATGAAAGAGGGCTCAATGATCTTCTGACCACCTTTCTTCTTGTCTGCTTGCACGTGACCCTCAAGGTTTGTGACCGGGTCGCGGTCATGAGCTATTCATAGTTCACTTCATATGATACACGATATAAATATGTACCTCTTTAATCAACTGGAGTATTACTGTCGACACTGGAATATTGTTCTCCAAGTGCAATAGATCTTCTCCTATGCTCAATTCTCCTTGGAGTCCCACCGGGCGTGCCAAATTTGTTGGGGGATTCGTAGACGAGAAGGAGTTTGAGGGTTTGTAGGAGAAAAAGGAAAGAATAAAGAAAGAAATGAGATGGAAAACTTCATAGAGGAAATAACCTTGGAAGCTTTTGCAGAAGCACACCTGGGAATCTTGAGTTTGATTAAAGTAAAACAATTACAATGGTTGGGCACAATCCGAGTCGATACTTCTGTGCGCACTACAGAGGGTGCTTAATTACAAAATACCAATTATCCCGAAGTCTTCTTGCAGTCGGCCTCCTCTGCACCAGTCCTCTACTTGCTTCAAGCTTATCCTTGTGCACACCTTGCATCAAGCTTCCACCAAGATGAGGAATGAGTATCTTCTGTCGGCATGCACACTGCACAGAGACCTTGAGGTCCTTGGGGTCTAGCTTCGCACTCTCTGCATTCTTCCTTAGTCACCTCTCTTGCTCTCTTCACTTCCACCTCCCTGTCGTACCTCGGTGTCCCCTGCACTTCTCCCTTCTTACCTCCAATGTGTCACCAAGAATACCCTTTGTCTTTCTTTTGTTGAGTGTGCCGGTTCCGTGCGCTCTAACTGTAATACAATCTTGGTGTCCTTTCAATGTCCCAAGATTGTCTTTTTAACTGGCAGCCAACGACTCACTACTTTGTCATGTAGTGACTTTAGAGTTAAATCAAAATTTTGATTGGGTGGCCATATTTCCACATGTGCGTGCCGCTTCACATGCCCTTTATTTTTTCCTTTTTACTTCATCACTTTTGCCCCAAAGAGGGGTTCACCTGGACCCAATTACTTCGAACACCCTTTGACCCTAAGGGAATTAGCAAAAATACCTTTGCAATACCTCTTGTCTGTGAACAATTAAAGACCTTATATATGAACAATTGAAGGTGCACTACCTGTGCACTTTGACCTTGGAATTTTGATACTTTACTCTTGCCTATGCATAGCTGTGACCTTGACTTTGCTAGTTTCAACCAATGAGGGCTCAACACTAGGGTCCCCAATTGTGGGGTCCAAGGCACGGTGAGCAGCCCCGACTGGGGGGTCCAAGGGGGCCAACGGGCCCCTTGGCTGGGGGATCCCAAGGGGCCAGCGGGCCCCGTGGTGGGGGTTCGGGGGTAGTGCCCTCCACATGATGGTAAAGGGAATATTCCATGGAATATTCCTTGTCGGAGTCAAAAATCATTTATATTTGTTAGGTCAGTTCAACCGGTCTAAGCCGTGTATGGCAATTATGCAGGTGACGGCCGCCCACGCTCTACCGCCCATGTATAGCCGTCCATGGAAGGCCACCCATGATCCTATATATACATGACTTCTGCACTACCTATGACATTGAATTGAGCCAACATACCTCTACCTTGTATCTCCCTATCTAGAGTTGTCTAGATCACCATTTAAGCTCTACCTTGAGTTCGCATGGGTGGACAACACCATCATCTTTGTACTTGCTGCTAGTAGAAAATTGATGACATTCTCGTATATTTGTTATCTTCTGTGCTACTGCTTCTATGTTATATTGCGTAACTATTGTCTTACATTTTGACATATCAGGATTTGGTCCTTTTTTCTTCCCTTTCCACTTGCTCTTGATTGCATAATTGTCTTGTAAAATATGTTCTTCATTAACTTCCTTCTTCTTGCCTTTGTGCTTCTTCTCTTTCTTATATGCATAAATAGAACTTGTTGTTGGAGTTAGACGTCTACGGAAGCACGCGAACAGCACAAGGAAGAAGAAGAAGCTTGGAGCACAACACACAAGACTGAATGTATTACTAGAGAATGTACAAAGATAAATAGCCCATTAGGGCAATAGGCGTATATACAAGCCGGGGGAAAAAAACCTCCTAACGAGGGAAAAAAGTGCCCCGGCGGTCCTAGAGTGTTCACACACATCACTACCTAAATATATCAACAAATCCCCCCTGGGAGTGATGCGGTGAACAAGGAGCTGGCACTCATGTATAAGGAAGTGCCGAGCTATGTGGAAATCACTCCACAAAAGGAAGTAAGCCCAAAGCTTTGCGGAAAGCTTCAAACTTCTCCCTAGGCAGAGCCTTCGTGAAAAGGTCTGCAATGTTCTCCTGCGTGGGCACATATGCCAAGCTGATCTCCCCAGCAGAGAACCTCTCCCTGACATAGTGATAATGCACCTCAATGTGCTTAGTGCGAGCATGGAACACAGGGTTCCTCGCAACTGCCAATGCGCTTTGACTGTCAGTGAAGATGGTGGTGGCAGAAGACTGGCCAACACCCAAATCAGCCATAAGGCGTCTGAGCCACACACACTCAACAGTCGCTGTGAAAGCTGCCCTATACTCAGCCTCACAACTGGAAGTGGCCACAGTAGGCTGCTTCTTGCTCAACCAAGATATACATGAGCTACCAAGCATGAAGCAAAAACCACTGGTGGACACACGAGTGTCATAGCAACCAGCCCAATCTGAGTCAGAAAAAGCATGCAAATCTGGCGGTAGTGATCCCCCCTTGGGATAAAACAACCCAAGTAGCCGAGTACCACTCAAGTAGCGAAAGATGCGCTTAACCGCTTTCCAATGCGTGACTCCTGGGCAATGCATAAACCTGCTCATCTGTGAGACAGCAAACTGAATATCTGGCCGAGTAATGCATAAGTAAATCAAGCATCCAACAGCCTGCTGATAGAGAACAGCATCAAATGCATCTCCAGCATCATGAAGACTAAATCGTAAACCTGTCTCCATAGGAGTGGCAATAGGCTTACAGTCTTCAAGGCCAAAACGCTGCAATAATGTGTCAATATATTTCGTTTGACACAAAGCCATTCCACCATCAACGTGCATAAACTGAATGCCCAAATAGTGATGCAAATGCCCCAAATCAGACATCTCAAATGAGGCATGCAAATCAGCCTTAAAATCAGCAATATGTGTCTCAATAGGACCAGTGAGCAGCATGTCATCAACATAGACAACAATGATCAGAAGCACATCATTAGCACGTTTAACATATAAGGTGCTTTCAGTTGGACTGTTCTCAAAACCATGTGCAATCAAATAGGCATGTATCTTCTCATACCAAGCACGTGGTGCTTGCTTTAAACCATATAACGCCTTCTTTAACCTGCACACCTGGTTTTCATGCCCTTTCTGCACAAAGCCACAGGGCTGAAAAACATACACTTCTTCATGCAAGTCACCATTCAGAAATGCTGTTTTAATGTCCAACTGATGTACATTCCAACCATGATGGGCTGCAAGTGCACAAATGCTCCGAACAGTAGTCATACGACATGTAGGTGCAAAGGTCTCATCAAAATCAATGCCTCTTTCCTGCGCATAACCTTTTGCAACAAGCCTAGCCTTATACCTGTCAACTGTACCATCAGGTTTACGCTTCAGCTTGTATACCCACTTAGTGCCAATGGCCTTCTTGCCAAGAGGCAAGTCACATAAAGACCATGTACCATTCTTCATTATAGCATCATATTCAGATTGCATAGCAGCCATCCAATTTTCTGAATTTTGTGCTTCATCAAAAGAAACAGGCTCATTCTCATCACAGAGACTAGATGCAGCCATAGCATAGCAATCTGATGCAAAGGAGGTACTATGAGAGCCTGAACGAGTACGATATGACAAAGGTGCATCTAATTTGCTGTCACGCAAAGTCTGCACCAGCCATTTTGGCATAGTTTTTGCCTGTTCAATATCAGCTCTCTCATCAACAAGTGCATCATGTAAATCTGCATCAGAAATGGAATGATCTGCATCATCATATGAAACCTGCAAAGGCTGAGAAGTTGCCTCATTAGGACCAGCGCTAGCCTGTCCACCTGTAAAAAGAGGCATCAAAGTATCATACATGTCTTTGGAGCTAACAGATGTCTCCTTAGTACATGAAAGCAATGGCTGAATAGCATCTTCCACAAAGACAACATCACGGCTAACCAGAATGCGTTTAGTCTGTGGATGATACAGACGATAGCCTTTACTTTCAGAACTGTACCCAACAAAAATACATTTTACTGCCTTATCATCCAATTTTCTGCGATGTTGTTCAGGCACTAATGCATATGCCAAACAACCAAAAACACGCAGATGAGCAACAGATGGCTTGCGGTCATGCCAAGCCTCATATGGAGTGATAGACTGCAACGCTTTGGTGGGACACCTGTTCAGTACATATGCTGCACACATGACAGCCTCAAGCCAGAAACTATGTGGTAAAGCCTGACTTTTGACCATGCACCTCGCCATCTCCATGAGTGACCTGTTCTTTCGTTCAGCAACTCCATTCTGTTGAGGTGTATACGGCACTGTACACTGGTGTTTTATCCCACGTTCAGCCAGAAATGCATTAAAATCTGAAGACATATATTCCCCCCCTCGATCAGAACGGAGGGTGCCCATTTTACATGCTGACAGATTTTCAGCCAAAACCAAAAACTGTTTGAAGCACATGAACACTTCGGACTTTGCTTTGAGTGGATATACCCATGCATGCCTGGAAAAATCATCAATGAAAGTCACGAAGTAAAGGTAATTTCCAAAAGAGGGTGTCTGCATAGGGCCACAGACATCACTATGTACAAGCTGCAATTTCTGCGTAGCCCGAACTGAACCATCTTTTGGAAAGGAAGAACGCTGCATTTTGCCCAAAATACAGCCTTCACAAACATGTTTTCCAGGTGCCTCAAGTTTGGGCAAAGAGGACACCATTTCAGATTTCTGCAGGCGTAACAAACTAGCAAAATTCAGATGACCAAAGCGTGCATGCCAAAGCTTTGCATCTGACATAGCCTGAGAATCATGAACTGCACATGCCGAATCATTCACAGATCTTTCATAGTCTATGAGCTTATACAGCCCACGACATAAAATGCCAGAAGCAATAATCACATCGCCATTTGAGAGATCATGGACTGTACACCTGTCATCAACAAATTTCACAACCAAGCCAATCTTGGCTAATGCAGAAACTGATAACAGATTCTTTTTGATCCCTGGCACAAATAAAGCATCTG
The DNA here is from genome assembly GCA_020310875.1 of Ceratopteris richardii. Taxonomy (NCBI): domain Eukaryota; kingdom Viridiplantae; phylum Streptophyta; class Polypodiopsida; order Polypodiales; family Pteridaceae; genus Ceratopteris; species Ceratopteris richardii. Next base: position 53,192,114 of record CM035407.1, on the reverse strand, counting down.
ATAAAGTGAAAGAACTACCATCAGCAGTAGTCAGAATGATCTTACCAACTCCCATAACAGGATAAGAGGAGTTATTGGCGCATGTGACAGTATTCCCTGTAGGAGCAGGCTCAAGTGAAGAGAAGAAACTGCGCTGCGAGGTAATATGTTTGGTCGCCCCACTGTCAAAGTACCAAACATCTGAGTCTACTGCAGACATGCACTGATCATGAGAAGATGGGTCAAAACTGCAGACAGTAGTAAACGCCCATTCTTCTTCCTGCACAAGATTTGCAAACTCTGTTTTTGGTGTAGAGGCCTCTGCAACAACCATTCCAGCCTCTTTCTTCTTTGCCTCTTTAGCAGCCAGTTTTGGACAGTTCTTTATGATATGATCATTGCCTTTACAGTACTTACAAAACAATTTCTGCTTTTCTGATTTTTTTCTCATCTTTGTCTTGGTTCTTTGAATGTGCAGCATTTGCAGATTTCTGCTTACTAGTAGAAGAGCTCCATTTTCCTTTGCCTTTCTGACTAGCCAGGAAAGCTTGATCTGCAACACGCATAATGGACCTGTTCTGCCTGGACTGATCTTCCTGCAATAGAACAGAGACTAATTCCTCAAATGACAAGGCATTCGGATTGCCTTTCATCATCAACCGAAGAGTAGAGGCAAAACTCTGATATGAATCAGGAAGACCATTCAGAACGGTCTGCACAAGTGAGCTATCTGGTATAACCTCATCAGCAGAAATCAATTGTTCCTTCAGGTCTTTGATCTTTGTAAGAAAACTGTCCATAGAATCACCTTCATTCATGTGCTCACTCTCCAACTGTTTTCGGAGGTAAGCAACACGAGCCTCATTCCTAGCCTGGTACAAAGTGGTAAGTGTATCCCAAGCATCCTTTGCTGTTCTGCAAGAGCGAATGTGAGGAATAATGGCACGTTTGACAGACAAAGCTATCAATGCATGTGCCTGGGCATCTCTGCCATCCCAACGAATCTGCTCTGCAGTAGGTGCAACAGAAACAGCAGCACGAACAGGAATCTGCGGAATATCATCTTCGACACCATCTTCATCAGCTCCAACACCTGTATTTGCAGTACCTGTCGTTACAGGTGTAACAGGACGTCTTTCAACACCCTGCACAATGTTCCACAATCCTTTTGCAACCAGTACATGTCGCATCATATAAGCCCATAATGGGTAGTTGGTACCATCCAACTTATCCTCAACAGCCAACATACGGAATACATCACTGCTTTCAGCCATGGCCGGTGACTAAAATACCTTGATGCAAAAAATTGACTGTATCTCAAAAAGTTGAACAGAACTGCCCAGACAAGTTCTGCTAGACCTGTAGCAGACTTCGAGACGCTTAAACTGGCGAACAGAAACTGGTATATACCTTTGGCACAAAAGGACGAAATAGCCTGCACAAGCACTGCGATAGTGCGTTCGGAGGCCGAAACGAGCTCAGATCGCGATTTCGGCACCACAAAGCGAAGCCGTTTTGATCTCGGAAACACCCTGAGTATGCTCACCAAATTTTGTGCGAATCTGAGACTGCAAACGGAGGAGTGTCGACGGCGCCCTAGAAGAAGCAACGACCTGCTCTGATACCAATTGTTGGAGTTAGACGTCTACGGAAGCACGCGAACAGCACAAGGAAGAAGAAGAAGCTTGGAGCACAACACACAAGACTGAATGTATTACTAGAGAATGTACAAAGATAAATAGCCCATTAGGGCAATAGGCGTATATACAAGCCGGGGGAAAAAAACCTCCTAACGAGGGAAAAAAGTGCCCCGGCGGTCCTAGAGTGTTCACACACATCACTACCTAAATATATCAACACTTGTATTACCTTGACAATGGTTACTCTCCTTCAAATTATTTTTGACCTCTTGGTTGAAGAGCTTGTGAGGGGAGATGGAAGATACACTCCAAAGATGTGCCTGGTGCTGCAAAACATGATCTACACCTACGAAGATAACTTCAGAGATGATAAGTAGACACCTTGCGCTTGCTAAGGATGCATCAAAATAGACTAGTTGATACAAAACAGATGAAGCAGAAAACTTACTATTTTGGGATGGATTGCACTCTAGAAATTAACTCAGAGCTTAGAGCCCGCTGAAAAATTGAATAGAAATCTTTTGCAAACTTTTAATTAGATAGATAATGAATCTAGTTGACCTTTTATTGAGGAAATTTCACTATCACATGTTTTCCTGCTTCTTTAACTTTAAACAATATTTTGATACACACAAGGTGAGATATTTCTTTGGTTAATGAGATAGGGGATTTACCTTTATTTTCTACTAAGTATGGCCATTCATCAAACAAAACATCTCGGCTAACAAAAATCTTCCTTGCCTCAAGATTGCACAACATGTATGCTTTAGACTCTATCCTAGGAAGACACACTTTTTGCTTTTTGAATCCAACTTTTATCTTGTTGAATCAAGAATATGTGCATAACAGAAACAACCAAAAATTTTGAAATGCAAAATTGAAGGCTTTTTACAAGAATATGCTTCTTGAGGATTCATCCCCTTTAGTGCTTTTGTGTAGCTTCGATTGAGGATATAGACTGTTGTATTAACTTCTTTTGCTCAAAATGAATTGGGCTTGTCTTGAGCCTTTAACATAGATGGAGCCATTTCTACTACTATCTTGATCCTTTGCTTAGCAACATGATTTTGTTGAGGTGTATGAGATGTGGTAATTTGCCTTTTTACACCATGCTCCTTACAATAGTTATCGAACTATGTTGATAAGAATTCCCCTCCTCTATCTATTTTGAATTTCTTCAATTTTTTACCTAATTGATTTTCCACATTTTAATGCCACATTTTAATTTTTTCAAAATCATCAACCTTATCTCAAATGAAATTAACAACATCTTTTTACTTTAGCCATTGACTAACAATAGAAAGTAGAAAGATCCTCCTCAAGTAGGTGTAGACATTTAACTACAGAGATCAGCATGTACCAACTCTAGAGGAGACTGAGCTTGATTGCTAGCCTCTCATAGAAATGTCTTTCATTGTTGCTTGCCCATCATTCCTATAACTATTAAAATGCAACAAAATGAGCGATCATCCCTATTCTTTGCATCTCCTTCACTGAAACTACGAATCCGAGATACCCAAATCATTGATGCCATAGCATTTAAGGCACTTGAATCATACAAGTTATCATGTCTTATATCTTTTCCTACTACATTACGTGATGAATCCATGATTTTTTCACCGCTCTTGTTGAAGTGAACTTTGAGTCCATGATTTGTTATTGCACGAATTGACAACAAATTTCTTTTAAGCATAGGTACATATAGAATGTTAGATAAATTCTTCTAAGCACTTGAAGAAGTGATAAAAGAGATGGTCCTTGTTCCTTCAATTGGAAACTTGGAGTCATTTCCAATCACTACATTGATGGATTCCCTTAGAAGCACTAGTGAACTATTCCAATCATTTTTGTTGATCATATGGTGAGAATCTCCACCATATAAAATCCATGGTTCATCAATATGATCTTGAGCGGATGAGCATACCTCTTTAATAACTGCCCATATTTCTAGCTATGTGTTGCTTGCGGACTCTTTGTTCTCCTAAGATGATTTCACAATCCCATTTCATTCATCAGTTTGTGCCTTTCTACAATCCTTGATGGCATGACGTTTCTTTTCATAATAGAAGCAACTTCCTATGAACTTTTCCTTCTTTGGGTTCTTCTTTGATCCATCAGAAGAGCCTTTTCCTTTTGCATTGGCTGAGAATGCAACATCCCTTGAACCTTTTTGATTCTTCAAATGCATCTCTTGTTTTAAGAACATAACACATAACTCTTCAAAGTAACAGGAGTTGGTCTTACTTGAGTGTTAAGGGATGTTGATTAATCATAATTTTCTAGAAAAATATGCATAGATCTTCAAGCCAACTCTTCTAATGTTATAACAACACCAAATTCAACCAATTGATCTTCTAGATGTTTAATCCATTTGATAAAAACTTCAACCTCTTTGGAGACATAATGCTTTTCATTTTCCAACTAGTTTTCTAGATTTTGTATCCTAGTGTGGTTCTTGGTCTCATACTAACAAGCCAATATGCCCGAAGACTCATGTGTTTTAGTAGTGTGTTGAATTTAAGTAAGCACATAATCATCACTTACACTAGTGACAATTGCACATAATGCATCAACATCTTGCCTCTTCCAAGCTCCTAGAAGATCTAGATCTGGCTGAATCATCACTCTTGAATTTGCTAGATTTTCAGTTGGTACATGCTGTTGATATATTTAGGTAGTGATGTGTGTGAACACATTAGGACCGCCGGGGCACTTTTTTCCCTCTTTAGGAGGTTTTTTCCCCCAGCTTGTATATACGCCTATTGCTCTAATGGGCTACTTATCTTTGTACATTCTCTAGTAATACATTCAGTATTGTGTGTTTGTGCTCCAAGCTTCTTCTTCTTCCTTGTGTTGTTGGCGTGCTTCCGCAGACATCTATCTCCAACAATTGGTATCAGAGCAGGTTGTCACTTCATCTAGGGTGCCGTCGACACTCCTCCATTTGCAGTCTCAAATTCGCACGAAATTTGGTGAGCATACTCAAGGTGTTTCAAAGATCAAAACGACTTCGCTTTGTGGTGCCAAAATCGCGATCTGAGCTCGTTTCGGCCTCCGAACGCACTATCATAGTGCTTGTGCAGGCTATTTTGTCTTTTTGTGCCAAAGGTATATACCTGTTTTTGTTTCCCAGTATAAGCATCTCGAAGTCTGCTATAGGTCTAGCAGAACTCGTATGGAGTTCCATTCAACTTTTTGAGATACAGTCAATTTTTTGCATCAAGGTATTTTAGTCACTAGCCATGGCTGAAAGCAGTGATGTATTCCGTATGTTGGCTGTTGAGGATAAGTTGGATGGTACCAACTACCCATTATGGGCTTATATGATGCGACATTTATTGGTTGCAAAAGGATTGTGGAACATTGTGCAGGGTGTTGAAAGACATCCTGTTACACCTGTAACAACAGGTACTGCGAATACAGGTGCTGGAGTTGATGAAGATGGTGTCGAGGATGATACTGTGCAGATTCCTGTTCCTGCTGTTGTTTCTGCTGCACCTACTGCAGAGCAGATTTGTTGGGATGGCAGAGATGCCCAGGCACATGCATTGATAGCTTTGTCTGTCAAACGTGCCATTATTCCTCATATTCGCTCTTGCAGAACAGCTAGGGATGCTTGGGATACACTTACCACATTGTACCAAGCTAGGAATGAGGCTCATGTTGCTTACCTCCAAAAATAGTTGGAGAGTGAGCACATGAATGAAGGTGATTCTATGGACAGTTTCCTAACGAAGATCAAAGATTTAAAGGAACAGTTGATTTCTGCTGATGAGGTTATACAAGATAGCTCAAATGTGCAGACCGTTCTGAATGGTCTTCCTGATTCATATAAGAGTTTTGCTTCTACTCTTCGGATGATGATGAAAGGAAATCCGAATGCCTTATCATTTGAGGAGTTAGTCTCTATTCTGTTGCAGGAAGATCAGTCCAGGCAGAACAGGTCCATCATGCGTGTTGCAGATCAAGCTTTCCTGGCTAGTCAGAAGGGCAAAGGAAAATGGAGCTCTTCTACTAGTAAGCAAAAATCTGCAAATGCTGCACATTCGAAGAACCAGGATAAAGATGAGAAGAAATCAGAAAAGCAGAAATTGTTTTGCAAGTACTGTAAAGGGAATGATCATATCATAAAGAACTGTCCAAAACTGGCTGCAAAAGAGGCAAAGAAAAAGGAGGCTGGAATGGTTGTTGTAGAAGCCTCTACACCAAAAACAGAGTCTGCTAATCTTGTGCAGGAAGAAGAATGGGCATTTACTACTGTTTGCAGTTTTGACCCATCTTCTCATGAGCAGTGCATGTCTGCAGTGGACTCAGATGTTTGGTACTTTGACAGTGGGGCAACCAAACATATTACCTCGCAGCACAGTTTCTTCTCTTCACTCGAGCCTACCCCTACAGGGAATATTGTCACATGCACCAACAACTCCTCTTATCCTGTTATGGGAGTTGGTAAGATCATTCTGACTACTGCTGATGGTAGTTCTTTCACCTTGTCAGATGGTTTGGGATGAAGGAGAATCTGTTATCAGTTTCTGCATTAGCCAAGATTGGCTTGGTTGTGAAATTTGTTGATGAGAGATATACAGTTCATGATCTGTCAAATGGCGATGTTATTATTGCTTCTGGCATTTTATGTCGTGGGCTGTATAAGCTCATAGACTATGAAAGATCTGTGAATGATTCGGCATGTGCAGTTCATGATTCTCAAGCTATGTCAGATGCAAAGCTTTGGCATGCACGCTTTGGTCATCTGAATTTTGCTAGTTTTCTATGCTTGTAGAAATGTGAAATGGTGTCCTTTTTGCCCAAACTTGAGGCACCTGGAAAACATGTTTGTGAAGGCTGTATTTTGGGCAAAATGCAATGTTCCTCCTTTCCAAAAGATGGTTCAGTTCGGGCTACACATAAATTGCAGCTTGTACATAGTGATGTCTGTGGTCCTATGTAGACACCCTCTTTTGGAAATTACCTTTACTTTGTGACTTTCATTGATGATTTTTCCAGGCATGCATGGGTATATCCACTCAAAGTAAAGTCCAAAGTGTTCATGTGCTTTAAATAGTTTTTGGTTTTGGCTGAAAATCTATCAGCATGTAAAATGGGCACCCTTCGTTCTGATCGAGGGGGGGAATATATGTCTTCTGATTTTAATGCATTTCTGGCTGAACATGGGATAAAACACTAGTGTACAGTGCCATATACACCTCAACTGAATGGAGTTGCTGAACGAAAGAACAGGTCACTCATGGAGATGGCAAGGTCCATGGTCAAGAGTCAAGCTTTACCACATAGTTTCTGGCTTGAGGCTGTCATGTGTGCAGCATATGTACTGAGCAGGTGTCCCACTAAAGCGCTACAGTCTATCACTCCATATGAGGCTTGGCATGATCGCAAGCCATCTGTTGCTCATCTGCATGTTTTTGGTTGTTTGGCATATGCACTAGTGCCTGAACAACATCGCAGAAAATTGGATGATAAGGCAGTAAAATGTATTTTTGTTGGGTACAGTTTTGAAAGTAAAGGCTATCGTCTGTATCATCCACAAACTAAATGCATTCTGGTTAGCCGTGATGTTGTCTTTGTGGAAGATGCTATTCAGCCATTGCTTTCATGTACTAAGGAGACATCTGTTAGCTCCAAAGACATGTATGATACTTTGATGCCTCTTTTTACAGGTGGACAGTCTAGTGCTGGTCCTAATGAGGCAACTTCTCAGCCTTTGCAGGTTTCATATGATGATGCAGATCATTCCATTTCTGATGCAGATTTACATGATGCACTTGTTGATGAAGAGCTGATATTGAGCAGGCAAAAACTATGCCAAAATGGCTGGTGCAGAGTTTGCGTGACAACAAATTAGATGCACCTTTGTCATCTCGTACTCGTTCAGGCTCTCATAGTGCCTCCTTTGCATCAGATTGCTATGATATGGCTGCGTCTAGTCTCTGTGATGAGAATGAGCCTGTTTCTTTTGATGAAGCACAGAATTCAGAAAATTGGATGGCTGCTATGCAATTTGGATATGATGCTATAATGAAGAATGGTACATGGTCTTTATGTGACTTGCCTCCTGGCAAGAGGGCCAGTGGCACTAAGTGGGTATACAAGCTGAAGCGTAAACTTGATGGTACAGTTGACAGGTATAAGGCTAGGCTTGTTGCAAAGGGTTATGCGCAGGAAAGAGGCATTGATTTTGATGAGACCTTTGCAGCTACATGCCGTATGACTACTGTTCGGAGCATTTGTGCACTTGCAGCCCATCATGGTTGGAATGTACATCAGTTGGACATTAAAACAACATTTCTGAATGGTGGCTTGCATGAAGAAGTGTATGTTTTTCAGCCCTGTGGCTTTGTGCAGAAAGGGCATGAAAACCAGGTGTGCAGGTTAAAGAAGGCATTATATGGTTTAAAGCAAGCATCACATGCTTGGTATGAGAAGATACATGCCTATCTGGTTGCACATGGTTTTGAGAACAGTCCAACTGAAAGCACCTTATATGTTAAGTGTGCTAATGATGTGCTTCTGATCATTGTTGTCTATGTTGACGACATGCTGCTCACTGGTCCTATTGAGAAGCATATTGCTGATTTCAAGGCTGATTTGCATGGCTCATTTGAGATGTCTGATTTCGGGCATTTGCATCACTATTTGGGCATTCAGTTTATGCAGGTTGATGGTGGAATGTCTTTGTGTCAAACGAAATATATTGACACATTATTGCAGCGTTTTGGCCTTGAAGACTGTAAGCCTATTGCCACTCCTATGGAGACAGGTTTACGATTGAGTCTTCATGATGCTGGAGATGCATTTGATGCTGTTCTCTATCAGCAGGCTCTTGGATGCTTGATTTATTTATGCATTACTCGGCCAGATATTCAGTTTGCTGTCTCACAGATGAGCAGGTTTATGCATTGCCCAGGAGTCACGCATTGGAAGGTGGTTAAGCGCATCTTTCGCTACTTGAGTGGTACTCGGCTACTTGGGTTGTTTTATCCCAAGGGGGGATCACTACCGCCAGATTTGCATGCTTTTTCTGACTCAGATTGGGCTGGTTGCTATGACACTTGTGTGTCCACCAGTGGTTTTTGCTTCATGCTTGGTAGCTCATGTATATCTTGGTTGAGCAAGAAGCAGCCTACTGTGGCCACTTCCAGTTGTGAGGCTGAGTATAGGGCAGCTTTCACAGCGACTGTTGAGTGTGTGTGGCTCAGACGCCTTATGGCTGATTTGGGTGTTGGTCAGTCTTCTGCCACCACCATCTTCACTGACAGTTAGAGCGCATTGGCAGTTGCGAGGAACCCTGTGTTCCATGCTCGCACTAAGCACATTGAGGTGCATTATCACTATGTCAAGGAGAGGTTCTCTGCTGGGGAGATAAGCTTGGCATATGTGCCCACGCAGGAGAACATAGCAGACCTTTTCACAAAGGCTCTGCCTAGGGAGAAGTTTGAAGCTTTCCGCAAAGCTTTGGGCTTACTTCCTTTTGTGGAGTGATTTCCACATAGCTTGGCACTTCCTTATACATGAGTGCCAGCTCCTTGTTCACCGCATCATTCCCAGGGTGGATTTGTTGATATATTTAGGTAGTGATGTGTGTGAACACATTAGGACCGCCGGGTCACTTTTTTCCCTCTTTAGGAGGTTTTTTTCCCCCACTTGTATATACGCCTATTGCCCTAATGGGCTACTTATCTTTGTACATTCTCTAGTAATACATTCAGTATTGTGTGTTTGTGCTCCAATCTTCTTCTTCTTCCTTGTGCTGTTGGCGTGCTTCCGCAGACATCTATCTCCAACACATGCTCTAGATCCAATCTTGTCTGTCCCATGACAGTCTCAAGTAATTTGTATGAGTCCAAAATTGCAAAAATTTTGAACTGCGAAAGTGTATAATTGGTTTGAAAAAAATTTGGAGACCAAAATAGATGCTCAAAAACAAATTAGAAAAATAAGTCAAAAAAACCAAGCCAATAACAAGACATAGATAGATGTGGATACCAAGAAATATATCAACAAATATTTTTAGAGATTTTATGAGATAAAAAGGAGATTTGATTTACAAGAACAAACAGAGCACAAGCAATTAAATGTGTATAATATTGAAATTCAAATGCATATACATACACGTAACAAAAACAAAATAATAGGAGCTTCGACATCGAAAAACCACCTAAGTGAAATTCTTAAGACCTTACTTATGCATCGTTTAGATAATTGCACATCAAAAGTAAGCGTAAATAGGGCTATAATACAAATTTGTACATACACTAGGCACGAGATTGCTTTAAACCCAAGCACTCAAAAGAACTCTTTCAACATGAGGGCAATAGTTAGGAGGGAGAGAAAATCATGTAATCCTCCTTATTATTATTATTATAAAAACAATAAAGAGAAAAAATATAGAAAAAATACATAAAAATAAAAAGAGTAGAAGAAAAAAATTGAAAATAAATATATGTGTATACATGTGTGATATTTATTGGGCACAATGCAAGGTGTAGGATGGGTGTGATATTTATTTTATCTTATTTTCCAGACTTTTTACTCTTTGTTGTTCATATCAATTGAGAAAGGGAGTTAATAATTTATGTTCCAATTGCACAATTATAGGAAAAACCTTGCTTGACTATGGTGTTCACATTGATGAAGTTGTCTAAGTGGAGTGATGAAAGTATGTAATGAGTATTGTGATTTTTCCTTTTAGTGATGCAATTCTTTTCTTGGAATCTTATTGATGTGTGGGGAATATATTTTTCTATCATTTCATAAGAAAATGACTCAACGACTACCAATTGCAAAATTGGATGTGGATGCTCTTTCATTGTTTAGGGGACATTAGTTCCAAAATAGTGAAGAAACTTAAGAAATTGTGGAATTAGAGTTAGATGAGGAGCAACAAGTGCTAGAACAAGTTAAAATTGAAAAAGAGCTTAAGTATTGCATCAAGATAATTGAAAAGCATACTTTTATAGTTTAAAAAGGAAAGCTCAACTATACTATGTTTTCACTGGAATTTTACACTTTCTAGAGGTCCAAAATAGTATACAAAAGATGGAGGGGAGTTGGATTACACAAGTTGTTCAAAGAAGAGAAAGATGGACCCAAGGAGAATCAATTCAGAAGAAGAAATACAGAGTCACATCTCAAACATCCAAGAAAAATTGTACAGTTATCTGATGCAGAATAATGACAAAAGAGCTAAGTATGAAGCACAATATTAGAAAATGTCAGAAGTTTTTTTAGGCAAGGCTAGCAACTACACAAGAAGAAATAGAACATTATGAGGAACTTTTATGACTAGATGATGAATGCTAAAACTGAAGACAACTTCATAAAAATGGAAGCTACATTGTTGGCATATTTCTAGGAGTTACGAAGACCTCGAGATAAAGTAACAACAGTGATAGATATGGTAAAGAGAAAAAGGAAAGAGCCTAAGCTGGAATTGAAAATGAGGGAACCAAAAAAGAAAAGAAGAATACAGAGGGACAAAAGATTCCAATAGATGAGTTAGGAAATTGGTCAGTTTTGAGCCAAAAGTTAGACAAAGATATGGAAGAGCAAGACATAATGAAAAATCCTACATCAACCAAGGAGGAAGTTTAGAGAAGTGAAGGTAGTGGTGTAGAGTCCTTCCTACTCAAGAGTCTAAAATTTTCAGAGATAAATAGTCCTAGTAAAGGAAATGGGTTACAAGTGAAAGAAGGAGAAAAGGAGATAAAGACAACAGAAGAAGAAAAAGAAGAAGAAGAAGAAGAAGAAGAAGAGAAGAAGAAGAAGAAGAAGAAGAAGAAGAAGAAGAAGAAGAAGAAGAAGAAGAAGAAGAAGAAGAAGAAGAGAAAGGTCAAGAAAGTCCAAGGAAAAAGACTATAGAACATAAATAAATAGAGCAAAAGGATTTAGCTGATATACAAGAGATTCTCAATGATATTTAAAACGAAACTATTATACAAGATGATATGATGGATGTATTAGAGAAAAATCAAGAAGATTAGGATATTAAAGATGATGGAAATGATTTAGAGACAAATACAAGAGAAAATAGAGGATCAAGACTTAGCAAAGAATAAAGGTGATAATAAGAAAGAGAAGTCGTTAGAAGATTCAAAAAAGGAAGAAAAGAAATTGGAATTAACCCATAAAGAAGAAGGTATAAAAATGAAGAAGTTTCCCAATGATATGAGAAACATATGTGAATATGTCATGAATCAAGTGGAGCAATTTAGGCCAACAACAAGAAACATGATTCTATCAAGCATTTTTGCAAAGTCTAAGTTCATTAAGGGAGACAAAATAATGGATGGATATTTGAAAGAACAATAAAAGATTCAGGTGGAGTTGAGAGAATAAAAAAGAGTTGTAGAGTCCTGCCAAGACAAGGTCATCAAATTAGAGACAAAGGTGGTTCAATACAAAAACAAAGTTTTATTTTTAGAAGATAAATGTGAGAAACAGACAAAAATAATTAAGAAGATGGAAGGGGATATCAAGCACATAAGATTAAAGAAAAGAGTCTTTCAAACATCATATCAGTTGTTAAGAAGAGCAAGTTAAGAAATAAAAAAGATGTTGATGGAAGATGGGAATTATAGGATAGACGGAAGCAAGTCAACTAGAGAACAACAGTGAAGAAATAAAAGTATTAGAGAGCAACTCGCAAAATTAAAAGAAAGGATTAAATATGTAAAAGAATTGGAGCAACAAGCTCATAAACATGGTGCTAGTGCAATGAGGGGGTATTGTTATTTGAATGATCAGGTTGAGAAAGAAAGAAGAGAGTGGCAACATCAAAGGGCTGATTTAATGAATCAGTTAGAGATGTGGAAAGAAATTTCTAGCCAAAAAAAGGAGATAGTTGCAGAACTAGCACAAGAAAGACCAATCATAGGGGAGAGAGAGAGAGAGAGAGAGAGAGAGAGAGAGAGAGAGAGAGAGAGAGAGAGAGAGAGAGAGAGAGAGAGAGAGAGAGAGAGAGAGAGAGAGAGAGAGAGAGAGAGAGAGAGAGAGAGAGAGAGAGAGAGAGAGAGAGAGAGAGAGAGAGAGAGAGAGAGAGAGAGAGAGAGAGAGAGAGAGAGAGAGAGAGAGAGAGAGAGAGAGAGAGCCATCTCCAATCCACAATGAAGGAACGGATGAACAATTGATAGAGAAACAAGGATGAACTATATAAGGAAATTCATGGGCAATATGAGAACAAAATAGTATAGTTTGCACTTGAGCATCAATTCAATCCTTTACAAAACCATTGGGCAGTATATGGCTTGGGCATACCATTCCATCATAGAGAGAATAAAAAACTATGAGACTGCTAGAGTGGGAATAAGCCCAAATGAGTTGCTAGAATATGATAAAGACATTGAAGTTACCAAGGAATTGTCTGAGAAATAAAATCCTTCATGGAGAAACAAATGGCTAGATAGGAACAAAGAATTCCGAATAAATTGGTTAGAATTTCCTAGTCATCTGAAGACAAATTTAGCTTACTATCCAAATCCTAGGCAAAAAAGATTAGGAACATGGGCTTGAATAGTATTTTAACACCGATTTTGGTATTTTTTTTACATCTTTTGGACCTCCAAAAACCTCTAGATACTATTTTTAGAACTGGGCTAGACATTACATTGTGTGAGAGCTCTTCCAAAACCTATAAAAGTGAAAGGGTTCTCATTTGCAAGCGTTAGCTTCTTGAAAATTACCTCTCATAAGCTTTTACTCATTCTTTGAGCAATATAGAGATTTTACAACACCCTCCTCTTGCCTACTTGTGAATATGTGTGTGCATGCATTCTTTGAGCAATAGAGAGATTTTTCAACACCTTCCTCTTGCCTACTTGTGAATATGTGTGTGCGTGCATGCATGTGTGGAGTGCCAATGCATATACTTGCTCTCCATCTTGCCATGAAGGTCTTCATATCATCGATTGGTAGCTCTGCCGCATCAAATGCTATCATGTGAGGTTTCTCTCGCTTGATGCTTGTGTATGTCCATTGTGTAGGTAGGCCTACATTGGATACACTTTTGGTGCCATTATTGAGGACATTCTTGTGGAACCCATGATGGTAAATGTTTCTATAAGGTACGTGCTTTTGGTGCTTTCAAGCTCGTGAGTTGGGTATTTTTCCTCTATTTTCCATCATTAGATAGGTAGATAGCTAGAAATAGAGAGAAATAAGATTTTAGGATTAAAATTTTTGAAGCTTTCCATTAAAAGACAAAAGCATCCTCTCCTTTTTTTGTCATTTTCTTTTTCTTCTCCACATTGGACACCTTATACACCCAAGGAATCAAAGGAAGAAGCACTATTTTTCTCCTAGAAAGAGGTTAGAAGGCAGACCTGAGGTGAACTCGACAAGAAAATCAACAATTAATCATTTAGGGTCCTTCTTTTCGCCTTGGGGAGGAGTTTCGCAAGCCTTTCAACCATCAAGTCATAAGAGCTTTTCAAAAAGCACAACTACAAGGCGCGTTTCTTATTTTCTTTTGCGTGTTTGTAGTGAATAAGAAAAGGACGCCCTAAACGGACAATGCATAGAAAAGGACGCCCTAACGGGAATGAGTGCTATAGTGCTATTGTGCTATGAAGACATAGGTTATAGGGGGCGGGGGGTTGATGTGATAGGGAGAGATGGAGGCTCGTGAGAAGGGTGTTTGGGAGGGACATCATTTGCCAACGATAGGACATCGTCCCTTGGTCACTTCTCATAATTGAAGTTTTAACTCTTGTTTTTTAGGATATGGGGGTTCCATGGATACTATGCCCATTCCCTTTGTTCTTTCAATTAGTCCAAGCAAAGAGAGGCTATGCTTCAACTGAAGTTCCTCTTAAAAAACATGGTTATGTATTAAGGATAAATGAAAGCTCAAAAATTCAAGTAAAGATTCATTAAAATCCCTCTCTTCTGACAATGATATCTCTAAGCATGACTCAATAGAGACATAATCTTGCCTTTTGAGCCTAAGGACAAGTAGATTGAGGTGATAAACTAGGAGGTGGAGCAAGAACAAAGATAATGCTCATCCATTTAAAAGTCTTAAAACTTTGCGATCCAAGATAACAAGAGCCTCGAGGGACATTGCTTCCTATACCTAGAGCTACAAACATTGCTCAGGGTAGTAAGACAAAGAGGGAAGGATATAAAGTGTGCACAAAATCCTAGTCTTCAAAAATCCAGAGGAGGATCACGTTGGGGTAAAAGTTGAAGAAGAAGGAATTTAAAACTCCCTTCTAAAGAACAATTATGAAATGATGTCCCTGCTAGAGCCTTGGATAGGGAGATTGTCCAAAAGCCACATACATTTTTCTCTACAAATTGGTTGTAAAAGAGTGGAGTTAGGGAATTAAGGTTAGGGATCCATAAGGGCATAAAGTGGGAAGAAAAACATGAAAAGAAATATCATCTATATAAAACTATGTCCTTTGTCAGAGACATTGCTCTATGAAATTAGACCCATAAGAGGGAATTACGGGGAGAAACTAGTATAGATCAAGCCTAGGAATAGCCTAAGGAGACAAATCATAAAGACTACTAAAATTTCACATGGTCTTTTTCATCAAACGACTTCAAGGTGTTGATATTTTTAGGTAGTGATGTGTGTGAACACTCTAGGACCACCAGGGCACTTTTTTTGCTCTTTAGGATGTTTTTTCCCCCAGCTTGTATATATGCCTATTGCCCTAATGGGCTACTTATCTTTGTAGATTCTCTAGTAATACATTCAGTATTGTGTGTTGTGCTCCAAGCTTCTTCTTCTTCCTTGTGTTGTTCGTGTGCTTCCACAGACGTCTAACTCCAACAATTGGTATTAGAGCAGGTCGTCGCTTCATCTAGGGCGCCGTCGACACTCCTCTTGATGGAGAATGTTAATCTCCAAAAGAACAAGCTACTCTTGAAGTTAGAGCACTCTATAACAAGAGTAACTCAAAACCGTCACCAATTTGGAGGATCAATACTCTACTTCTAAAATTTTCAACAAACTGTGAAGAAGATGACTACACAGAAGGTCTGTTGCACATAACTCTCTCATTGACTTATCAAATATGTAAAGTTTTTTATAAAACTTTGCAGAAGGTGTTGCCTATAGTTTGCACACCTTCTCCAAGTTAAATCATCCCAAAAGAATCAGTAGATCTTGAGAAATGATCTCAACAAGTCACCTATGGCTTACTATTCTTTTGAGAAGTCGATTCAGACACCTGTAACTTCTAACACTTGGCTCTCTCAAACTAGAACCCATTTATGCAAATGCTTTTAGCCATAGATGTCTTACCTTCCAACTTAAATTTTGACTCCTCATTTCTGTAAAACTTTACATTGTGCACTGAGAATTGATCACTTCTTTGACCATCGAGATTATGCCTGTTTCAAAAGACACTGAACAGTTATTCACATACAAATGTTCCTACACATAATTCTCTCAGCTTGTTTACAATTAAGCTCTCAAAATTTAACCATAGACTCATTAACTATGGAATTAAACTTCTACAAAAGGATTCTTGAAATGATCAAGCATAGGAGGAGAACACTCAGAAAGATCGAGCGCAACATTTCTTCATTTCTAAAAAATTTACATCTGAGTGATGAGAGAGATCTTACTCACTTCTAAAATGTCTAATGACATCTAGATCTTCTCAAATCTTGTTCTTAAACACTCTCTCATATTTGCCCCGACATTTTTCCTTGTATATATTGTCAAATATTTACAAGCTCATTACTATTTTAAAAGTATAAGTGAGCTAACTCTAAATTAATGTACAAATGTGTACACATCTTCATCTTCTAGATATGCACTTCCTTCATGCTTCATAACTTGATCTTTTCTTCATTCCTTGACTTCAATTCTTCATCAAAACTTCAATTGTTGATTGCCTTGCACCAACAGCTCCCCCTCAATCATCAATTGAGGTTTTCTCTAACTTCTTTATACCTGCCATGTCTTTGAATCTCTGTAGCTTTGGTCCATGCAAGCTCTTTGTTAGCATATCAACTATCTGATCTTTTGTTGAAGTATGTATTACTTCAATCTCCTTATCCACCACCTTCTCTCTTAGAAAGTGATACTGAATCTCAATATGTTTAGACTTGGCATGAAAAACAGGGTTAGCAGCTAAATACAATCAGCTCATGTTATCTCCATGAATAGTGGATATACTCTGAATGATGTCAAAACTCTTCATAAGAGTCTTAAGCCATATCACTTCCTTTGCAGCTTCAACCATACCTTTGTACTTAGCCTCTGTGGATGATAAAGCAGCTGTGTGTTGCTTCTTTGAACACCATGAAATTAACTTATCTCCCACATAACACAAGTATCCATAAGTTGATCTCCTATCATCAGGATTACCTGCCCAATCTGTATCACTATATATCTTGATGTTTGTATCTGATGTAAAACCATAATACAAACCTTCTTTGAGTGTACCCTTAATGTATCTCAACACCCTTTGTCCTGCAACCCAATGTTCTTTCCTAGGACAATGCATGAATTGAGATAATACTCCAATTGCATATGACAAGTTAGGCCTAGTTAATGTAGCATAGATCAGACTACCAACCAAACTTTGATATAGCTTCATGTCCTTGAACTCTTCTCCTCCATATCTACTCAATTTGTGATTCACCTCCATTGGAGTAGGTGCTACCCTACAATCATCCATTTTAAACTTGATCAACAAGTTTTTCAAATACATTTCTTGAGTTACATACACTCCATGTTGAGTGTATGAGATCTCCATGCCCACGAAATATGAAAAGTCTCCCAAGTCACTGATCTTGAACTCTTTTTCCATTTGCTTCTTTAGGCTTTGAATGCCTTTCTCATTTGTACCTGTAAGAATTATATCATCAACATATATGCACATGTAAATAAACCCATCATTACTTGCTTTAACAAGCAAGCTACTATCTGCTTTAGATACTTGGAAACCAAGTTCTTTCAAGAACTTCACAAGTCTATAATTCCATGCCCTTGGGGCTTGCTTCAAACCATACAAAGCTCTCTTGAGCTTACATACATGATCAGGATACCTTTCATCTCTGAATCCTTGTGGTTGCTCCATAAAAACATCATCTGAAATATAACCATTTAAAAAAGCATTCTTCACATCTAATTGACATAATTTCCAACCTTTACATGCAGCAATAGCTATGAGTTTCCTGATGGTTGTCACCTTTGCCACAGGACTATAGGTCTCATCATAATCTATACCATATGTCTGAGCAAACCCTTTCACAACAAGTCTAGCTTTATATCTAGACACACTTCCATCTGCAAATCTCTTTGTCTTGTAGACCCATTTGCATCCAATAATCTTCTGACAATTTGGTTTAGGAACCAAATCCCATGTCTTATTTTCCATCAATGCATCATACTCTTCCTACATTGCTTTCTCCCAATTTTCCTTAGCTTTTGCCTCTTCATATGAAGAAGGGTCTTCATCTGCCTTTATCATATAAGCATAATCTTTGGTAGCCAAAAAAGAAGTGTCATAGGCTATACCTTGTAGGTTTCCATTTATATCTTGATGACCTTCTGAGTTCTCCACTCCTTGAGGTTTCTGGTTCATCACATTCTGGATCAAACCTTGGCACTTCTTCAACTTCAACCTGTACTTCATTGTTATCCTCTTCATCAAATATCTGAACCTTTGATTTACCTTTCTTTTGATTCACAATTTCTTCATCATCTGCATGAACATTAAGTGTACCTGCATACCAAGTACCTTGCTCATCAAATGTAACATCCTTAGACACAAGGAATTGTTTTGTGGATGGACTCCACAACCTATATCCCATCTGTTTATCATCATATCCAATGAACACATATTTTTCAGCTTTAGGTTCCAATTTGTGCCTTAATTGAGATGGCACATATGCATATGCCAAACATCCAAATACTTTGCAATGATCTAGAGTAGGTCTCTTACCCCACCATGCCTCATATAGTGTCATACCCTGCAAAGCTTTACATGGTAATCTATTGACCAAATATGTGGCTATATTTACAGCCTCAACCCACAAATAATTTGGGCAATTTTTCTCCTTCATCATGGATCTTGCAAACTCAACAAGAGTTCTATTCCTCCTTTTTGCTACACCATTTTGTTGAGGCGAGTACCTGCAAGTAATTTCCCTTGTTATACATGCATTCCACAAGTAATCACTGAACTCATTAGAGAAATACTCTCCCCCTCCATCTGACCTTAGTCTCTTCAACTTATGACTTGTAGTTCTCTCTGCATACACATGATAATGTTTGAATGTATTGAATACCTCTGACTTATCTTTGATCACATAGATAGTGATCCATCTGGTAGCATCATCAACATAAATCACATAATACCTTGAACCATTGATACTGAAATACTTTGATGGTCCCCACACATCTGTGTGCACCAATTCAAGCTTCTCTGAATACATAAAACCATGCTTGGAATAAGATTGCTTATGAGCCTTACCTAATTGACATGCCTCACATCTGTATGTCATATGTTGACCTGCAACATTAGGCAATCCAAGCACTGAACCATTGTTAACCATATCTTTAATACCTCTTTCATTGAAATGTCCAAGCCTTTTGTGCCAAAGATCTAACTCAGAGATCTTATGTCCTCCATAAGTGTACAAGGCATGACCAATGTTACCTTGAATCTTCAATGTGAAGAGTCTTCCTTCTTTCTTCCCTGAAACAATTTGTTTATACCCATTGCTAGGGTCTTCCACAAAAACTCCTTCATTAGTGAACCTAAATTCATATCCTTTTTCAACAATTTTTCCTACACTTATCAGATTCTTTGGAATTGTAGGAACATACAAAACCTTATTCAAGAGAGTACTTCCATCCTTGGACTTCACTGAACCAATTGACTTCACATTGTGCTTTGTATTATCACCTGTTTGAACTACATGATTAGTTACCTTATTCTCCAAATGAGTCATCAAAGCTATGTTGCCACTCAAGTGACTGCTACACCCTGAGTCAATGTAAAAGACTCTTTGATCTTTTTTTTCCTTTCACAAGTTGCATTCATTATCAATGTTGAATCCTCCTTCTGATCTGAAGCATAATTGTAGTAGGTATTATTATATTGTTGAATTTGGAACCCTCTACCTGCATTTCTTGCAAAGTAGCCTCTACTACCTCTACCTCTGAAATTACCTCTTTGATTTCTGCCACCTCTTCCTCTTGAATTAAAGGTCTAATTATATCCACCATTACTCTGAGTATTATGCCAACAATCATTAGCTAAATGATTTGTCTCAACAATCATTAGCTAAATGATTTGTCTTACCACAAATCCAGCAAGCTTTGACTCCATCTTTATTACTTCTGCCTCTTCCTCTACCTTTGCCACCTCCTCTTCCTCTTAGGAAGTTAGCTTGGCTAGTTGTACCTTCATCTTCATTTGCTTGTTGCTTCCCTTTGATATTCTTCTTCTTATCCTTTGAATACATTGCTTGACCTGCACTCTTATCACTTTCACCTTTGACATCCTACTCAAAGGTTAGCATGTGTCCTAGCAACTGATTTAAGACAGGAGTAAAATGATCTAGTGATAGTTCAGTACACAAAATGAATGGCTTCCATTTGTCATCATCTCTCAAACCTGTAAGGATTTGCCTTACCAATTTATCCTCCTCAATATCTTCATCAACTGCTCCTAATGCATCTGCAATGTCCTTCATTCTTGTTACATAATCTGAGATGGATTGAGAGGCCTTCTTCTTGAATGTAGTAAATTCTGCCCATAAGGATGCCTTCCTTGACTTTGTGGTGTTTTGGAAATGCTCCTCCAAAGCATTCCATATATCACTTGCACTTTCAAGACCTCTAATGTGAGGTAGCAAGTAGTCATTAACTGCCATATAGATAATGCTCCTGGCTTGAGCATCTCTCTTCATCCAAGTCTTCAAATCTGATAATTCATCCTTAGTTGGAACACTAGGATATCTAAACTGAGGCTTTTCTTCTTCACATGCAATATAACCTATCAAATCTTTGCTCATAAGATGAGCTTCCATCCTCATTGACCATGCTGGATACTTCTCTCTATCCAACTTCTCTATTTGAAGAGAATCTCCCATCCTTTCTTCACCTGTGTATTGAATTCTTCAAATTTTATGAGTAATAGATGTACCTTTACTTCGAATGAAGTTCCTTTTGAACTTCTTGATAACTTCTGGTCTCCTTCTCAAGCTTTGCTTTTAGGCTTTCACCTTTTGAACCTTCAAGTGTTGAATTCTTTATAGCTGCAGCAGTCGGGGTCCTCCTTTCTTCAGTTTTGATACTACCTGCTCTGATACCACTGATGGAGAATGTTAATCTCCAAAAGAACAAGCTACTCTTGAAGTTAGAGCACCTCTATAACAAGAGTAACTCAAAACCTTCACCAATTTGGACTATCAATACTCTACTTCTAAAATTTTCAACAAACTGTGAAGAAGATGACTACACAGAAAGTCAGCTGCACATAACTCTCTCATTGACTTATCAAATGTGTAAAGTTTTATATAAAACTTTGCAGAGGGTGTTGCCTATAGTTTTCTCACCTTTTCCAAGTTAAATCATTCCAAAAAAATTAGTAGATCTTGAGAAATGATCTCAACAAGTCACCTATGTCTAAAACTGTTCTTCTAAGAAGTCGATTCAGACACCTGTAACTTCTAACACTTGGTTCTCTCAAACTAGAACCCATTTATGCAAATGCTTTTAGCCATAGATGGCTTACCTTCCAACTTAAATTTTGACTCCTCATTTGTGTAAAAATGTACACTGTGCATTGAGAATTGATCACTTCTTTGACCATCAAGATTGCGCCTGTTTTAGAAGACACTCAACAGTTCTTCACATACAAATGTTCCTACACATAATTCTCTCAGCTTGTTTACAATTAGGCTCTCAAACTTTAACCATAGAATCAGTAACTATGGAGTGAAACTTCTACAAAAGGATTCTTGAAATGATCAAGCACAGGAGGAGAACACTCAAAAAGTTCGGCCGCAACATTTCTTCATTTCTGAAAAATTTACATTTGAGTGATGAGAGAGATCTTACTCACTTCTAAAATGTCTAATGACATTTAATTCTTCTCAAATCTTGTTCTTACAGACTCTCTCATATTTGCCCCGACATTTTTCCTTGTATATATAGTCAAATATTTACAAGCTCATAACTATTTTAAAAGTATAAGTGAGCTAACTCTAAATTAATGTACAAATGTGTACACATCTTCATCTTCTAGATATGCACTTCCTTCATGCTTCATAACTTGATCTTTTCTTCAGTCCTTGACTTCAATGCTTCATCAAAACTTCAATTGTTGATTGCCTTGCACCAACACCTCCGGTTGCAGTCTTAGAATCCCAGGAATTTTGGTGAGTATACTTAGCGTGTTTCTGAGATCAAAACAGATTCGCTCTATGGTGCCAAAATCGTGATCTGAGCTCGTTTCGGCCTCCGAACGCACTATCGCAGCACTTGTGTAGGCTATTTCATCTTTTTGTGCCAAAGTTATATACCAATTTATGTTTGCCAGTATAAGCGTCTCGAAGTCTGCTACAGGTCTAGCAGAATTCATTTGGGCAATTCTGTTTCAACTTTTTGAGATACCGTCAATTTTCTGCATCAAGGTATCTTAGTCACCGACCATGGTTGAAAGCAGTGACGTATTTCGTATGTTGGCTGTTGAGGATAAGTTGGATGGTACCAACTACCCATTATGGGCTTATATGATGCGACATGTGTTGGTTGCAAAAGGACTGTGGAACATTGTGCAGGGTGTCAAAAAATGTCCTATCACAACTGCAACTGTTACAACTACAGGTACTGAAGCTGATGCGGAAGGTGTCAAAGATGATGATATTCTGCATATTCCTGTTCGTCCTGCGGTTTTTGCTGCACCTACTATAGAGCAAATTTGTTGGGATGGGAGAGATGCCCAGACACATGCATTGATAGCTTTGTCTGTCAAACATGCCATTATTCCTAACATTCGCTCCTGCAGAACAACTAAGGATGCTTGGGATACACTTACCACATTGTACCAAGCTACGAATGAGGCTCGTGTTGCTTACCTCCAAAAATAGTTGGAGAGTGAGCACATGAATGAAGGTGATTCTATGGACAATTTCCTAACGAAGATCAAAAACTTGAAGGAACAATTGATTTTTGCTGATGAGGTTATACCAGATAGCTCATTTGTGCAGACCGTTCTGAATGGTCTTCCTGATTCATATCAGAGTTTTGCTTCTACTCTTCGGTTGATGATGAAAGGCAATCCAAATGCCTTATCATTTGAGGAGTTAGTCTCTGTTCTGTTGCACGAAGATCAGTCCAGGCAGAACAGGTCCATTATGTGAGTTGCAGATCAAGCTTTCCTGGCTAGTCAGAAGGGCAAAGGAAAATGGAGCTCTTCAACTAGTAAGCAAAAATCTGCTAATTCTGCATATTTGAAGAAGGAAGATAAGATGAGAAGAAATCAGAAAAGCAAAAATTGTTTTGTAAGTATTGTAAAGGGAATGATCATATCATAAAGAACTGTCCAAAACTGGCTGCTAAAGAGGCAAAGAAGAAAGAGGCTAGAATGGTTGTTGCAGAGGCCTCTACACCAAAAATAGAGTCTGCTAATCTTGTGCCTAGAGAGCACACTAGGACCCTGAGGCCAACCCAGCTAGTCAAGTTCATGAAGAATTACTTCGATGTCACTGGAGATCCTTACAACCATGTGGCAAAATTTAGGCAAGTCTTGAAAGCTGAATAGGTTGAGGACTTGTTCACACAATACAATTGTTTGTTATTGATCTTTGGAGTTGTCCTCTCCAATCATTTAGCATAAAGAATTAACAATACATCTTTATTTTGTCAATCCTAGAAGTATACATGAGACCACAGCCCCTTCTACATGATAGAATCCAAGAAATAAGAGGTAAATGGCTGAATTTCTGAGAATAATGAAGATGAAGAGGAATTTCTAGGGTTTGGATTATCTTGAGAAAATCTCCATCATTTTCCACAATCTTGGTGTCTAAAGCATGTTATTTTCTCAGCAGAATACAACCATGAAGTCAAAACTCAAAAATGATACATGTAACCTTTAGACGAGACAATCGCGATTCTGTAAAATCAGATGATTTTCATCTCCAGCACCATTCTTCATCAAATTTTCACTCAACACATCAGTATTCAGCTCTCTTCATACACATTCAACAGAAATACACAATAGAAGCTCACAAATCTCCATGGATACACAAAGAATAGACTCATAACTGAAAGAAATCACACAAAGAGGAGAAAATACGATTTTCTGCAGGAAACTTCTCTCTTCACTTGGATAGCATGTAAACAAATAACCAAACCCCTCATAATAGAGGAAATTATCTTCTATACATTTTCAAGTGTCCCTTTTCACACTTGAATTTTGGTCCTTTCCTCTATTATTCTAAAAATATGCTATCTAGGAGTTTCCAAAAATTCTAGAAAAATTACATAAGGTTCTACTCTACATAAGAAAGATTCTTCCTTATTTTTACATCAGTTACATAAATATTTTTACAAGTTTTTGACATTTTACAATTGTTTCTCATCAAAAAATACTACAAAAAATACTTCTTCCAACATTCTTCCCCTCCTAGACCTTTTGGCTCCTGACAAAAGACATTCATGCTCATATATTCCAAATGCTCTCTTCACTTCTTTTTCCTTTGATAGACCTGTGACAATAAGTCATGGCTTCTCCTTTCAGTAACATTTAAGTTGTTTACCATTTCAAACAGTGATTTCCTCCACTGTACTGCAGCTTCTGGCTTATCAATTACATCCTTTTTCAAGTATTCTGTGTATGCAACTTCAGATGCAGTGAGTCGAGATTTTGTGACTACAGACAAGTTTCCAAATATCTCTGATTCTCTTTCAAAAAACCCATAATCAAATGCATCTTCAAAGATCTGTAGATAATGACTGCCCAAAAATATTATTCTGCTGTAATATGCCATCAAAGATATTCTATCAGGTGTTTCACTAAGATCAAACAATAATGCATCAGTAGGAGAATTGAAACCAATGTAATTTAAGATTCTGACATCTGTATCTATATATGTCTCTATGCATGCCAAAATGAGTCTCATTACTCTGATCAATAAAATGCATGCTGGGTCATTCACATCTTTGTATGTAGCTATAACAGATTCAGCTGTATCCACCATATATTTTTTTGTAGGCCATGTTCCTGCCTTTGGTCCTGCTAACTTTGGAAAATTCAACCATTTTGGTGGGATTTGTCCTTCTTTCCTTCTTTCCCAAAAAATTGTCCACTCTCTTCTTCTTGCTACTGGACAGTAAGCTGGATTAATTTTCAACTGAATAGGTGCTTCCTTCCATATTTTCCTGCACTCTTTATTTGCATCCAACCATCTATTCCTCCATTTTGGATTAGCTTTCTCAAATAATTCTTTGTTCACATTGATATCTTCTTCATATTCTAGATATTTATTTGAAGGTAATCCAATCCTTGCCATCTGATAATTTTTGATACTTTCCATGATCATGCATAAAGGTATGCCCAATCCATCTGCAGCCCAATGATGTTGATAAGGATTTATCCCTTTATTTAAAGCAAATGTGACAATCTGATCTTCATATTCATCATGCTTTTTTCTAATGAAGTTCATTCTGGACTCTCTGTTTGTCAACAATTTCTGGACAAAATCTTCTGAATATTCTTCTTCTGGTCTTTTATTTTTTGATTCACTACCATGTTGATTTCTGTCATCATTTCCGTCTTCATAATCTCCTGCATATGTAGTCTCTATCTGTGCTTCTTCCTGAGCTTGTGGCTTTTCCAGCTTTTTCTGTAATTCTTCTATTGTCACCATCAAACTTCTATTTTGAGTTGCCCATATCTCTCTTTCTTTTATCCATTCACTTCTTTCCTTTTCTATTCTTGACTACCAATCACTCCTTTCTTTTTCCATATCCATATGCAACTTGTTATAACCCATCATTGAGGTAGCAGCATGTGTACTGGCCTGTTTCTCCAGCTCCTTGGCTTCCTTCAACTCTGTTTGCAATCTCTTCATCTCCTTGTGCAATTCTTCCTTTTCCTCCTGTGTCACCTGAACAGCCTGGGTTTCTACCTTCAACTGACCTTCTTCCATCAACAGTTTGTTAATTTCTTCATTTGCTTTAACCATGATTTGATATGAACTTTGTAAAGTTCTATATCTACCTTCAACCTTCTTCAACTCCATTTCCAGGTTACTACTCTGTTCTGTTAGTTTTGCATTCTTCTCTTCCAAATATTGAAGTTTATTTTGTTGCTGTATTTCCACTTCTTCCAAAGAAATTATTCTATGTGTTAGTTCTATTCTTCTCCTTTACCATCCTCAATTGTTTTGTCAATTGTTCCTTTTCCCTTTTATGCTCCTTAATGATATTACTGCCTTTTTCAAATTCAGACTCTGCTACCATTCCTGAAATGATCATATTCCTGCTTGAAGGTATGAACTGCTCTATGTTGCTCATAATGATCTGACAAGCAGATCTTATATTTTTAGGTATTCTCTCTAATCCAACTTCCATTGCCATTTGTTTAACTTCTATCTGTTTGTTTTCTTTGCACTTATTTTCCTCTTCTTTTTCTTCCTCATACTCTATAACCTGAGTCTTTTGTTCTTCATGGCTTTGATCTGTTTCTAATTTATCTTGATCTATAACATCTTCCTCTTCCTCGTCTTCCAATTTCTGATCATCCTGATTCTCTTGTTCTGAGATATTTGTAGTTAGCTTTGTGTCTTCTGCCTTCTGGTTCTCCATCACCTGTAGTTTCTCTTCAAAAAGATGGCCTTCCTTTACTTGTACTTCCTTTTCCTGGACTAGAGTTGATTCAGTTTCCTCAATAGATTTTATCTGATCATCCCTTGTCTGCTCTTTTTGTCTCTCTTCCTGCTCATCTATGTCCATCAGATCCAGCTCCTCCTCTTGTCCTTGATCTTTTGTGATTGTAATCTCCCCATTATTATTCAAATCATAAAGTACATCCTTTATGCTCTGGTTGATCTCCTTTTCTGTAACTCCGTCTTCTACTTTTTGAGTATTCTTCCTTTCCATTATTTCCTCTATTTCCCGAATTTGATCTATCCCTTCTTGTTTATTGGCTGGACTGCATATCTGTACTCCTTTTTCTGCTTCTACTTTCCCTTCATCAAATTTAACATAAGTTTGTTGTGAAGGTTTTGCCCATATTGACCTTAATCCTGAATGCACCAACCCACAGCTAAATTCCTTTCTTATTTCACTCTCTTCCTCCATCATTACTGTTTTACCTTTCAACAACCTTCTTTCTTCTTCAGGACTGAGTTGCTTTACTACTTCTTCCTGGACTTGCTTTCCCTGTGTCTTCTCACTCATGTCTTCTGATGTTTTATTTGTTTCAATGGTTTGAGTGATCACATTGGGTGTACTGGGAACTGATAAATTCAAACTTTTTAGCAAGAAATTTTCAATGTCACTTTCAGAGTCTGAGGAGAATTGTGAGGATCCTGCTATGCCTGATTTTTCCAGTCTTGATTCCTCTACCACAGTAGATTGCTTCTGCCTTTCTCCTCCTGTTACTTCCTCTTGCTCAGTTATGGTTACAGATTCAACTACTAATTTCCCTTTACTTTTCTTGGTCAGCCTTTTCTTCTGTACAGGTTTTTTCTGAACTTTCCTTTTAGCTACCACTGTGGTCCTTGTAGTTCTTTGAAGTATGGTAATAGCTCCACTTCTTTTTTAACAAATACTTCCTCTATCTCGTCTGCCATCATTTGATCATGAAGCTCTTCATAATGCTCTACCTCCTCCTGAACCCAATCTGTTGCCTTGCAAGAATAATCTTCCAGCATCTTTTGATATTGTGCCTCATATATTGCTCTTTTGTTATTTCCTTGAGTCAGATAAGTATATAACTGCTCTTTACTGGTCTGAGGTGGATGAGGGTCATTAGAAGATTGGACCTGCTTCTGAGCAACTTCATGCTCCTCTTTGGTTGCTTCATCCTGCTCCAATTCAACCTTCCTTGGATCCAACCTCCTTTTCTTTACAGGGATTACTTCCTCAAAGATTACTTTCCTTTTCATTCATGACCCCCTCATGCTGGTTTGTCCCTCTACTTCTCTCACAGACATCTTCTTGGGAGGACTCTTAATTCCTATCATAAGACTTCTGAAATATTGTGCCTCTGGAGCCAGCTTCAACTGATCTTCCATTCCCAGTACATGATATATAATCCTGGTTAGAAACTAAGCTCCATTCATATATTTTTTCTACTCCCAGTGTTTTGCTGCTTCTTTCAGCTGTTCATGTATGTACGGTGATACATCCATTATTCCAAAGGGTTTGGTTCTATCCTTATTGTTAAACATAATCAGTGTAACTGATTTGTGTGGCATCGTATTGTGAAGAGATGGATAGGTATGTGCTTGAAGATGAAGAGGTGTTACAAAATCCTTGATCTACACCAGCCAAATGAACTCCAGGAGTATATGGTGGGCCCTTTTAGCTTGCCAATGGACGTATTAGACACCCTATGTACCTTGAAAGATCACTCTCAAAAAGATAGATCAAAACAGATAAGTTGGAGTTAGCTCAGAGGTGAAAAACATGCTAATTTGGTTCATACACCTATCCAGTGATTTGCATAATTCTCTGAGCACAGCAGCAATTAGCTTAATTCCTCTTGGGGAAGTCTAGTTAACTTAAAGAGCTAACTTTCAAGAGTAATATCATCAAAAATAATAAACCACACACTAAGAATGAGTTTTAACAAGTGATGACATCATCCCAATTTTCATGGGCTGCTACAGTTTGAGACCAGTGAGCAGAAAAATGACCATAACTCAAAATGTAGGAATTTAACGATTATGAAAATTTGTATGGTTATACTATACAGTAAGCTGAATCCAACAAGCTTTAAATCACTGAATTTGAATAAGTAACCACTGAGAAATGGCTCTCACAAGATGAAAAAGTCGGGTACCTGACAGAGAAGTGAAAATGACAAATAGGGTTGACTTCAAATGAACATAACTGAAGCTTGCAACATCCAAATGTCATGAAAATTTGTGAGCATATAGTAGAAATATAGAGAAAAATTTACCAAGTTAAATCACTGAAAATGATGCACCAAGCTCAGAGAAACAATCTCTGCAATCTGACTAAGAAAACTGAGAGTAATGGCAGTGAGTAGTACACTTCACAAGAACATGGACATATGAACTCAAATAATCATGAAAATGAAAGTATATTGCTTGTACAATACAATTACTTACTGATACATATGTGTGCCTTGTAATCACACCTTGATATGGCATAAAGCTCAGCTCTTGGAGGTCTTCACAAAGGTCTCTCTAACCACGACTAAAACTGCCATCTATTTATAGTTGAGTTTGGGAGGCTAACTTCCCTCAATCACTCTCCAATCAATCAGTGATTGATTTGATTCTCTACCTACCACAAATCACAAATTCGTGGCTCCTCTTTCCATTCTTGATCAAGTGGACTCAACCACTTAAGATTCTTTCACTTTTACATTAAGTAAACTCTTCAAAAGTTACAAGAGGTAGTTTACAAGTGAACTTTACATAGTCTTCATTTTAAAGCTTCTTCTATGACTTTGTGGGACTCAAGCCAATACTTATGCTTGTCATAGACTTTCTCCAACAGCTCCCCCTCAAGCCAAGTATGCTTGAGGTCTTCTGTAGCTCAGTGATGAGTAGCACCTCCTTTAATGTCAATCCGGGAAGACATGAGGATGGTATGAAGACCACGAGCCAGTGGAAGCGCAAGTGCGTGAGTGAGAAGCACACAAGCATGCACACACATACACGCACACGCACGCGCACGGCAAGAACAAAGAGAGTAAGACAATGGAATCACTTCTATTGCAACAAAGTTCTCATACAAGCTCCAACTACAAGAAGCTAGCCCAAAAATGAGCTCTCTAGCTCTATTTATAGTTTTTGACTAGCTTTGGCCCTGTCCAGACCTAGTGTCCGGCCTAGTTAAAAATTAGGTTCCAAGTCTTATTTGAGGGCTCAAACGGGATCTAAAAATTATGAAAGTTGGCAGGCAACTACTTCTAAGGCTCCTCAAGCTCGAGGACTCCTCGGCTTGTACAAAATGGAGCTACAAAAAGGTGAAAATGGTATTTACAGGGGTTTTTAGTGATGAGAATCACTTTCAACTGGTGTAATGGTTTTGA
Organism: Ceratopteris richardii; assembly: GCA_020310875.1. Taxonomy (NCBI): domain Eukaryota; kingdom Viridiplantae; phylum Streptophyta; class Polypodiopsida; order Polypodiales; family Pteridaceae; genus Ceratopteris; species Ceratopteris richardii. The sequence goes on along the minus strand of CM035407.1, from coordinate 53,162,260 downwards.
AAAAATAAAGGGTTGCCTTAGTGCTAGATCTGCTTGTATGCTCGTACTTGCTTCTTCTCGTATACAGCCAACACTCTCCCCCCCCTAGCGTCTGTCGCCTCTGACAGACCTCTGCTCAATTGTTTGATCAATGTACTCTTGCAGGAGGTCGGTTGCCACTTCTTGTTCCTTGATGCGTAGTCCCCGAACCAAGTCTCTCTGGAGGTCTCCCAATTGACTGCACCCGGTATGTCCGGTTGTGGCGTTGTGTAGAGTTCTGAGTGCATGGTTTGTTCACACGCGAATAGATGGAGCAGGTGGGTTGGGCGTGGTGCGAACACTTCTGAGTGTGACTCCCAGAACCCCGTGGTAAACATATCGTCGAAAGTTTGCTTATAGCAGGCAGGGAGATATCTGATGCGTGCGTGCCATGCATAAGCAACTCGTATGCTTGGGGTTGTGCTCATATCATACAGGAGGTCATAATTACCATTGATGAAGCCGGGAATCGGAGGCTGAATATGGCATACATTGCGGAAAGTTTTGAGCACCACCTGCATCATATCGAATACCTTGAGCATCATCTGGGCAGCCACATCTGGCATGGAGTGGAGGCGTGGCAACCAATGTCTGATGGTTGCTATCATGTAAGATACTATGGGGGTGCCAGTTGGGGGTGCAATGGCGGGGTAATTAAGCCATTCTCTACAATTTACATTGTTCTGAACCTTGATGGTGAAGGCTTTCCATGATCTTCTTCTTTGTACTGGCCCATAACAAGGGTTATACTTCAAATGCATGGGAGCGTGATCCCATGTTCTAAGCATTTCCGGATATGTTTCAAGTAATCTTTGCCTCCAAGTAGGTTGGAATATTGCCCCTTTTCTGGCTGCCTCTGGAATGTCCTCGGGTTCGAACTGTGTTGCGAACGAGGGGTACTTATTGGTTATGCGTTTGATCTCAGCATTGTAGTCCGCCAACAATACGAAATAAGGTTTGTATTGTAACTCTGAGCTAGTTATCAACCGCCTAGGAGCCAAGTTTGAGAAATATTCAGACTTGAGTATGGTCTCCTCTATGGCTTTCATGGCTAGCATCTGAGTTGCAACACGCTCTTCGTGAGTGTGGCCCATCTCCTCGACCTGCTTCATCCATGCTGACGGGGGTTCCTCATAGGTATCCTGTCCTTCCTCCGTAATTCTGCCTCCTGGAAGGGGTTGAGGCTCATAATTGTCTTCAAATGTCTCCTCCACTGGAATGACTACTGTGTCTTCTTCTATGGTTTGATCAGGTGGGGAGGGAGGTCGTTCATACTGTAACAATTTAATTTTTAGTTCTGCCACCTGTTGCCGTAGCTCAAGTACCTCATTGGTTACTGGTAATTCTGGCTCTGGTGAGGTTGCAGCGTTGGTCATCTCTTTAGGTTTGCGTTGGTGTGGTGTAGGCACTTGGGCTTTCTGTAGGTCTTTGACTTGGTCAGCAAGCTGATCATGTGCTTCTAAGAGATTGGCATAGGTTTCCAATATTTGTTGCATGTTTTCTGAGGGGATGGCTTGGAATTTAGTAGGGTCGATGGGTGCTCCTGGAGTATTTTCCATGGCTGCTTCGAGGTTGTCTTGATTTTGTTGCTGCAGTCTTTTGTTTTCTTCTTGAGCAGCTGCTAAATGGCGTCGGAGGAGAGCCATGTTTCGTTGTAGTCTAGCATTGCGGGCTAGCTGATCTCTGAGTTGTTCTTCGGTTGCCCGACTCTTCTCCGTATGTGTGGACTCAAGCTCCACTTGATATTGTTGGAGGGTGGTCACCTCCCGCTGTAATTCTGTATTAGACGACTCCAAGGCAGTGACACGTGCCTGGAGGTGGGATGACAAAGTACAAAGCTCTTTATTGTTTTCTTCTAGTAACCTGTATTCCTGTTTAAGTTGGGCAACAGCTTCGAGCATGGTGTTGAGTGCATGACTAAATGAGTTGGGTGCAGGGGTAAGGGTGGACGATGCAAGGGGTCGGGAGATGGGAAAGGGAAAAGTGGATGTTGTGCCTACCGTGTTTGGCAATGGTGATGTGAGTGACGTGACACGTGGTGATGTTGGAAGAACCGTGGTGGTGGGTGATCCTGTGGATGGTGAGATGTCCATGGGATCGGACGTGAGAGTGTGTGATTCATGCATTGTGAATACAGGAATGGTGGGTGGTGTGATAGTGGTGGCAGTGAATGTGGGGGAGTGGGGTTGGGAAAGGGACTTTTTATTATAATTATCCACCTGTTGGAGTATATTTACAAGGTTTGTCCAGAATGACGGTTGTGTGATTTGGGTTGAGCATGAGGCGGTTACTAGGGAAGTGGTGGATAGGGTTTGGGTGTGGGTGAATGGAAAAGGATGGGATGAGGTCTGGCTAGTGGCAAGTGGTTGTCCAAGGGCGGGGAGATAGGAAGGGTGACCTATTATGGTTTGATCGGTGGCAGGATGACCGGTGTGAGGTTCAAAAATTTGGGTGGAAGTGATGGATGTGGGTAGTGGGAAGGATGTAAAAACAGAGGTGTGTACAATGGTTTCATGAGGGTTGGATATCGGTTGTTCCGAAAGACTAGTGGAAAAGGGTTTTGAGGGTTGAATGGGAGGTGGCGGTGGAGATGGTACTTGTGTAATTACATCTTGTTCGTCAGTGGGATTTGCGCTCATCATGTGAACATCCTCGGAAACTGTAGTAGGCAAGGCAGTAGAGACCTCCATTTGAATCATTTTCCCTCGTCGTGGCCGTGTATCAATCCTTCGTTGATCATAGGTAGGGTTTTCCTGATAGACCATTGTCCTCAATGCTTCCCCGATCCCACATGTCTCTGCCAATAGGTTCAATGATTCCACAAAATGTGAGTCGACATTCTCATTTTGAAGCATTTGGTTCACTAGAGCTCTATTCGCCTCTTCTGTCATCTTGTGTCTTCTCTGCACCTGCTTGATTGTCCTGTATAGCCGTTTGAGTTGTGTCGTATAGGCAGGGGCCTCCTCTTCACTGTCTTCTGGTTCATTTCTTTGCGCACCTTCTTGAACTTGTGTGTTTGGGTCATGAGGATGTTGTGCCACTTCTTCCCCATGTACTCTGCTTGTCTCGCCCCGTGGCTGTTCTCTTTAGACTGATGCTCCCGGATCAACATCGTCAGGGGAATCTTCACTGTCTGATAGGGGGACTGTCTGCAGGAATCTTTCAAAATCAAAGTTTGGATCCTCTGTGAAGGTGGCCATGGATGCAAACTCTGCATCGGTAGGTAGTGGAGGGGCGGATGGAGCGGGTTGTACCACCTCCCCAGCTTGAACTCCTTGAAGATGGATCGTGAAAGGAGCGACCTGAGCTTCTGGTCGGGGAGAAGCTTCGGTCGTGGCTTCTTGAGGGATCATTACCTGGGAAACCTGGGAAAGCGATCCACGCATTCGTTTTGCCGGCTGGCTCCCTGACTTCCGCCCTTTGAACAACTCCAATTGTGCATATTTTAGGGCTCTGGCAACCCGCACATCATATGCAAGACATCTATAGATGATTCTTGTAAGTGCACAACAGCCATGTAAAGTGGGCTTCCTCACTCCTCGTTTGCCTGCCTCATACACTTGGTCCAAGATCCATACAGGCATCTTGATGGGCAAGCTTCCAGTCTCTGCTAGATATAGCCCATACCATATTTTCTTGTGAGGTTGAGTGAAACGGTCCTGAGCGGGGAATGCGAAGTGTTGGAGGCACATCCGCAAAGGTATGGCGATGTTGGGGGTGAGGGCGCACATTTCTTTTAGCTTCTTGATTCTATTGCTTTTCATCGACTCAGGTATCAAGGGGTCGCGGTCAGAAGGTACATGCGTGCCATACATCTGAAGTGCCTCCCTGATTAAAGTAACATTCAATTCGAACTTCCTCATTTCCTCCAGATTTGACAAGGAGGGCACCCAGAATGTGCCTGAATGACCCTTATCCCCTGTCAGCTTCAGCGTGGCAATTAGGTAGTAGCACCTGAGGAAATCGGGTTTAGGCAGAGCTGCACTGAAATAAGTTTGTAATCCTGCTTTTTGCCAGATATCGTGAAGTGGAGCTGCATTTTGCAATGCTTAGAATTCTCGTGAGAAGAACTGGAAGGTCCACCACACTCCTCCACATTCCATCTTGGACTCCCAGATATGATCCGCGTCCCCCAAATCTCCTGGCATCTCATTGAACCAGTGAGAATGCCCCTTTACTCTTTCGGTTAGGCCATTTGGTGGATCTGGGATAGGAATCCTCCGCACATTCACGAACTCCTCAGGTCGAGCTGTTGGTGGGGCCTCCACCAGCATGGCATCCCAATTGATTGGAGCACCAGAGCCTGCCTGAGAGCTTGTGCCTGCCGCTGTTGCCATGAGAGTAGGTTGCTTATCTGCTGGAAGAAGAAAGGCACATTAGTGCTGCATAGGAAACAAGACGTAATGGTGTTCCCTTCACAATACTAACATGACAATCCCGGAGGTCAGTGGTTAGTGGTGAAGTGTTTGTGATAGGTGTGAGTGGTGATTAGAGGTCAGTGTCATCCTAGATGCATACTTTGGTTATGCCATGGGCTCAGAATGCTCCTGTGTTAGAGTGGACGGATTTACAGAATTGGGTCAGGGGGTTTAATACACAGTTTAATTCTCCACACTTTGACAGAGGATTCGTAGCTCTTAGAGCTAAAGACAGGTGAAGATTTTCGGATGAGAGTGTGATGCATTTGGGACCTTTTGGGTACCCATTTCCATACATGCCTAGGGTTGATGGGAGTGGAGACAGTGAGTGGTGTAGGTATCTTTTCGTTTTCTGAGTTGTTGGCCACGAGTGCTTGTGAATGTTGCTTCATCCTAGTGTCTGAAGGTGAAGTAATTTGGGCTTGTAAGCAGGCCTTGGGCACCCATATCTGTCTAGCATTAGGGATGGCCTTGATTGACCGCTTAGGAACCCAAATAGAAATGGTATGCCTAGGGGTTATCCTAGAGGGCTTCTTCACTGTGTTCCTTGATGTTGAGGCTCGTTTCTTGTCTCCTTGAGGGTCTGCTATTAGAGTGGTGGGTTTTCCATCCCTGCGTATCCAGATCTGCTTCGCACCACGAGATGCTCCATGTTGCACGGGTTGGCGCTCCTGCCTCTTGATCAGCCGCCTCCTTCGTGTTGAGTGATGTTCGGTCTGCTCGTTTAGCATCTTCTTTGTATCAGTTAGGAACTCTTTATTGGCTCCTGTACCTTCAGTACGATTGACAATCCTCTGCACCATAGAAGTTTGTACAAGAACAACATTGTTATCTTCATGTGGATTCCTGGAGGGACCAGGAGTTGGTGTTTGTTCTATTGGTTTGAGTGCTTGATTTTCTAATTCAATCGTGAGACGGCTTTGGCCTACCCAAGCCCGAAGAAGTCTACTTCTTAGGTTGAGGTCGACTGCGTGATCATAGATCCAGTCTTGGCCTAAGACAAGAGGTTCGGTCAGATCCTCGTCTTCACACACTAGCACTTTTGCTGGCATGTGGACCTCTTGCATGTAGAGGGGAAGATCCACCTCTCCCATGCAAGGGGTTTCCACACCTCCTAATCCTATCAAGTATGCTTCTAGGGGTTTTACCTCCAATTGCAACTGCTGGCAATAAGAAAGCCGAACTGCACTCGTGGCTGCTCCTGAATCAATTAATGCTCTCACTCTGGTTGTGCTATCTCTTTGTCCTATTTCTAGGGTCACAAAAGGTCGTCGGTCCACTATCTTATGGGTACGTTCACCTGAAGTCTCACACATGGCCATGTGATAGCCTGGAGACTCTGGATTGTCAATCATAGGCTGATCCCTCCCTTGTCTCCTCAGCTTCATTCGCCTGATACGCTCTAAGGCCTCTGCCTGTGCTTCTTCTCGAATTCGTTTTTCCTCCTCTTTACGTTGCTTAGCAGTATTGAGTCGACTTAGCATTTCCTCCGTGAGGGGTTCCTGATACAACTTGACTCTGCATCCGCTAATATAGTTTGGGAGAACATCCCCCTCTAGAGTGGCTAGTTGTACTGCTCCACTCGTGGAGATCCTATTGACGATCATAGGTCCGTAGCCTCTCTTTTCTAGCTTTCTTGCGTGTTGTTTCAATGTGTAGACTAAAACTAGATCTCCTGCTTTCAAGCCCTTATCCTTCACATGGGTATCAAAGTATGCCTTTTGCCGTTTCTTTGCAGCATAGATGCCTGCTGCTGCTCGTAGCCTCGTCTCACCTAAACGTTCTAGATCAAAGATCCTAGAGGACAACTCATGTCCATTCCACTCATGCTCTTGTGCTACTCTTAGAGCTGGAATTAGGAATTCTAATGGTAGCACCGCATTCTGTCCGAAGACCATCTGAAATGGGGTGGCATTGAGTACCGTTTTGTAGGCAACTCGGTATGCCCAAACAGCATGATGAAGTTGTTTGTCCCAATCAGAGCGTTTATTATTTACAAGTTTCGTCAATACGTTACATAGGATCTTATTCGTGCTCTCGGCTTGTCCATTAGCTTGTGGGTGATAGGGGGCAGACTTCTTATGTATCACCATGAATTCTTGAAGGAGATTTTCAATGACCTCATTCAAGAAGTGCGTACCTCTATCACTAACCAACTCTATTGGTAACCCATATCTAGTGAACACATTTTCGAATAAGAACTTAGCCGTCGTTTGAGCATCATTCTTTGTCATGGCTTTTACTTCCACCCACTTTGTGAGGTAATCTGTGGCTACAATAATGTATTCGGCATGGGAGTTTCTAGCTGGGGGGTTGATGGGACCTACAAAGTCTATACCCCACTTTGAAAATGCACGTCCTCCCATCATTGGCCGTAAAGGCATTTCATCTTTTCTTATCGGATGTTGGGCACGTTGACATGCGTCACATTTCTTCACATAAGTATGTGCATCCATATGAAGAGTGGGCCACCAAAGTCCTGAGAATAGAATGGTTTTAATTACTCTGTCAGGCCCAAAGTGTCCACCTACAGCACCGCTGTGTGCAGTTTCTAAGACTTTCAAATAGTCTGATTCATGAATGCACAGTCTTAGGTAACCATCTTTGCCTCTTCGATATAGGTTGTCTCCTATTAAGGCATAGTCTTGAGCCTCTTGCTCCATGCTCCGTTTTCTTGCAAGACTAGCCTGATTGGGTAATGTTCCCGATCTCATGAACTCGACCAATGGAGCACTCCAATCTGGGATTACTGACACGTGATAAAGAGTGGCATGTTCCACTGGGGGTCTCTTCTGGCACACTGGATAATTGTGGATCCACTCTTGTATTTCTTTGTCCATGCTAGGCCAATACACTCCTAAGCGCTTAGATTCTGCAATGTTCGTTGTTTAGAGTAGTGATTTCCTAGCAATCCCTCATGGGCTTGTTGCAACCAACTAGTATGTTCGTCGTCCTCGACACAACAAGCTAATACGCCCTCGGTATCTTGCTTGTACATACTTTCGGCCAATATTTGATACTTTAGTGATTTTACAATTTCCTCTTTGCTTGTTTTCACATTCTTATTTGTAGGCCCGAAGGTTAGGACTGGTACCAACTTATTTGCCCATTTAGGAACAACTTCTAAATTGAACAGATAAGCGTCGGGCAATTCATCAGACACTCCTTACGGTGGCTCTCCTGAAGTGATGCAAGAAAGATGGTCTGCCCTAAGATGGGTTCTACCTTTCCTGACAACAACTTCAAAGTCGTATTCCATTAGTAAGAGGAACCATCTTACTAAGCGGCCTGTATTGCAAGGTTTATTGACCAAATATAGTAAAGCTTGATGATCAGTGAAAAACTTGAACTTATTGGCCAATAGATAGTGTCTAAACTTCTTCACAGCATATACCATGCCTAAGCCTTCTCTCTCAGTAGTGGTGTAATTTCGTTCAGCTGCATTTAATTTCCTACTAGCATATGCTATCGGCAAATCTAGGTTTCCCTCACCTGTGGGTTGTGCTAGCACACATCCTATTGCATGATTGGAGGCATCTACATGGACATGAAAGGTTTTGCTCCAATCCGGAGTAGTCAATATTGGTGCTGTGCACAAACGTCTTTTCAGCTCGTTGAAGGAATTCTCGCATTCCTCATTCCACTCAAAATTTGTTAACAACCCATAAAGAGGTTTAGCTATGATGGCATACATGTGGATAAACCTACGGTAATATCCACAGTGGCCCATAAAGGCTTGTACCTCTTTAACATTTCTTGGTCTTGGTAACTCTGCTATCGTTCTTACCTTGTCTTCATCTGTTGAAATTCCATTCTTAGAAACAATGTGACCTAATATCTTACCTTGTCGTACCATGAACACACACTTCTCTGGATTCAGACACACTCAATAATCTCTACATTTGTTGAAGATTTGTCTGAGCTCAGGGATGTGGTAACTTCTTTCTTGGGAATGAGCGCATAAATCATCCACATATACTTCTAAGCTCTTTCGCAAGAACTCTTTGAAGACATGGCACATGAGCCTTTGGAATGTTGCAGGTGCATTGGTGAGCCCAAATGGCATCACACGAAATGCAAAGATTCCCCATTCTGTGGCAAAGGCTGTTTTGTGTTGATCTTCGGGGGCAATGGCTACTTGGTTGTATCCTGAAAATCCATCAAGGAAGCTATAGACTTCCTTGCCTGCAACACGCTCCAAAGATGTTCGGTGATTGGAAGTGGATAACTATCTCTGATCGTAGCGGCATTAACTTTTTTAAGGTTAATGCACACTCGCAATTTCCCATTCTTCTTGGGCACCACTACAATGGGGGACACCCATTCAGTGTGCTCAATCTCATAGATGAATCCAGATTCAATCAGCCTATCAAGTTCCTCCTTTATTTTGGCTGCATAAGTGTCATTATATGTGTAGGGCTTTTGTTTGGTGGGCTTGGCATCAGCGGTCATCGGAATCGTATGAGAGCAAATCTCTTGATCTACTCCTTTCAAGTCTCTATAGTGCCATGCGAACACATCCCTATATTCCCTTAATAGAGCTACAAGCTCTGCTTCTTCTTTTGCACTTAGGTCATCTCCTATGTACGTACATCGTTCTTCGTTCCCTTCAATGGTCACTACAATTTTTTTGGTCTTTTCTTTATTGTCATATGCTTCTCCTATAATGGCCTCTCTCTTAGGCATCCGTACCAAAATTTTTCGGTCTTCCACTTCATATTTCTTGAAATTTTCTGGTACTTCAAACAATGATTCTTCCTCTTCTTGTTTCACTACTTTTCTTTTCTTTTTCTTCTGATCTCCTTCATTTTTTTCCTTTGAATTTATCGTTTTAATACTCGTGAGGGGTTCTTCTTCTTTTTGGGTTAACACTCCTATGTCTTCTAAATAGTGTTCCTCCGAGTCAAAGTAAGTATCCATCACAATGGATTCTAGATCATCGTCATTCTCTTCTTCTTCTATGAACTCCCTAGGATCACACTCTTCCAACAGGGGCTGACACATGAACACTGAAATATCATAACCCTCCTCATCACAATGAGGTGTCCATTGTTCTTCATTGACTGCAATGTCCATGGTAGCTAAGATTTCTGCCCAACCATGAGGCTCAAATTCCTCATCTGGAAATATCATCGGTGTATAGGCTGGGTCTTTTATTGGTCTATCTCCTGGGGAAGTTCCTTCTTCTCTTGCTTTTAGGCGCTTTTCTTCCTCCTCCGCGACCTTGCACATCCACAAGTGAGTATCTTCATGCAGCCATGATGGTTCAGGTGAACTTTCAGAATGCACGGAGATAGAATCTTCTTTCGCTTTGTGGATAGGATTCCACTGTAGGGGTGGTACGTCTCTGAAGGTGTAATCCTTCAAATTGACCTTGGTGGTGACCCCTAAGTGCTGTAAGTACAAGGAGTTGGTTCCCCAATCCTGTACTATTTGCAATTGTTGTAGGAAGGGTCTTCCTAGGATCATCTCGTAGACATTATTTTTCTCAAAGTCACATATAGCAAATGTATGTTCAAACTCTACACCACAAGTGGTTAGAGTTATCCCTTCAAGCAATCCTAGAGGTCTTTCAAAATGACCATCTGCCATTTGAAGTTTCATTCTCGTTGGTCTTAAGGTGGGTTTGCCCCATCGCTTCCACAAGGAGGTGGTCGCAATAGCAACACCAGCACCCGAATCTACAATTGCTTTGGTTGTGTAACCTTGATAGGTGATTGGAAGATAAGTATTACCTTCTTCACCTTCACTCATGTCTCCTATCTTGTCGAGAGGTATCTCTGGAACTTTTTTCTTAGAGCCTACTTTTGGTATATTGGATTCAAGTTCTGGAACCTGATCCTTCACATGATTCCAGAGCTCCGGTTTTGCCTTGAGGAGCTCCTCTACAGTGAGATGACATTGAACCTTTATGTTCTTCACAACATCAGTGTTTCTCGGAATCACTGAGTCTTCATTTCTCACCAATATTGTGGGAGCTCTGATCTGGAGAGATTCAGGTTCCCATGTGCCAGTGAAATGAGGCAACTCTTGCAAAGAATTAGATTCAAAATCTAATCTCTCATCCGCTTGTTGCTCTGTTTGATCTCCATAGATAGACGGAATGTCTTGGGGAAATTGTTCATGAAGATCATCAATCTCAGGAATAGGAGGGGAATTACCCTTCTCCTTGGCCCATTTCTCTTCTTGTATTTCCTGCAAGAATTCTTGAGAGTACTGTTGAATTGAAGGAGGTATTCCAGCATCCGTGGAATTAGGAACATAAGCTCCCATTGATGGTGAGCTTCCCCTTTCAACAACTGGTTGAGCCTGTGGAGGTAAAGAAACTTGTGATTTGTTTACCAACTGCTCTAATCTTTCTAGTAAGCCTTGGAAATGCAAATCCGGCTTGACAGAGCTTGTCTGACTGAACTTTTGACTAGTCTCAAGTATAGCTTGAGCTTGTTCTACCATTTTCATGCACATTTTCATCCGTTCAATCTCTAAATCTGCTCTAGGGTAACTCTTGTCTAGGTTTGCAGCTGTTGGCCCTTCTTGAAGTCGAGCCTGGTAGGCCTTGAACATCATGTCCAAGCCTTCAGGAGTGGGATCAGCTAATACTGATCCTACTCGGGGTGGTGGGTGGGTTACGTGGGGTGTATTAGAGGGTGGAGGAATGGAGGGTGATGGGTATGGTAGCGGTGGAAGTGTGTGAGAGTGCGGTTGAGATGTGATCTCTATGATTTTTGCCTTGGTTTCTCTCAAGCTTTCTTCAAGTTCGTTTATCTTTTTTGCCCATTGCCTTTTCATTCTTTAACGACTATCCTTCCAGGCTCTAGTCCTCTTTTTGGTTATGCTCTCTGTTTCACTCACCTCGGGGCTCTTTTCCTGACCAACACCTTGGTTTTGTTGTAGTACCTGGGCTCTTGTGATCACCTGCACAGGTGCAGTGGAAGTCACACTCCCTGTGGAGTCTACAACTAACCCAACAACATTGAGATGAGTGATTTTAGGCATGTTATTAGGGTTCTTTGGGCAATCTCGTAGGAGATGTTCTTTCCCACAGTCTTGACAGAAACCCTGAATGGTTACTGGTTGAGGTTGTGTGGGGACAGGCAGTGGACAATCACGTATAAGGTGATCTCCCTGGCATCTAAAGCATGGTCCTCTAGGAAATGGGGTTCGTACCTGCCTAGGTTGAGGTCTAGAGTTGGGGTTTGTGTACATGACATTAGCATACTCAGGTTCCCCACTATTTTCACTTGGGTCCTCATAATAGTATGACTCATTAGGCTCGGGTGACTGCATGTAGTAAGCCTATCAATATGTGTGGAGTCAAAACTATGGTCACTTGGATCGCTGTCTGATAGCAATGAGGTGACTAGTACTATGGCTCTATTTGGATTTTCTTCAGCAGATGCATATTTCACTGGGATTGCATTGGTGGGAGCTGTCACAGCCTGTTTTTCTATCCAGCCCTTTTCAGTGCTTGGGGGGTATGCCCTGTGGCGCCAAATTGTGCGCAACTATGAGGGGTACTAGTACTCCTCATACCAAGCTCTCATTGCCTTCTTCAACACGAGTTGCTAATCGAATATAAACGTGTTCTGGCAATCTTCTTGGTGTCCCTTGTGTTGGCTCATGCATTTTGTGGGTTTGAACGTCTCAAGTGGTATCAGAGCAACGACCCTAGGGGAAGCCTCTGGACGGGCGGACTGTCACACCAGTGCTGGCAGCGCCATCTAACGTCCCGGGCCCATCCGTGGGAAGTTCTTTTGACGTCGCAAGAGGTATTTCGCCCTCCCTCCCTCCCTCAAGCAAGGCACCCCCCTTGCCCCCCCCCCCCCCCTCCTCCACGCAAGGCAACCCCTTGCCCCCCCCCCCCCCTCTTCCAAGCAAGGCAACCCCTTGCCCCCCCGCCCCCTCCTCCAAGCAAGGCACCCCCTTGCCCCCCCCCCCCTCCTCCAAGCAGGGGGTTGCTGTACTAGGACTGGTTGAGGTCTCTACTGCCCTTGATACGGTGGCTGATAAGTTTGTTGTGGTCTGTTGTATTGTTGTGGTGGGTACTGATTCTGGTATCTACCCTGTTGTGGATATGGCTGAGGGTAATTTTGCCTAACAGTTTGTTTGTTATATGGGCAGTCTTGTGCAGTGTTGTTGGTGTACCTGCGCTCTATGGTGTAGTACTGGCTACTAGGATTCGCCTGGGGTTGGGCCATAATGGGACATACACTTGCCATATGGTCACCGCCACAATTGTAACACCGCTTAACTGGGGCAAATCTCGGAATTTGTTTGCTAGAGACACCTAGTTTTCGGGCTACCTTCTGTGCAAGTTCCTCGATGGATGTGGATTGACCAGATGTCAGGTTACTAGAGCTATCAGTATCCTTATAGATTTTTGATAGTTCTAATTCCTCACCTAGATTGTCCTCAATGTCTATGCACATGCGCACACACTCTTCTATCGTTCTGGGGTCCTTCAGGTACACATATGACCTGAGCTTAGTGCTCAACAATCCATCTAGGAACAAGGCCACTTGTTTGGCTGGTGTGGGTAACTCCGGCATCGGGAATCTCTCTAGGTACTGCCTAAATCTTCTTCCAGCTAGTCTGACCGTCTCTTGAGGTGTTTGTTTGAAGCTATGAATTAGTGAGGAAGTGTTATGCCTGATTCCACTCTTAGAAAACTCAACGATAAATGCCTCTAAGAGCTGATCTATGTTTCTGAAATGCCTCTCGTTTAATGGTTGAAACCACGTAAGGTCAGTGTTCCTAAGGGTTAGACCGAAGGCATTATATTGTGTGAATAGGTCCTCTACCTGTTCAGCTTTCAATACTGGCCGAAATTCTGCCACATGGTCATAAGGGTCTCCCGTGCCATCGAAGTAATTCTTCATGGACTTCACCAGTTGAGTTGGTCGTAGGGTCCTAGTGTGTTCTCTCGGCCTTGGCAAAGGAAAATCGTCAGCATTCCTTTGACTCCATGGGGTTCCATGTCTCTCAGGGTCCACTCTATTCCTTTCTGTTCCCGTTCTTTCTCTTCCCAGGGAGTTGGCAAAACTTACCTCAGGTTTGTCTCTACTTCTATCTCTTTGAGCTCCATGAGCTTGGGAGGTCCCAGCTCCTTGGTGACCAAAGGACACATTAGACCTTGGTTGGGGAAAAACAAATTCACCCTTCCATGTGTAGGCATGTCTGCCAAGCTCGGTGACCATGAAGATTCTCTCTGATGCATTGTCTAGGTAGGTTACTTGGCCTGGGCTATCAGGGTCTTTAAACTCATAGATTGTGAGGGCACTCACTTCCTGAGGTTGAGCAGATTTATATCTCCAAAATGCCTCATCGGTTTCTTGGTTTAAAAGCAGATCGATGCTTTTATTATCCTGTGGAATCCACTCTGGAGTCATGATTCTGGTCAAGACAGATTTACCACGGGGAGTTCTTGGCTCTATCTCTAAGTTACCTTGCTCTATATCACCCATGTCGGTCTCCGCAATCACATTTCCAAACTCATCAGTTCTAACAGGAAGAGTGGTGACTACATATATAGTCCCCTCTTTATCTAGGTATGCTCCATTCTCAAACTTGACTACCGGGTGGTCTAATCCATGGGGTTGATCGGGGTTCTTAATCTGGACCACCGATCTTCTCAGTCCGTCTTCGTAGATGCGAGCACCTAGACGATTCGTCCTGATATATTCCAATTGAGTCTTGTAAGGTCCCTCTGGCTTTTCTAGATAAGCCAACCCTGAACTACCTACTGGTCTCTCCATGTGATAGGACATCTCAGAATCACTTGTTTCTGATCTGGGAGTGTATTGGTAATCACTCAACTGCTGGGCCCAAGACCTGGCAGTGTGATTGACACTAGCTTCAGAAGATCTGAGGCTTTGTCTGTCTCGGCCCAAGTGTCTGCCTGATCTAAGGTTCATATGCCTGATTTATTTACCCCCTTGGACCCAAGCACACTCTCGTTGCAGGTTAATTTGCACCAATCACTTTGTTCTTTTGAGTTGAATATTATGTTTATGGTCTTATCAGAAATCGCGTCGTCAGGAGTACTTAAGTGAATTTCCGCACTTGATGAGTGATCGACTCCAGTTTACCTTTTGTCCCTTAGAGTTTTCGCACTTAAGACCTACTTAATTCTTGCACTTGGTTGATTAATACTCTTGGACTTGATTCGTGCCTAACGTTGCCCTAATTAATTACCACACCTAAGTCGTACTTAGCCTAGGCTAGGAATTGACAAAGGAGGGTTGAGAGATTTTCCAACCTCAATTAGCTAGTTGACCAAACTGCTACACAAGCCCAGGAAGCCTTCTCCCAAGCTTGGTACTCACCCTTGCTCGCTTGCTTTGGATTGCCTTGAATGCACACAATGTTCCTGCAAAAGCTCACCAGTCAGTATAGCTCTATTACCACAAGTATTTGAAAGACACACATCAATATTTTCAGCCCCCCCTGGAGTAACTCACTGTACCCCCTGAATCTGAGGACCACTTAGATCCACCTAAAGGTCAACTTAAAAATGCATGTTCTAAAACTCCGCGTATGATTCTTACAAAAACCAGTCGAGGTCCCCGTAGGATTCTCAACGAGCTTTCCAATGAGACCCAAAATCTCATCAATCGGAGTTCGTATGGTCAAGTTATAACCATTCAGGCACTAAAGGGTCAAAACAGACTCTCAGGGTTCAGGAGATCCCTCTCTGGTTTCTAGGTCTTTTGCCCACTTCCAAGGTTCTAAAGTTATACCATGGTGCCTAAAATTAAGCTCAACTACCCTTCAATTCACTCAAAAATAATCCTAACTTTTCATGCGTTAAAGGTCGTGTATCGCGATAGGTCGGGTCGAGGTGTTGCGATAGGTCGTGAGTGTCGCGATACCTCGAAGTGTCACGATACCTCGAGGTGTCGCGATAGCTCGTGAGTGTCGTGATAGCTCGTGAGTGTCGCGATAGGTCGGGTCGAGGTGTCGCGATAGGTCGTGAGTGTCGCAATAGCTCGTGAGTGTCGCGATAGCTCGTGAGTGTCACGATAGGTCGGGTCGAGGTGTCGCGATAGGTCGTGAGTGTCGCGATAGCTCGTGAGTGTCGCGATAGCTCGTGGAGTGTCGCGATAGCTCGTGAGTGTCGCGATAGCTCGTGGAGTGTCGCGATAGCTCGTGAGTGTCGCGATACCTCGTGGAGTGTCGCGATACCTCGTGGAGTGTCGCGATACCTCGTGGAGTGTCGCGATACCTCGTGGAGTGTCGCGATACCTCGTGGTATGGTGAATTTTTCAGTTCTGTCTAATGATCCTAGGAGCTCTAGGCCTGCGCAGTGTCGTGGTGCACTCAAAATCATGATTGGGTGAAATTTTTGGAGTGTCGCGATAGGTCGAGCTCAACGCCTCGGGGACTGTGCAGACAGATTCTGTACCTGCTGAGCTTGCTGGAGATGATGATGGAGCTGCCACCTGCAAGAAACATGCAAAAAACACACCAAACAAGAACACACACGCTCGCTCTCTCTCAAACTCGCACACAACAAATGAGGAAATGATAAGGAAGAGGGAATATATAGTGGAGAAGGAGGTGGAGGTGGAGATGGAGAAGGAGGTGAAGATGGAGATGGAGATGGAGAAAAATCAGAAATTTACCGACTGCTTACCATTCCAACGCGTCCTCTCTACGTCTTACCATCACACGCTCGTCCTCAAAGCTCGAATCCCCGGCAACGGCACCAAAATTTGGTGTAGCTCAGTGATGAGTAGCACCTCCTTTAATGTCAATCCGGGAAGACATGAGGATGGTATGAAGACCACGAGCCAGTGGAAGCGCAAGTGCGTGAGTGAGAAGCACACAAGCATGCACACACATACACGCACACGCACGCGCACGGCAAGAACAAAGAGAGTAAGACAATGGAATCACTTCTATTGCAACAAAGTTCTCATACAAGCTCCAACTACAAGAAGCTAGCCCAAAAATGAGCTCTCTAGCTCTATTTATAGTTTTTGACTAGCTTTGGCCCTGTCCAGACCTAGTGTCCGGCCTAGTTAAAAATTAGGTTCCAAGGCTTATTTGAGGGCTCAAACGGGATCTAAAAATTATGAAAGTTGGCAGGCAACTACTTCTAAGGCTCCTCAAGCTCGAGGACTCCTCGGCTTGTACAAAATGGAGCTACAAAAAGGTGAAAATGGTATTTACAGGGGTTTTTAGTGATGAGAATCACTTTCAACTGGTGTAATGGTTTTGAAAAAATAAAGGGTTGCCTTAGTGCTAGATCTGCTTGTATGCTCATACTTGCTTCTTCTCGTATACAGCCAACATCTTCAATCTTCCAAGATTACCTGCAAACCAATCATAGCCTTGAATTTGCAAAGCTTTGTACCATCCAATGCTTTGGTTAGAATATCTGGACATTGTTGATGAGTGGACACATATGATATTTGAATCTCTTTGCTTAGAACCTTCTCTCGTACATAGTGATAATGAACTTCAATATGTTTAGTCCTTGCATGAAAAATAGGATTAGCAGCTAAGTGAATAGAACTCATATTGTCACCAAAAATAGTTGGAGTTCCAAACTCCAATCCAAGATCTTTGAATAATGTCTTCATCCACATAGCTTCCTGAGTAGCTATGGCAAGACCTCTATATTCAGCTTCAGTAGAAGAGAGAGCAAATGTGGGTTGCTTCTTGGATGACCATGAAATAAGCTTTGAACCTGCAAAGGTAAGATAACTTGAAGTGCTCCTTCTATCTTCCTTGGAGCCAGCCCAATCTGCATCAGAAAATAGCTTCAAACCTAAATCAGATACATAAGGATAATAAAGTCCTTCATTTATGGTTCCTTTGAGATACTTGAAAATCCTTTTGGCAGCATCCATATGTGGTTTCCTTGGTGTGTGCATAAATTGGCTTAGCACACTCACACTGTAACATATATCTACTCTTGTCAATGTGGCATAGTTGAGACTACCCACTAGAATTTAATATGATGTGATGTCCTCTATGAGTTCACCTTCATGTGAGCTCAATTTGTGATTGACCTCCATTGGAGTACCTGCAATCTTACAATCTTGCATCTTGAATTTTGCCAACATGTCCTTAATGTACTTTCTTTGAGTGAGAAACAAACCATGATCTTTGTAGACAACTTCCAAACCTAGGAAGTAGGTAAGTGAACCCAAATCACTTATCTTGAACTCTTCTCTCATCTGATCTTTGATCTTCTTCATACCATCTGCATCATTTCCTATCAATAATATCATCTACATATACACATAAGTAGATGACCTCAGAATTACTCTTTTTAATAAAGAGTGAAGGATCTGCCTTGCTTGGTTGAAAGCCTTTGTCTTGCAAGAATGAAAGAAGCCTGAAATTCCAAGCTCTTGGAGCTTGCTTGAGACCATACAATGCTTTATTAAGTTTACACACATAATCAGGATAAACTTGATTCTCAAAACCAGGTGGTTGTGCCATATATACCTCTTCTGTTATCCAACAATTCAAGAATGCATTCTTTACATCTAGTTGAAGTATCTTCCAATTCTTGGAAGAGGCAATACTAAGCAAAACCCTAATAGTAGGCATCTTTGCCACAGGAGAGAAAGCTCAGAATCAATTCCCTGAGTTTGTGCAAAGCCTTTTGCTACAAGCCTTGCCTTATACCTGTTAATGGAACCATCAGAATTCTTCTTGAGTTTATAGACCCATCTTGAGCCTATTACCTTCATGGATGAAGTCTTGGGCACCAAATCCCAAGTGTTGTTTTCCTCAAGTGCTTCAATCTCTTCCTTCATTGCATGCTTCCATTCTGTTTTTGCTTTGGCCTCTTCAAATGATGATGGCTCCTCTTGGTTTATGTCATGTGCTATGTAGATAGAATGTTTAGTTACTAATGAGGTGTCAAACCCATACCTTTCTGGTTTTTTCTTTTCCCTCATAGATCTTCTTAGGCCATGATGTGATGATTCTGCCTCATGTCCAAGTTCCTGCAATTTTGCTTTACCTTTAGACTTCCATGCTTTGATCTTTTCCATATGAGATTCTTCATCATCCTCCGAGGTGTCTTGTTCTTCAATCTTTGGTTGTTCTCTACCAAGCTTTGGAAAATCTTCTTCGAGATTATATGGTAAATTGACCTTCCTGCATGAATCTTCATACCATGAATTGTTCTCATAAAAAACTACATCTCTGCTTACCAAGAATCCTTTGTTGGTAGGGTTGTATAACCTGTAGCCCTTTTGATTGTTGTCATATCCAATAAATACACACCTTTCTACCTTTGGATCCATCTTGCCTCTAACCTATGAAGGAACATGAGCAAAAGCAATACATCCAAAAATTTTACAATGATCTAAGCTTGGTCTTCTTCCATTCCAAGCCTCATATGGAGTCATCCCATCAAGAGATTTTGAAGGCAACCTGTTAATCAAGTAAGTGGCTGTAGATACAGCCTCAGCCCATAAGTAATTAGGTAAATGCTTTTCATTTAACATAGACCTTGCAGCTTCAACAATTGTCCTATTCCTCCTTTCTGCCACTCCATTTTGCTCAGGAGTGTACCTTGTAGTTACCTCTCTTTTGATTCCTCTTTCTTGAAGAAAAGAATCAAACTCATGGGAGAAGTATTCTCCCCCTCCATCTGACCTTAACCTTTTTAGTGATTTACCTGTTTGATTCTCCACAAGAGCCAAATATCTTTTGAAACATGAAAAAACTTCATCTTTGTGTTTCATAAAGAATAGGATAGTCCATCTGCTGCAATTATCAATAAAGGAGACATAATACCTTGATCCGGATATTGAAGCTTCCTTGCTAGGTCCCCATACATCTGTATGAACCAACTCCAAGAGATCTTCATGCATATAACCTTTCTTCATGAATGGTAACCTGTGAGACTTTCCAAATTGACATGCACTACACTTATAAATCATATGTTGTTTTGACAAATTAGGGAGTCCAAGTACACTTTGGTCCCTGCAAATTTGCTTTAATGACCTTTCACCAATATGTGCTAACCTTTTGTGCCATACTTCCAATTCTGTGAGTGTCTGACTACCATAATTAAAGAGAGCAATGTTTCTAGTGTCCTGTAATTCAAATGTGAACAATCTACCTGTCTTTTCACCTTTTGCAATTTTTTTGAATCCTTGACTTGGATCTTCAACAAATGCTCCTGCCTTTGTGAACCTGACTTGCAACCCTTTCTCTACTATCTGCCCAACACTTATCAAATTCTTTGTAATGGTAGGGACATAGAGTACCTTACTGAGTAGGTTGATGTTTCCATCAAGTGCTTTGACATTGCCTATTTTCTCCACAGGATGTTTTGTGTCATCTCCTATTTGTACCTCATGCTTATTCCTTGGATCTTCTAAATCTGATAGGAGTGCCACATTTCCTGCCACATGATTTGAACAACCTGAATCTATGTAGAAAACATGCTCATCAGATTTACCTTGTGGCATAGCCATGTTCATGATCAATAATGAATCCTCTTTGCTTGAGTCTTCTGTGTAGTTATTGTAGTCTCTCCTTCCTTTGTAGCCTCCTTGATAGTTTGAATTATTGTAGTTGTTGTAATTGCCATCGTAGTTGTTGAACCTTCCTCTTGAGTAGCCATAACTTCCTCTATTGTGTCTTCTGCCTCTTTGATTCCTGGAATTCCTAAAGCAATTTTCAGTTGTATGATTAGTTAATCCACAAATAAAACATGAGTTGGAGTCTTGGGATCTCCCCCTGCCTTGTCTACCTCCTCTTCCTCTACCTCTGCCATGTCTTCCTCTACCTGCATAGTTAGCTTGATATGTACCTGCTTCATCATCCACTTTCTTTGCCTTTCCTTTGTTATCTTTGGACTTGCTTTTATTAGTGTATAAAGCTGAAGATTGATTACCTTTAGAGCTTTCTCCATTTTTGATAAGCTTTGCCTCTTGGGTAAGTAGTTGTCCAATAAGTGTATTGAAATCGGGTACATGCATGTCCATGTACAAATCCATCGCTGTGGTGAATGCTTCCCACTTGTCATCTGCCTTCAAGCCATTGATGACCTGCCTTACAATTTTCTCTTCATCTATTACCTCTCCAATGCTTCCCAACTGATCCGCTATGTCCTTGACCTTTGTGACAAAATCAGTCACATTTTGTTTGGGAGCCTTCTTGAGAGTTGTGAAATCCAGCCATAGTTGATGCTTCCTAGCTTTGGTACTTGAAGAAAAGAAAGCTTCAAGTGCATCCCACACTTCTTGAGATGTCTTACAACTTCTAATGTGAGGCAACAAAAAATCTGAGATAGAGTTGAGGAGATAAGACCTTGCAAGTGCATCCTTGGAGCAGCATGTGCTCAATCTTTCTTGCTCTTCTTGTGTTGGTTGACTTTTGTTGCTGAAACTTGGCATAACTTCATCTCCAGCCACATAACCATATAAACTTCTACCTTGGAGATAAGCTTCCATTCTTAATGACCAAGCTGAGTAGTTAACTCTATCCAATTTGTCAATTGATGAAGGAAATCCATCTGCCATGTTGTCCAACCTTGCTCTGATACCACTGTGAAGAGATGGATAGGTATGTGCTTGAAGATGAAGAGGTGTTGCAAGATCCTTGATCTACACCAGCCAAATGAACTCCAGGAGTATATGGTGGGCCCTTTTAGCTTGCCAGTGGATGTATTAGACACCCTATGTACCTTGAAAGATCACTCTCAAAAAGATAGATCAAAACAGATAACTTGGAGTTAGCTCAGAGGTGAAAAACTTGCTAATTTGGTTCATACACTTGTCTAGTGTTTTGCATAATTCTCTGAGCACAGCAACAATTAGCTTAATTCCTCTTGGGGAAGTCTAGTTAACTTAAAGAGATAACTTTCAAGAGTAATATCATAAAAAATAATAAACCACACACTGAGAATGAGTTTTAACAAGTGATGACATCATCCCGATTTTCACGGGCTGCTACAGTTTGAGACTAGTGAGTAGAAAAATAAACATAACTCAAAATGTAGGAATCCAATGATTATGAAAATTTGTATGGATATAATAGACAGTAAGCTGAATCCAACAAGCTTTAAATCACTAAATTGGAATAAGTAACCACTGAGAAATGGCTCTCACAAGATGAGTGAAAAAGTCGGGTACCTGACAGAGAAGTGAAAATGATAGATAGGGTTGACTTCAAATGAACATAATTGAAGATTGCAACATCCAAATGTCATGAAAATTTGTGAGCACATAGTAGACTTATAGAGCTAACTTTACAAGTTAAATCACTGACAATGATGCACCAAGCTCAGAGAAACAATCTCTGCAATCTGATTGAGAAAATTGAGAGTAATGGCAGTGAGTAGTACCCTTCACAAGAACATGGACATATGAACTCAAATAATCATGAAAATGAAAGTATATTGCTTGTACAATACAATGAATTACTGATACATATGTGTGCCTTGTAATCAAACCTTGATATGGCATAAAGCTCAGCTCTTGGAGGTCTTCACAAAGGTGTCTCTAACCATGACTAAAACTGCCATCTATTTATAATTGAGTTTGGGAGGCTAACTTCCCTCAATCAGTGATTGATTTGATTCTCTACCTACCACAAATCACGAATTCGTGGCTCCTCTTTCCATTCTTGATCAAGTGGACTCAACCACTTAAGATTCTTTCACTTTTACATTAAGTAAACTCTTCAAAAGTTACAAGAGGTAGTTTACAAGTGAACTTTACATAGTCTTCATTTTAAAGCTTCTTCTATGACTTTGTGGGACTCAAGCCAATACTTAGGATTGTCATAGACTTGCTGCAACAGGTATATCTCGGCAATTTTGGAAAGCAAAAATACTGCAGAAACATCTTGATGGCATACTCCTCCTTCTCTTTTCCCTTAAAGTCAGGAAATTTTGAATATCCTGTATAGGTTTCTTTATTCTTTTTCACAAAGCTATGGTCAAGCTTGGTTCCCATTGGGTAGAATTGTAAGGCTGCTCTAATATGTTATGCTTTTATATTAATATTCACCTCCTAATTATCTTTGATAGGTTCTTCCAGCAATTTATGTATCCCAAACTACCTTCCATCTTTTCTGATTGACTGCTACCCTTTGAAATCTGTAGAACTCTTGACACAGCATTGTATATTTGTTGGAGTTAGACGTCTGCGGAAGCACGCGAACAGCACAAGGAAGAAGAAGAAGCTTGGAGCACAACACACACGACTGAATGTATTACTAGAGAATGTACAAAGATAAGTAGCCCATTAGGGCAATAGGCGTATATACAAGCCGGGGGAAAAAACCTCCTAAAGAGGGAAAAAAGTGCCCCGGCGGTCCTAGAGTGTTCACACACATCACTACCTAAATATATCAACAAATCCCCCCTGGGAGTGATGCGGTGAACAAGGAGCTGGCACTCATGTATAAGGAAGTGCCGAGCTATGTGGAAATCACTCCACAAAAGGAAGTAAGCCCAAAGCTTTGCGGAAAGCTTCAAACTTCTCCCTAGGCAGAGCCTTCGTGAAAAGGTCTGCAATGTTCTCCTGCGTGGGCACATATGCCAAGCTGATCTCCCCAGCAGAGAACCTCTCCCTGACATAGTGATAATGCACCTCAATGTGCTTAGTGCGAGCATGGAACACAGGGTTCCTCGCAACTGCCAATGCGCTCTGACTGTCAGTGAAGATGGTGGTGGCAGAAGACTGGCCAACACCCAAATCAGCCATAAGGCGTCTGAGCCACACACACTCAACAGTCGCTGTGAAAGCTGCCCTATACTCAGCCTCACAACTGGAAGTGGCCACAGTAGGCTGCTTCTTGCTCAACCAAGATATACATGAGCTACCAAGCATGAAGCAAAAACCACTGGTGGACACACGAGTGTCATAGCAACCAGCCCAATCTGAGTCAGAAAAAGCATGCAAATCTGGCGGTAGTGATCCCCCCTTGGGATAAAACAACCCAAGTAGCCGAGTACCACTCAAGTAGCGAAAGATGCGCTTAACCGCTTTCCAATGCGTGACTCCTGGGCAATGCATGAACCTGCTCATCTGTGAGACAGCAAACTGAATATCTGGCCGAGTAATGCATAAGTAAATCAAGCATCCAACAGCCTGCTGATAGAGAACAGCATCAAATGCATCTCCAGCATCATGAAGACTCAATCGTAAACCTGTCTCCATAGGAGTGGCAATAGGCTTACAGTCTTCAAGGCCAAAACGCTGCAATAATGTGTCAATATATTTTGTTTGACACAAAGCCATTCCACCATCAACGTGCATAAACTGAATGCCCAAATAGTGATGCAAATGCCCCAAATCAGACATCTCAAATGAGGCATGCAAATCAGCCTTAAAATCAGCAATATGTGTCTCAATAGGACCAGTGAGCAGCATGTCATCAACATAGACAACAATGATCAGAAGCACATCATTAGCACGCTTAACATATAAGGTGCTTTCAGTTGGACTGTTCTCAAAACCATGTGCAATCAGATAGGCATGTATCTTCTCATACCAAGCACGTGGTGCTTGCTTTAAACCATATAACGCCTTCTTTAACCTGCACACCTGGTTTTCATGCCCTTTCTGCACAAAGCCACGGGGCTGAAAAACATACACTTCTTCATGCAAGTCACCATTCAGAAATGCTGTTTTAATGTCCAACTGATGTACATTCCAACCATGATGGGCTGCAAGTGCACAAATGCTCCGAACAGTAGTCATACGGCATGTAGGTGCAAAGGTCTCATCAAAATCAATGCCTCTTTCCTGCGCATAACCCTTTGCAACAAGCCTAGCCTTATACCTGTCAACTGTACCATCAGGTTTACGCTTGAGCTTGTATACCCACTTAGTGCCAATGGCCTTCTTGCCAGGAGGCAAGTCACATAAAGACCATGTACCATTCTTCATTATAGCATCATATTCAGATTGCATAGCAGCCATCCAATTTTCTGAATTTTGTGCTTCATCAAAAGAAACAGGCTCATTCTCATCACAGAGACTAGATGCAGCCATAGCATAGCA
Source organism: Ceratopteris richardii (assembly GCA_020310875.1). Classification (NCBI taxonomy): domain Eukaryota; kingdom Viridiplantae; phylum Streptophyta; class Polypodiopsida; order Polypodiales; family Pteridaceae; genus Ceratopteris; species Ceratopteris richardii. The sequence goes on along the minus strand of CM035407.1, from coordinate 53,137,830 downwards.
ATCTGATGCAAAGGAGGTACTATGAGAGCCTGAACGAGTACGATATGACAAAGGTGCATCTAATTTGCTGTCACGCAAAGTCTGCACCAGCCATTTTGGCATAGTTTTTGCCTGTTCAATATCAGCTCTCTCATCAACAAGTGCATCATGTAAATCTGCATCAGAAATGGAATGATCTGCATCATCATATGAAACCTGCAAAGGCTGAGAAGTTGCCTCATTAGGACCAGCGTTAGCCTGTCCACCTGTAAAAAGAGGCATCAAAGTATCATACATGTCTTTGGAGCTAACAGATGTCTCCTTAGTACATGAAAGCAATGGCTGAATAGCATCTTCCACAAAGACAACATCACGGCTAACCAGAATGCGTTTAGTCTGTGGATGATACAGACGATAGCCTTTACTTTCAGAACTGTACCCAACAAAAATACATTTTACTGCCTTATCATCCAATTTTCTGCGATGTTGTTCAGGCACTAATGCATATGCCAAACAACCAAAAACACGCAGATGAGCAACAGATGGCTTGCGGTCATGCCAAGCCTCATATGGAGTGATAGACTGCAACGCTTTGGTGGGACACCTGTTCAGTACATATGCTGCACACATGACAGCCTCAAGCCAGAAACTATGTGGTAAAGCCTGACTTTTGACCATGCACCTCGCCATCTCCATGAGTGACCTGTTCTTTCGTTCAGCAACTCCATTCTGTTGAGGTGTATACGGCACTGTACACTGGTGTTTTATCCCACGTTCAGCCAGAAATGCATTAAAATCTGAAGACATATATTCCCCCCCTCGATCAGAACGGAGGGTGCCCATTTTACATGCTGACAGATTTTCAGCCAAAACCAAAAACTGTTTGAAGCACATGAACACTTCGGACTTTGCTTTGAGTGGATATACCCATGCATGCCTGGAAAAATCATCAATGAAAGTCACGAAGTAAAGGTAATTTCCAAAAGAGGGTGTCTGCATAGGACCACAGACATCACTATGTACAAGCTGCAATTTCTGCATAGCCCGAACTGAACCATCTTTTGGAAAGGAAGAACGCTGCATTTTGCCCAAAATACAGCCTTCACAAACATGTTTTCCAGGTGCCTCAAGTTTGGGCAAAGAGGACACCATTTCAGATTTCTGCAGGCGTAACAAACTAGCAAAATTCAGATGACCAAAGCGTGCATGCCAAAGCTTTGCATCTGACATAGCCTGAGAATCATGAACTGCACATGCCGAATCATTCACAGATCTTTCATAGTCTATGAGCTTATACAGCCCACGACATAAAATTCCAGAAGCAATAATCACATCGCCATTTGAGAGATCATGGACTGTACACCTGTCATCAACAAATTTCACAACCAAGCCAATCTTGGCTAATGCAGAAACTGATAACAGATTCTTTTTGATCCCTGGCACAAATAAAGCATCTGACAAAGTGAAAGAACTACCATCAGCAGTAGTCAGAATGATCTTACCAACTCCCATAACAGGATAAGAGGAGTTATTGGCGCATGTGACAGTATTCCCTGTAGGAGCAGGCTCAAGTGAAGAGAAGAAACTGCGCTGCGAGGTAATATGTTTGGTCGCCCCACTGTCAAAGTACCAAACATCTGAGTCTACTGCAGACATGCACTGATCATGAGAAGATGGGTCAAAACTGCAGACAGTACTAAACGCCCATTCTTCTTCCTGCACAAGATTTGCAGACTCTGTTTTTGGTGTAGAGGCCTCTGCAACAACCATTCCAGCCTCTTTCTTCTTTGCCTCTTTAGCAGCCAGTTTTGGACAGTTCTTTATAATATGATCATTTCCTTTACAGTACTTGCAGAACAATTTCTGCTTTTCTGATTTCTTTTCATCTTTATCCTGGTTCTTCGATTGTGCAGCATTTGCAGATTTCTGCTTACTAGTAGAAGAGCTCCATTTTCCTTTGCCCTTCTGACTAGCCAAGAAAGCTTGATCTGCAACACGCATAATGGACCTGTTCTGCCTGGACTGATCTTCCTGCAATAGAACAGAGACTAATTCCTCAAATGACAAGGCATTCGGATTGCCTTTCATCATCAACCGAAGAGTAGAGGCAAAACTCTGATATGAATCAGGAAGACCATTCAGAACGGTCTGCACAAGTGAGCTATCTGGTATAACCTCATCAGCAGAAATCAATTGTTCCTTCAGGTCTTTGATCTTTGTAAGAAAACTGTCCATAGAATCACCTTCATTCATGTGCTCACTCTCCAACTGTTTTCGGAGGTAAGCAACACGAGCCTCATTCCTAGCCTGGTACAAAGTGGTAAGTGTATCCCAAGCATCCTTTGCTGTTCTGCAAGAGCGAATGTGAGGAATAATGGCACGTTTGACAGACAAAGCTATCAATGCATGTGCCTGGGCATCTCTGCCATCCCAACGAATCTGCTCTGCAGTAGGTGCAACAGAAACAGCAGCACGAACAGGAATCTGCGGAATATCATCTTCGACACCATCTTCATCAGCTCCAACACCTGTATTTGCAGTACCTGTCGTTACAGGAGTAACAGGACGTCTTTCAACACCCTGCACAATGTTCCACAATCCTTTTGCAACCAGTACATGTCGCATCATATAAGCCCATAATGGGTAGTTGGTACCATCCAACTTATCCTCAACAGCCAACATACGGAATACATCACTGCTTTCAGCCATGGCCGGTGACTAAAATACCTTGATGCAGAAAATTGACTGTATCTAAAAAAGTTGAACGGAACTGCCCAAACGAGTTCTGCTAGACCTGTAGCAGACTTCGAGACGCTTAAACTTGCAAACAGAAACTGGTATATACCTTTGGCACAAAAGGACGAAATAGCCTGCACAAGCACTGCGATAGTGCGTTCGGAGGCCGAAACGAGCTCAGATCGCGATTTCGGCACCACAGAGCGAAGCAGTTTTGATCTCGGAAACACCGTGAGTATGCTCACAAAATTTTGTGCGAATCTGAGACTGCAAACGGAGGAGTGTCGACGGCGCCCTAGAAGAAGCAACGACCTGCTCTGATACCAATTGTTGGAGTTAGACGTCTGCGGAAGCACGCGAACAGCACAAGGAAGAAGAAGAAGCTTGGAGCACAACACACACGACTGAATGTATTACTAGAGAATGTACAAAGATAAGTAGCCCATTAGGGCAATAGGCGTATATACAAGCCGGGGGAAAAAACCTCCTAAAGAGGGAAAAAAGTGCCCCGGCGGTCCTAGAGTGTTCACACACATCACTACCTAAATATATCAACAATATTTGTATCCCCCTACTCCTACTGTGAATATATGCTGGCCAATTATGCTTAGGGTTTCCTTGAGCTCCTTCACCACCTTTTCTGCCTCTGGAATATCTTTCTCCTCATCAGAATCCAGGTCCACCTTCTCTACCACAGCTTCACTATCCAGGAACCAATGTCCCCTTGACAAAGTGACTGATTCTGCTTTGAAGTCATGAATTGGCAACTCTTTTGCATTCACCATTTTGGAGCAAATATAACACATAAAAAGAAAGAACTCCATGCACATGAGTCACATAAAATAAAAAATAATAGTTATTTTGAGATGAAATGAAAGAAGAATGAAAATAATCTTTTTATTAAATTCTATCTTCTTTAGAACACTCAATTGTGACCATCACATGTGTAGCAAGATTTCTAGTGCACTCCCCTCTTCTGACAGCTCTCATCCAGGAAGAAGATGTTTTTTAGAAGAAAAAGAATAAAATGAAAAATAAACAATAAAAAATACAAAAAATAAAGAAATCATAAAGAAAATAGAATGGTCAATACAAAATAATAATTAGAAACCTGCTACCCTTCTACCTATATCTTGCCTTGTGCTTGTTTTGTTTTTTTTTTAACTTATAAAAGGAAAAAATAGATCATTTTTCTCTCTTCTATAATTTCTCTCTTTTCTCTTTTTCTCTTTTTCTCTTTTTCTCTTTTCTCTCTTTTTTTTTAAATAATTTCTTCTATTTCTTTTTCTCTCTCTTTTTTTAAAATTTTTTTATAATAATTTCTTCTATTTCTTTTTCTCTCTCTCTTCTATAATTTCTCTCTTTTCTCTTTTTCTCTTTTCTCTTTTTCTCTTTTCTCTTTTTAAAAAAAAATAATTTCTTCTATTTCTTTTCTTCCCCTCCTAATTCTCTTTTTAGAAAAAGAATAAGGTAGAATATTTTGTCCTAATTCTCAATATGCTATGATTTTCTTTTTTCCAACCTTCTGATCTGATTCTGAAAAAATTCTAAATTCAGATCAAATATAGATGGTCTTTTTTCGATTGAATCAACTCTGATTTCTTTACCCAATAATATTTGACCTTAGTTGTCTTTATTTCAGGAAGAAATCCATCTCCTTCAGATAAGCAGTTTTTTGAATGTTTTGGCCTCCATATCCATTTTGTTCTAGAATTTTGTTTTGATGAGCAGACCTTAGGTATGCTTTGTTTCCATATCCTTCTTGTTCTAATGCTTTGATGCTTCAAATTGTACCACGGTTGCCACCTTGCTCCTGTGTGTCCATCCCCCTTTGCTCTTTCAAGTTTTGATTAAATGAAGCTTGATCATTTAGGATTTGTATTGGTAATGTCTGTATGTCTTCCATTGAGAAAGTAAATCCTTCCATGTCTGGGTCATGAACATCTTGTTGAACTTCCTGGACTTCATTACTCAATAAGAATATTAAAAACCTTTTGTCATTTATTGTCAAACTAAGCTTCATTTTTTCAAAATTCAAAATTACTTTACCTTGTTTGAGCCATGGTTGTCCCAAAATTAATTTTTCAGTCATCAAATGCCATTCTTCATGTAAGATGCCACGTTGATTTTCCACCTGGAAAAGAAAAAAAGATGTGTAGGTAATAATGAAATTTTATGTTTAGGATATTTTGATCATGTCTACAAAATTTTGTAGCAATAAGTTTTTACATTCTCTCTCTAGAAAGTTGTCGCATGAAATTTGTATGTTAATTTCGAGCATGAAGATGAAGGAATCTGAAAAAGTGTTGTATGAGAGAAAGGTAGAGTATTCTTAGTAGAAAAACTTTACCTGATTGAATTTTTTGTAGTTCCTATGTTTTATGTCTCATTTGGCTCCATGAAGATAGGTTAATGAAGAGATTTGTCATGTTTTTTCATCTCTCTCTAGAATTTTCGATTTTGCAGGGCCCAAAAGTGATATTTGGAAGCAGATTTGGACCTGAGGCGTCTCTAACATTATTGTACAGATTTAAGAATTGAATATTTTTGTCTCTCACAAGCTCAAGCTGATTCCTCACTGTTTTTGAGTTACAAGGTTTTGAAAAGTGCCGTTTTCCAACACTTAAAAAAAAAAAAAAAAAAGAGAAGCCTTCATTCATTCATCTTATTCATGTTCGCGGATTTAGAAAATGCACATGGGTATATGGGTTATTTTTGGGTGATTGACGTGTGTGTGAGTGCGTTGCAGGGATTACCTCTAAAAGTGCGGGTCTAGGAAGGCGTGATTGATCGTGTGCTGGCGAAAGGCGGAGATCCCAAAAAGACGAAGACTGAGAGATAGAAAAGGATGATGGTCGTACAGTCATTATGATCGTTTTTTGGCTTCTGGAATTGCGATTGAGATTGAGATTGAGATTGTGATTGTGATTGAGATTGGGATTGAGATTGTGATTGTGATTGAGATTGGGATTGAGATCAGCTCGGGGGTGGTCGGGTGGATGAGGCTTCACATTGAAGCAATCTGATAGATTTTGTAACACAGATCAAAACTACTTGTAAATCTGCACAGATAATAAAATTCTCTCTCTTCTTGTTCTGCGTATACTCTGTTTGCTTTCTTTATATCTTGTGGTGTCGAAACCCATTATTCTGTGTGAGATTGTGACTCAAGTTTAGGAGACTTGTGACACTTCACAATCTATTTTCATATATTCATTATTGAACCTAACTTTAATAGACACTGAAGACATGCTTTGAATCATTTGTCCCTCCAAAGTTTTGATAAAAGTTCTGCTTTTAGTTCTTTTCAGATTGAATTTATTCAACAAAGCTGAACTAATCAGATTCACTTGTGCACCTGAATCTATCAAAACCCTAATTTTTTCATTTTGATAATCCATTGTTATCACAGGCAAATGTTCTTTTTGTCTTAGAGGTATTTCACACAAACAGACTTCCTTATGATCTTTGGTTTTTCTTATGCTTTCCTTTGCTTCCTGCTGAGCCTCTTTTCTAATGTTTTCTTCTTCTTTTTTCCTGTTTTGAGCTTGTTGTAACCTTCTCCATTCAGAAGTAGTTAATGGAAGATCATATCTTTTAACTCTACATCCACTTATGAAGTTTGGCATGATCTCTCCATCTATGTTAGCTAATTGGATAGCTCCACTATTACTTATCTGATGTATAATGTACGGCCCATGTCCTTTTTTTTGAAACCTTTTCTGATGTTCTTTGACTGTGTAAGCCAAAACTAGATCTCCTTCTTGTAGATCTTTTTCTTTTATGTGAATATCATGATAAGCTTTTTGTCTTTTCTTGTCCACATATATACTCATAATCGCTTGGAGTCTAGAAGCTCCCAGTTTTTCCAATTCTACTACTCTCTCAGATAATTCATGTCCAGTCCAATTGTAGTGACTACCCACTTTTAATGTTGGAATGAGGAATTCCATAGGTAGAACTGCATTTTTCCCATATACCAGATTAAATGGAGTAGTTCCTAATGCAGTTTTGTATGCCACTCTATAAGCCCATAGGATATGATTAAGTTGTAAATCCCAATCATTCTTGTTTGTGTTTACTAATTTTGACAGTACAGTACAAAGTACTTTATTAGTACTTTTTGCTAACCCATTGGCTTGTGGGTGATATGGGGCTGACTTTCTATGTCTAATCAGGAAATATTCAGCTATATTTTCTATGATTTGATTTACAAAATGGGTCCCCCTATCACTTACTAATTCAATTGGAAGTTCAAATCAAGTGATGATGTTTTCATAAAGGAATCTAGCAGTAGTATGAGCATCATTCCTTCTTGTGGCTTTGGCCTCAGCCCACTTTGTCAGATAATCTATAGCCACTATTATGTATTCAACATGTGATTGTCTTGCTGGAGGATGTGTAGGTCCAATGAAATCTAACCCCCACTTACTAAAGGCTCTTGCTGAAACCAATGGAACTAATGGCATATTATCTCTTTTATTTGGTTGACTCACCCTCTAACAAATGTCACATCTTTTTACATAGGTTCTTGCATCAGGAAATAGGGTTGGCCACCAAAAGCCAAAATATAATATGAGTTTAGCTGTTCTATCACTTGAGAAATGTCCACTTGCCACTCCAGAATGTGCCATTTCCAACATCTCCAGATATTTATCCTCAGGAACACAAATTCTTAAATATCCATCCATCCCTCTCTTATACAATTGTTCTCCTATCAATTGATACTCTTCAGAGATTACTTGTAGATTTTTTTAATCTGCACCAACTATTACTTGTTTTCCTTTCTTCTTCCTTTTCAACTCTTCAATAACCTTTTCACTACACTCTGGATTTTTCTGAAACCAATATAGAGTTATGAATTCTGAATCTTGCAATGATTGACACTTCCAGCAATTAGCAATGTATTTTGTTACATCTTGAATCTTATTAGGCCAATGTACCCCCATCCTATTGAGATTACTCAAGGTGACTACCCTGGAAGCATGAGTGCAAGGGTTCCAACAATGAGCTCTTTTCAAATATTCCTGTTGCTCTTCTTGAGGAGTACAATATTCCAATACACCTGTATGGTTGAGGTGATACAAGTGTCTAGCTAACAACATAAAATTTTTGCTTTGTAATACTAAGTGTGTATTGTTTCCAAATGTTCTGCAAGGTCCCATGGTTAACAATGGTACTAAAGTCATGGCCCACTCAGGAACACTTTCTACTTTGAACAAATAAGTATCAAGTAGGTCATCATCTAGAGGTGAACTGGGTTCTTTATACTGGATTCTAGACAAATGATCTGCTCTCAAATGTGTTTTTCCTTGTCTGACTACCACCTCAAACTCAAACTCCATTAGTAAGAGGAACCATCTGACTATTCTACTAGTGTGGCAAGGTTTATTTACCAAATATAGTAAAGCTTGATGGTCCACAAAGAACTTAAACTTGTTGGCCAAAAGGTAATGTCTATATTTTTTCATAGAAAATATCATTCCCAACCCTTCTCTTTCAGTGGTTGTGTAATTTTTCTCGGCTGAATTCAGTTGCCTACTAGCATAAGCCACTGGAAAATCTAATTTGCTTCCTTCTATTGGTTGTGCCAATACACATCCCAAAGCATAATTTGAAGCATCCACATGAACATGAAAAATTTTATCCCACTGGGGTGTTTTCAGAATTGGGGCTGTAACCAAACAAGTTTTTAGGGTTTCAAAAGCTTGGTCACACTCCTTGGTCCACTCAAACTTTGTAATTAGGGCATATAAAGGTTTGGCTATGTCAGCAAACTTGTGTACAAATTTTCTATAGTACCCACAATGTCCCATGAAAGTTTGAAGTTCCTTTACATTTGTTGGTCTTGGAAGTTCTATTATAGCCTTTATTTTCTTCTCATCAGTTGAAATTCCATTTTTAGAGACTATGTGACCTAACATTCTTCATTGTCTCACAAAGAATACACACTTTTCTGGATTTAAACATACTCTGTATGTTTTGCATTTCCTGAATATATTCTCTAAATCTTGCAAATGATCTTGTCTTTTTAATGGAAAAGTACATAGATCATCTACATAAATTTCCATCACATTCCTCTGGAATTCCTTGAAGATATGACACATCAATCTTTGAAAGGTTGCTGGGGCATTAGTCAATCCAAAGGGCATGACCCTAAAAGCATAAATTCCCCATTCTGTGGAAAAGGCAGTTTTATGTTGGTCTTCCAATGCTATAGGTACCTGATTGTATCCTGAAAAACCATCTAGAAAACTATAAACCTCCTTCCCTGCAACTCTTTCTAGAAGGTGATCTGTTATTGGTAATGGATAACTATCTCTTATAGTTGCTGCATTCACCTTCTTCAAGTTAATGCATACCCTAAGCTTCCCATTCTTTTTTGGTACTACAACTATAGGAGATATCCATTCTGTATACTCAATCTCATAGATGAAATTGGCAGCCAACAATTTGTCAATTTCTTCCTTTATTTTAGCAGAGTATTTATCATTGAATGTGTAATGTCTCTGTTTTCTAGGTTTTGCATTAGGTGTAATAGGAATCTTATGCTCACAGATTTTAGGATCAATTCCTTTCAAATCCTTGTAGCTATAAGCAAACACATCCCTATAGTTTCTTGCCAAATTTCTCAATGCCTCTTCTTCTTGGTTTGTCATGTCATCAGCTATTACAATATGTCTTTCTTCCCCATCTTCCTGAGTGATCATGACCTTCTTAGTTTGTTCCTCATTATCATAAGCCTCCCCTTTTTTCTTTTCCCTCTTTGGTTTCATTTTTAGAAGTAATCTATCTTCTACTTCATAAGTTTTGAAATTTGCTGGTACATCAAACTGTTGATCTTTGTTTGTTTCTTTCTCCTTTTTCCCATGTTCTTGGTTTTCTTCTATTTCCTTGTGTTTGTTTTTCTTATATTTACCTAAGATTTTATCTTTTATTGCATCCTCAGCTTTTACTTCTTCCAAATATTGTGTTTTCCCTTTTTTTAATATCATTTTCTCCTCTTGGTCCTCCTCTGTTTTTGACACCTTTATCATTTGTATTCCAATGTGAAAAACATCATACCCTTCTTCATTTTGAAATTTCACTCCTACATACTCATCACTGGCCAGATCCATGGTAGCCAAAATTTGGTTCCACCCATAGAGCTCAAATTCTTCATCTTTGAATTCTTGTGGTACATAGCTCTCATCTTGTAACTTTCTTCCTTCTACAAAATCTTCTCTTCTCAATCTTCTTTTTCTATTTGTGAGGTTTCTTATCATATTGCACTTCCATAGTGATTATTTAGTTTCATTATGGTCTTCCATCTCTGATTCTTCACTTACTTCTTGATTTTGATGTATTTTATACCATTCTTGAGGAGATATGTCACAATAATGCCCATTTCTTAGGTTCACTCTGGTTATTCTTCCTTTACTCTGAAGGTACAGGCAATCATTACCCCAATCTTGCACAATTTGCATTTGTCTCATAAATGGTCTTCCTAGGATAATTTCATATGAAGTGGATTGTGGAAATTCAACTATGGCAAATGTATGTTCTATTTCTATTCCACATATGTCCACAATGACCTTTTCCCATATTCCTAGGGGTTTTTCTATGTGTCCATCTGCAAGTTGCAATCTCATTTTGATGGGTATTAATTCATTTTTTCCCCATTTCTCCCAAGTTTGTTTAGTCATAATGGCCACTCCTGATCCACTATCCAGAATAGCTTTGGCATGGTTTTTACCAAATTGTATTTTTAGGGTTGAGTTTCCCTCTTCTCCTTCACAATATCCTCCTATCTTATCAATGGGAATATACCACAATTCCTCCAATTCCTGCAGTTGAGGATGAAGGTTTCCTGATATTGTTTCCCGTTTTTTCATTTTGTTCTGTAAGTGAGCATTCTGTTTTATCAATTCTTCCAATGTGGTGTGATATAGAATTGTACATTGTTTATTTATATTCACCTGGAATGTTATTTGTGGGTTTTCTTCCTGATTAATATTTCCTCTTGTTCTTATTGCCTCAGATTCCTCAACTGTTTTTTGAGAATTGTCTACTTCCCCCAGTTTGAGTTGTGCTTCCTGTATGATTTGTTTACACTTCTGCATCCTTTCATGTTCTAAGTCTGGCATAGGATAAGCCATTACATGATCTGTAGCACTTGGTCCCTCTTGAATTCTTCCCTTGTATGCTTTTATCATGGTGTCCAGACTCTGTGAGTTTCTTATCTCTGACTGGGTTTGTGTCTTTTGAGAGGAAGTACTGTTTGACTGCTCCCTATTCTCCTCTTCCAAGTTTTTACCCATTCTTTTTTTCCTTTCCCATTTCCCTTTTTGTCTATTTTTCTTCACTTTTGAAACTGATCCCTCATTTTGTTCCTTAGTTGTTTCTTGTTGTTTAGCTTGTGCCCTTGTTATAGCATTTATATTCACTTGGTCAATGTCACTCAATTCTTCTTGTTCCATGATGTTGACTGTTTTCAGTGGTATGTTATTAGATGTGTTTTGATTTTGAGGATTTCTTGGACAATCCTTTATTAAATGTTCCCTGCCACAATCCTTACAATAGGCTCCCTCTATTCTCAATGTAGGAGGTTGTGGACAGTCTCTAATGAAATGCTCTCCCCCACATCTATAACAAGTTATCTTTGATCCCCCTTTGAACTGAGGTTTTTGATTGGACATATAATTATTGGTTATATACATGAATGTAGCTGTATCCATCTCAATTCTCCCATTTCCCAAATCTAGGGCTTGTAGTTCTGGTTCTCTCAGTTCATATCCTTCCCATTCTTCCTGATATCCTTCATTCCATTGATAATCTTCCTTGTATGGTGATCTTAATCTTGAATTTCCCTCCTCTATTGGTGTGTATTTAACTGGTACCACATCTGTTGGTAATGGAGGTTGTTGCCCAAGTACAGGTCTTGGTTGCTCAACACATCCAGATTCTCTTTGACTTGCATAATCTCTCTCCTTAATGGGTTGTTTGTTGTAAAAACAGTCTTCTCTAGTATGATTTGTCCATTTCCTCTCTAGTGTATAGTATTTGAGTGTTTTCCTGTCTTGCAAGTGTTGTGGTTTTTGATATGGACATTGTTGTACCAAATGATTTTCTCCACAATTATAGCATTTTTTATTTGTTGTTATCTTGGTATTTATCAGATTGGTTTTAGTGCTGACTTCTAGGGCTTTAGCAATGGCTTGAGCCAATTCTTCTGTTGGTGGAATTTTATCTTCATTTGCTCTAGGTTGATCAAATGCTAACAGGTCTTGACCTCTGTTATCTTCCAAATCTATTGCCTCTTTCACACAAGCTCCTAGGTCAAGGCATCTCCTATAATACACTAGGGTTCTCAATTGGGCACTCCTTAAACCTTCTATGAATAGGGATACCTGTCTTGCCATGGAAGGTACTTCCTCTTTGGGACATCTGTCAATGTACTGCTTGAATCTCCTAGCTGCCTCTCTGACATTTTCATCTTTTTGCTGCTTAAAGCTATGTATTAGTGTGGCTGTGCTATGTTTTATTCCGGTCTTTGAGAATTCCCCAATGAAGGCTTCTAGAAATGATTCAATATCTAGATACATTTCTTTTCTTAAGGGAATGAACCAAGATAAGGCAGGTCCTGTTAGGGTTAAACCAAATGCTTCAAATTGGACTTTGTAATCCTCTACTTCTTCAGCTCTGATTAATTGCCTAAATTCTGTAGCATGAGCATGAGGATCAGAATATCCTTCATATTGATTTTTCATGCGTTTGGCTACTTGATATGGTCTAAGCATTCTACCCTGATTTTGCCAATGATGTCTTCTTCTTAGTGGGAAATCATTAATTCCTTCTGGTTCCTTTTCAAAAGGATTTGGGGAAGTATGTGTTCTCCTACCTTGCGATTGTTCACCATTATTGTGAATTCCATGTGGTCTTGGCAAATCTGATTGCCCTAGGTTCTGTTCCCAAGGTCTCTTGTCTGCACATTGCCCTATGTCATTTGAATTTTCTGGGTCTTGTGAGAAGATGTATACACATCCCTGCCTATCCTCATATCTACCATCTTCGAATTGAGCTACTGGTGTTATGTTCAGGGGAACTTCTAAGTTTCTCAATGTAATGAGAAACTTATGCATTCCATCCTGATATATATAGGTTCCAAACCTATTTGTGTACATATATTTGAGGATGTTTCTATAATCCCCCGTTTCTGTGGACTCATTTGTTTCATTTAAATTCTCCATGTTGTTTTCTTGCCCTAAATCCCTTTCTTGCAAATCCCCTTCCACTGACTCTATGTCTTTCCTTCCCAGTTCTTGCTGGGAATGTGTGTACAATTTGTTACCAGACCTAAGGATCATTCAATTAATTTCCACGATTCTGTGATTAGAATCGTGTTTTCCACGATTTTATGCTCAAAATCGTCTTTATTACGATTCTGTGGTCACAATCGTGTTTTCCACGACTTTGTGTTCAAAATCGTGTTTTCCACGATTTTATGAATAAAATCGTGTTTTTCACGATTCTGTGCTCAAAATCGTGTTTTTCATGATTTTGTGATCAAAATCGTGTTTTCCATGACTTTGTGTTCAAAATCGTATTTGTTATGTTTTTATGAATAAATCGTGTTTATCACGATGTTGTGATTAAAATCGTGTTTTACATGATTTTGTGCTCAAAATCGTGTTTTCCACGACTTTGTGTTCAAAATCGTATTTTTTATGATTTTATGAATAAAATTGTTTTTATCACCATGTTGTGATTAAAATCGTGTTTTCCACGATTTTGTGCTCAAAATCGTGTTTTCCACGATTCTGTGCTCAAAATCATGTTTTTCACGATTCTGTGCTCAAAATCGTGTTTTCCACGATTCTCTACTCAAAATCGTGTTTTCCACGATTTTGTGCTCAAAATCGTGTTTTCCACGATTCTCTGCTCAAAATCGTGTTTTCCACGATTTGGTGCTCTGTTCCTGCTCTCTCTCTCTCTCTCACTCAAAAAAGGACTTTTTTCTGAAATTCTAGACTTTTATAGTGTCCACAAAATTGCGATTCTGCACAATTTTCACTGATTTTCACTTTTTCACTTATCCAATTTCATTCTTCAACAGCTTTATGGTTTTAATCCTCAAATTCTTAATTTTCCATGATCAATCACTCCCATTATCTTTTGGTGAAAATCGCGATTTTGTGCCTCAATTCCACTTCTTCCACTTGATACTCAATTCTCTCTGAGTTTTTTGAGCTTGACTCCCTTCACTTATTCAACTCAATGAGATCTCTTACAATTACTCTTCTCCAAAAACCCAATTGTACTCAAACTTCCCAAAAATTTTTCTCTTACAGAAAATCATGATTTTGTGCAGAGAATCGTAATTTTCCTGTACTTACTATTTTTTGTAATTTTGAGTATTCTTTTATCTTGTCTCCCTTTAGTCCCCTTTACCAATTCTAGTTCAACTGTCACTTGCAACTTTACATCATAATCACAAAATTATCAGAAAATGGCGATCCTGTGCAGAGAATCGTGTTTTTTCTAATTTTCCAGTTTTTGGCAACTTTTTTGCTTTCTCACCACCTGGACTCTTCCACTCCTGTCAACAAAACTTCAGTCCAACTTCCTAAGGAGAAAAGAAATTTGTTTGATTGTTTTAATGAATTTTATGAATTTTTTAGTATTTTGCCCTAAATTAAGGTAAACACTTCACTTAGGTTTTCTTTTTTGGTGATCTAGTGATCCTATGTTCCTTGATTGGTTATACTCTCCTATGCTTTGGCTATCAAAACAGTTTATGAGCAAACTTTCCCAAAGAAAATTGTGTTTAAGAAATGCGAATGTCAATTTTTACAAAGATAAACTCAAACATTTCTCTTTTCAAGATGCAATTCAGCTTTTCTCAAGATTATTACTTTGACTTGGTTACAAATGGATCTTATCTACTTGCATCTAGCTACTTAACTTGACTTTTCCTTAATGCAATCTTGTCATCTTCCCAAGATCAACAATTTTGCTTAGTAATTGATCAAAAAGCACTCTACAAATGAAAGAATAGACACATTTTACCTTATCATCAGCTTTCTTGTTTCAGTTTTTCACACACCTGCACTTTACTTCCAAAAAATGATATGAGCAACCATCAATTTGCAAAAATTTCAACACTTCTTATTCTCAAAAGATTATCTATTGCTTTCTTTTCCCAAAAGACAAACAAAGAAATCTACCTTTTCATGTTTACATTTCTTGATTAAAGAGTATTAACTTTTCCATGTGTTCAATACCATCACATTAGAAGATCCAGCAAGGTCCAACTTCAATGAAGCTTTTGATATACTCCCCGGCAACGGCGCCAAAAAATGTTTTGTTATTGATCTTTGGAGTTGTCCTCTCCAATCATTTAGCATAAAGAATTAACAATACATCTTTATTTTGTCAATCCTGGAAGTATACATGAGATTACAGCCCCTTCTACATGATAGAATCCAAGAAATAAGAGGTAAATGGCTGAATTTCTGAGAATAATGAAGATGAAGAGGAATTTCTAGGGTTTGGATTATCTTGAGCAAATTTCCATCATTTTCCACAATCTTGGTGTCTAAAGCATGTTATTTTGTTAGTAGAATACAACCATGAAGTCAAAACGCAAAAATGATACTTGTAACCTTTAGACGAGACAATCGCGATTCTGTAAAATCAGACGATTTTCATCTCGAGCACCATTCTTCATCAAATTTTCACTCAACACATCAGTATTCAGCTCTCTTCATACACATTCAACAGAAATACACAATAGAAGCTCACAAATCTCCATGGATACACAAAGAATAGACTCATAACTCAAAGAAATCACACAAAGGGGAGAAAATATGATTTTCGACAAGAAACTTCTCTCTTCACTTGGATAGCATGTAAACAAATAACCAACCCCCTCATAATAGAGGAAATTATCTTTTATACATTTTCAAGTGTCCCTTTTCACACTTGAATTTTAGTCCTTTCCTCTATTATTCTAAAAATATGCTATCTAGGAGTTTCCAAAAATTCTAGAAAAATTACATAAGGTTCTACTCTACATAAGGAAGACTCTTCCTTATTTTTACATCAGTTACATAAATATTTTTACAAGTTTTTGACATTTTATAATTGTTTCTCATCAAAAAATACTACAAAAAATACTTCTTCCAACAACAATGCTTTTGGCCTAACCCTTAGAAACACAGCTCTAATTACGTGGTTTCAACCACTACATGAGAGGCAGTTTAGGAGCATAGACCAACTTTTAGAAGCTTTCATCACTGAGTTTTCTAAGAGTGGCATACAACATAATACTTCCTCACTGATTCATAGCTTTAAGCAAACACCTCAAGAGACGGCTAGACTGGCAGGAAGATGGTTTAGGCAATACCTAGAGAGGTGTCCGATGCCTGAGTTACCCACACCAGCTAAGCAAGTGGCTTTGTTCTTAGATGGATTGTTGAGCACCAAGCTCAGATCATATGTGTATCTGAAGGACCCCAGAACCATAGAAGAATGTGTGCGCATGTGCATAGACATTGAGGATAATCTAGGCGAGGAGTTGGAGCTGTAAAAAATCTACAAGGATTCAGATAGCTCTAACAGCCTCACGTCTGGTCAATCCACATCTATCGAGGAACTTGCAGAGAAGGTAGCTCAAAAACTAGGTTTCTCTAGCAAACAAATTCCAAGATTTGCTCTAGGGAAACGATGCTATACCTGTGGAGGAGACCATATGGCGAGTGTATGTCCCATTATGGCCCAACCCCAAGTGAATCCTAGTAGCCAGTACTGCACCATAGAATGGAGGTACACCAATCACACTGCTCAAGATTGCCCATATAATAAGCAAGCGGTTAGGCAACCTTATCCACAACCATATCCTCAACAGGGAAGATACCAGAATCAGTACCCACCACAACAATACGACAGACCACAACAACCTTATCAGCAACCCTACTAAGCCTAGTAGAGGCCTCAGCCTGTGTTAGCTTAGCAACCCCCAACCCCAACCAATGTGATTCTAGTAAACTACAAAACTGCAGGAGAGAACCTGAATAGAGCCATAGTGCCATTAACACCACTGCTTTCGGAAAGTGACCCGAGTGATCATAGTTTTGACTCTACTCACATGGATAGTCCACAAGCTTACTACATGTAGTCACCTGAGCATAATGAGTCATATTACTCTGAAGATCCAAGTGAACCTGGTTTGGAGCCTGAGTATGCAAATGTCATGTATGCAAACCCCAACTCTAGACCCCAACCTAGGCAGGTAAGACCCCCGGTTCCTAGAGGACCATGCTACTGATGTGAGGGAGATCACTTCATTCGTGATTGCCCCATGCCTACACCTACACAAACCCATTCAGTAACAATCCAGGGCTTTTGTCAAGATTGTGGAAAAGAGCATCTCTTACGAGACTTCCCAAAGAACCCCAATAACATGCCAAAAATCACTCCTATTAACGTTATTGCGTTAGTAGTAGACTCTACAGGAAGTATAACTTCCACATCCCCTGTGCATGTGGTCACTAGAGCTCAAGCTTTGCAGCAAAACCAAGGTTTAGGTCAGAAAAAAAATTTTGAGGTTAGCGAGATGGAGAGCATAACCAAGAAAAGGACAAGAGCTTGGACACATAGTCGGGAGAGAATGAAAAGACAATGGTCACAAAAAATGAGCGAACTTGAGGAAAGCCTAAGGGAAACAAAAGCAAAGATAAATGAACTCACATCTCAAACTCGCTCTCACACTACACCACCACCATCATTTCCCTCTCCCTCCAACCCATCACCTTCTATTCCCCAAACTTCTAATTTACCACACATAATCCACCCACCACCCAAAGTAGGATCAGTCCTAGCTGATCCCACTCCTGAGGATCTAAACATGATGCTTAAAGCATACCACGCCAGAATCCAAGAAGGGCCAAACATGATAGATCATGACAAATGTTACCCTAGAGCCGATCTAGAGATAGAGAGAATAAAACTTTGTGTTAAAATGGTAGAATTGGCGCAAGCCATGTTTGAAGCCAGTCGCTTGTTCAATGGCTCTAACTCCATTAGAACACTGTTGCACTTTGATGGTCTATTAGATAGATTGGAGAGGTTACTTGCAAAGTCTGGAAAAGGAGCCACCTCCGAGGATAAGGAGAGGGCAAGTGATAGAATAAGCATTCCTCCCCAAGAGGCTTATATGCCTAACTCCACGGAACCAGACACCTCTTCTTCTATGAATCGGTATTCACCAGAATTCCTACGAGAGATTCAAGAAGAGAAATGGGCTAAAGAAAGTGAAAACCCCCCACTAATTGAACTTGTGGATGACACGAACGATCACTTCCCACAAGACATTTCTTCCATTTATGGAGAATAGGAGAGTGCCCAATCTCATGAGAAGCGAGACTTTGAGTCTAACTCCTTACAAGAACTACCCCATTTCATAGGTCCATGGGAAACTAAGTCTAGTTGCATGAGAGCACCCACGGTCATGATAAGAAATGAAGACTCTATCATACCTAGGAACATGGAGGTAGTAAAGAACTCTAAAGTACAATGCAATCTCACTTTAGAAGAGCTACTCAAGGTTAGGCCAGAATTGTGGAATCATGTAGCCAAACAAGTGCCAGACGTAGAGAAATCTCGTTCCCAGGTAGGATCTCATACAACAATGCCAGAAATACCATTGGATAAGATAGGAGACATGAGCAAAGGAAAAGAAGGAAATACCTATCTTCCAGTTACCCATCAGGGATACACAACCAAGGCAATTTTGGACTCAGGTGCAAGAGTTGTAGTTGCTACCACTTCCCTATGGAAGCGTTGGGGCAAGCCAACACTCAGACTGACGAGAATGAAATTGCAAATGGCCGATGGTCATATTGAGAGGCCCTTAGGATTGCTTGAAGGAATAACTCTCACTACATGTGGTTTTGAGTTCGAGCATACTTTTGCTATATGCGACTTTAGCAAAAATCAAGCCTACGAGATGATTTTGGGAAGGCCATTCATGCAACAGTTGCAAGTGGTACAAGATTGGGGAACTAATTCCTTGTATTTGCAACACCTAGGTGTTACCACCAAAGTCAATCTCAAGGATTACTCGCATAGAGACGTACTGCCTATTCAATGGAATCCCATCCATGGAGCTAAGGATGACACGGAGTCAGTGCATTCCATAGGATCACGATCCTCATGGATGCATGAAGACACCCACTTGTGGATGTGTAAAGTAGCAGTAGAAGAGGAGAAGAGAGAAAAAGCCAGAGAGATAGGTGCGAAGGAAACTCAAAGATCGATTCAAGACCCAGCCAATGCATCTGTAGTATTTCCAGACGAAGAATTTGAACCCCACGGTTGGGCGGAAATTTTAGCAATAATGGATGTAGCCATCAATGAAGAACAGTGGATACCCCACTGTGATGAAGATGGGTATGAAATTTCTGTCTTCACAATAGAGCCAATTCTGTGTGATCCAATTATTGAAGAATGTGAACCTAGCACTGATGCATTTGAGGATGCAAGTGACTCCAATCTTGAGTCAATCATTATGGACCCAACTTTTGCATCAGATGAGGAATATTTCCACAAGGTAGAAGCTCACCCTCAGAGACACGAGGAAGGTATGAATGAGGTGAGATTAACCACACAAGTGAACACCAAGAGTGAAGGAAATAAAAGAAAGAACAAAGATGTCACACCGAAGGAAGAGGAATCTTTGTCTGAGGTCCCTGGAAATTTCAAGAAGTATGAAATAGAAGATAGGAGAGTCATGATAAGAATCCCTAAACGTGAGGCCCAATCAAGAGAGGCCTATGACAACAAGGAAACCACCAAGAAAATAGTGGTAGCCATAGAATAAGGAGAGGAGAAATGCACATACATTGGACATGACCTGATGGAAGAAGAAGAGCAAGAGTTGATAGCCTTGCTGAGAGAATACAGAGGTGTATTCGCTTGGAGTTACAAGGACTTGAAAGGTGTAGACCCTGACATATGATCGCACACGATCCCCATGACCTCAGATGCCAGACCCTCTAAACAGAAGCCATACACATACAATGACAACTATGTTGTCAAGATCAAAGAAGAGATAGATCGTTTAGTTGAAGCTCGATTTATCTATGAAATCGACCACACTGAATGGGTTTCCCCCATTGTAGTGGTGCCCAAGAAGAATGGAAAATTACGTGTATGCATTAACTTGAAGAAGGTTAACGCAGCAACTATCAGAGATAGTTATCCACTTCCTATCATTGAGCATCTATTGGAAAGGGTAGCACGCAAGGAAGTGTACAACTTCCTGGATGGGTTCTATGGTTACAGTCAAGTAGCCATAGCACCAGAAGATCAACATGAGACGGCTTTTGCCACAGAGTGGGGCATATTTGCCTTTTGGGTAATGCCATTTGGGCTTACCAATGCGCCTGCAACCTTCCAGAGACTGATGTGCCATGCGTTCAAGGAGTTCCTGAGGAAAAATTTGGAAGTCTATGTTGATGACCTTTGTGTTTTCATGGTCAGGCAAGGCAAGATTCCAGGACACATCGTGTCAAAGAACGGCATATCCACTGACGAAAAGAAAGTGAGAGAGATCGCAGAACTACGTAGGCCAAAGAATGTCAAGGAAGTGCAAGCTTTCATGGGGCATTGTGGCTATTACCGACGTTTTATACACATGTATGCCATCATTGCAAAGCCTCTGTACGGACTTCTGACTAATTTTGAGTGGAGTGATGAATGTGAGAAATCCTTCAATGAGCTTAAACGGCGATTGTGTTCAGCACCAATCTTGACTACACCGGATTGGAACAAGCCATTCCTTGTCCATGTGGATGCATCCAATTATGCTATTGGATGCATGCTAGCACAACCTACAGGGGGAGGTAATATGGATCTTCCAATTGCCTATGCTAGTAGACAATTGAATGCGGCTGAAAAAAATTATAGCACTACTGAAAGAGAAGGATTAGGCATGGTATATGCGGTTAAGAAATTTAGGCACTATTTGCTTGCAAATAAGTTTAAATTTTTTACTAATCATCAAGCACTATTGTACTTGGTAAAAAAACCATGCAATACATGTAGATTAGTAAGATGATTTCTCTTACTAATGGAATATGACTTTGAGGTAGTGGTGAGGAAGGGCAAGACTCACATGAGAGCGGATCATCTCTCAAGGCTCACATCCGGAGAGCCCACAAGGAGTGTCAGATGATCTTCCTGATGCTTACTTGTTTAATTTGGAAGTTGTACCACAGTGGGCCAAGATCTTAGTACCAATACTGACATATGGGCCTAAACACCTAGTAGTAAACACTCAAGATAGGGAGGTAGTAAAAGCCCAGAAGTACCATATCATGACATGTGGGTGCATTAGAGCAACACTACTCGAGGCCAAGAACCTTACAAACACTTAGGAGACTTAGAGTGCACTGGCCAACTATGGAAGCAAATGTTCATAGGATGTGCAAGGAATGCCCAATCTGCCACACTAAACCACCAGTGGAACATGCCACTCTTTACCAAGTGTCTTTAGTGCCAGATTGGTGTGTGCCCTTAGTAGCCTTTTTGAGGACGAGAACTTTTCCCCAAGATATGACATTGGCTAGAAAAAGGAGCTTAGAACAAGAAGCTTTAGATTATAATCTCATTGGAGATAATCTATACAGAAGGGGAAAAGATGGGTATCTTAGATTATGTGTCCACGAGAGTGAATATCTCAAGATCTTGGAAACTGCTCACCAAGGTGTAGCAGGAGGACACTTTGGACAGCATAGGGTGATCAAGGCAACACTATTTGCAGGTCTTTGGTGGCCCACACTTCATATGGATGCACATACCTATGTGAAGAGGTGTGATGTATGTCAGCGAACTTAGTACCCTATACCCTAAAGATATGCCATTGAAACCTATGATAGGCGGACGTGCATTCTCTAAGTGGGGAATAGACTTTATTGGACCTATTAACCCCCCAGCTAAGGGTTCCCATGCTGAATACATTATTGTGGCCACTGATTATCTAACTAAGTGGGTGGAAGTAAAAGCTACCACAAAGAACGATGCATAGACCACTACTAAGTTCTTATTTGAGAATGTGTTCACCAGATATGGGTTACCAATAGAGCTTGTAAGCGATAGAGGCACGCACTTCTTGAATGAAGTCATAGAAAACCTTCTCCAAGAATTCTTGGTGATACATAAGAAGTTGGCCCCCTATCATCCTCAAGCTAACGGACAGGCTGAGAGCACAAATAAGATATTATGCAATGTATTGACAAAATTAATTAATAATAAACGCTCTGATTGGGACAAACAACTACACCATGTTGTTTGGGCATACAGAGTTGCCTATAAAACGGTACTCCAAGCCACACCCTTTGAGATGGTGTTTGGCCAAAATGTAGTGCTACCATTGGACTTTTTGATACCTACATTGAAGCTTCAAGATATTTGGCAGAAAGCAGGATTGAATAACTACTTTAGCGCATCCCTGCCTAAACCAAATTTTCGTAGATGTTACTACTTGATTGCAACTCTTAAAGTGACAGGAGATCGAGATCAGTCAGACACATTCCTTGTGCCCTCTCTATCAAACCCAAAGGAGATGAAAAAGTTCGAGCTGAACATAACTTTAATCAAGGAGGCCCTCCAGATGTACGACACCCATGTACCTTCCGATCGAGACCCTTTGATACCAGAGTCTATGAAGAACACTAAACTCAAGAAGTTGAAAGAGATGTGTGCCCTCACCCCAAACACTCCCATACCATTGCGCATGTGCCCTTAGCACTTTGCATTTCCGGCTCAAGACCGATTCACACAGCCTCATAAAAAGATTTGGTACGGGCTATACCTAGTGGAGACAGGGAGTCTACGTATTAAAATGCTAGTGTGGATCCTCGACCAATTATATGAGGTAGGCAAACAAGGAGTAAGGAGGCCTTCATTGAATGGTTGTTGTGCCATTACCAAAATCATTTACAGATGCCTAGCCTATGATGTTCCAATCTCACGGGCACTTACTTACTCACAGCTACAGTTCTTCCAAGGACGGAAACCAAGAATTCAACCAACTAAACGGATGCATGGATCTCTTTCTCAATTCCCAATTCCTCTCAATTCCACCACAAAAATCTCCCTTAGAGAAGAAGAACAGGTGGCCCCATTCACTATCCATCTCCAACGAGCACAATCAGAGGGCATGGTACAACCCACTCCGTCAGCCCCTCCATTACCCATGGATGTTGAGATTGTCTCCATGGCTGCATTGGCGGAAGATACATCCTTTGACTTTGAGACCTTCTTACAAACCACACAACTATCTGATAGTGAGTTCTTTTCAGACACTGAAGGTCCCGGATCATCATCCTAGAGAGGACGTCCACATCGCGAAGAACGGAGAGTACATTGGGAGGATGAAGCACAACACACTCAAAGTTGAAGACACACATGAACAAGAGGAGGCGTAGGGGCATGAATTAGAGGAAAGTGCAATGGAAGCCCCCGCATACACCACACAAATCAAAAGGCTATACAAAACAATCAAACAAGTACAAAAAAGGCATAGGTTGTCAGAAGAGGCAAACAGAGCAATGGTGAACCAGATGCTACAAGCGGAGGATGTGGACCCTCATTTTATAGAATCATTGAATCTTTTAGCAGACACCTATGGAATTGTGGAAGCCATGCGGACCATGATGTCGTACCCCCCCTCAATATGACCAAGGAAGGCTCGATATGTGACCGCGAAGGGGAAAGATGATTCAAATGGAAGTCTCTACCTCACTCCCTACCACAACTCAAGAAGACGTTCACATGATCAGTCCCACTAACACTGATGCACCCGACGAAAGCACACAGATACCATCTCCACCATCACCTCCCATCCATCCCACCGAAACCCTCACCACTAGCATTCCTGAACAACCTCTATTCCCCCTTAGTGAACCTATATCACACACCACCCTTTCTCCATCCTTCCCTTTACTTACATCCACCATTTCTAGCCAATCTTCAAAACCTCAAATAGGCCATCCCGCCACCCATCAAACCATAATAGGTCACCCTTCTATTCTACCAGCTCTAGGACATCCACAGGTCTCTACCCAAACATTGACACACCCATTTTCCCTCACTACTACATTCCCTCTTTTCCAACCCCAACCCACAATGCCCTCCTCAACCTCCTCAGAACCGATACGAACCACTCTTCCCCAATTTTGGGCAAACCTTGTAAATATGATGCAACAACTTGAGAATTATAATAGAAATTCCCTTTCCCACCCCACCCCCCCACATTCACGACCACCACTAACACACCACCCACCATTCCAGTATTCATGATTCACAATTCACACACAATAACATCCGACCCCATGGACATTTCACCCTCCACAGGACCACTCACCACCCCTTTTGTCTCATCATCACCACTTGTTACTTCACTCACATCACCACACACACCCACTATCTTCACAACATCCACTTTTCCCTTTACCATTTCTTGACCCCTTGCATCTTCCACCTCTACCTCTACATCCACCTCATTTAGTCATGCACTAGAAACCATGTTCGAAGATGCCGCCCAGCTTAAACAGGAATACAGATTATTGGAAGAAAACAATAAAGAGCTTTGTAATCTATTGTCCCACCTCCAAGCACGTGTCAATTCCTTGGAGTTGAGTAATACTGCATTACAACATAAGGTTACCGCCCTCCAACAATCTCATGCAGAGCTCGAAGCCAAATATACAGAGACGGGTAAGGCGACCAAGGAACAACTCAGAAATCAACTAGCCCGCAATGCACGATTGCAGAGGAACATGGCCTTACTTCGACGACACCTAGCAACTTCCCAAGAAAAGAACAGAAGATTACAACAACAAAATCAAGAAAATATCGAGGCACCCATCAAGAACACTCCAGGGGCACTCCTAGATCCCGCTAAATTCCAAGCCATCCCCTTAGAAAACATTCAGCAGGTATTGAAAGATTATGCGAACCTCTTGGAAGCACATGACCAACTTGCATACCAGGTGAAGGAACTACAAAGACAACAAGTGCCCACACTGCATACAACAAAACCTAGCGAGATGGTTAGTGTCCCTACTTCTCCATTGCGAGAATCCTCAACTGATAACGAAGTACTTGAGCTACGACAACAAGTTGCAGAGTTAAAGATGAAATTGTTACAATATGAATGACCACCATCTCCCCACGATCAACTGTTAGAAGAAGAGGCAGTTAACATTCCAATTGAAGAAACATTTGAAGACCAGTATGAACCTCAACCTCTTCCAGGAGGCAGAGTCACTGATAAGGGACAAGACACGTATGAAGAACCCCCTCTTGCATGGATGAAACAAGTAGAAGAGATGGATCTAACTCATGAAGAATGCATATCCACTCAGAGGTTGGTCATGAAAGCCATTGAAGAAGAAATACTTCAATCAAAATATTTCTAGAACTTGGCTCCTAAGTGATTGATAACCAGTTTGGAGTTACAGTATAAGCCCTACTTTCTACTATTGACCGATTACAACGCTGAAATTAAACACAAAACCAATAAGTACCCTTCGTTCGCCACACAGTTCCAACCAGAGGAAATCCCAAAAAAAGCCACACAAGGGGAAATCTTCCAACCTATCGGGCGGCAAAAGTTACTCAAGACTTATCCAGAGATGCTCTGAACGTGGGACCATGCCCCCATGCACTTAAAGTATAATCCATGCTATGGGCCAGTGCAATGAAGATGATCATGAAAGGCCTTTGCCATAAAAGTTCAGAACAATGCTAACTGCAAACAATGGCTCAATTACCCATCCATTGCACCACCAATAGGCACACCAACCGTAGCATACACGATGGCTACTATCAGACACTGGATGCCACGACTACAACCCATGACAGATGTCGCTGCCCAGATGATGCTAAAGATCTTGGCCATGATGCAAATCGTACTCAAGACTTTCGGCAATGTACGTAACATCTAGCCTCCAATCCCGAGATTTATAAATGGAAATTACGACTTACTCTATGATATGAGTAAAACCCCTAGTATTAGGGGCTTGGCATGCAAGGATTACATATCTCCCAGCTTGCTACAAGCAAACATGTGATGATATGTTTACCACTGGGTTTTGGGAATCTCACTCGGAGGTGTTCGCACCATGTCCAACCCATCTGCTACATCTATTTGCATGCGAACAAACAACGCACTCAGAGCTCTACACCACACCACAACCTGACCTTCCGGGCATGGTCAATTGGGTTGCTCTTCAACGCGATCTTGTCAAGGGACTCAGGATCAGAGAACAGGAGTTAGCCACTAAGATAGTCCAACACTACATCGATCATCCTGTGGAGCAAAGGTCTGTCAGAGACGACAGACGCTGGGGGGGGGGAGAGTGTTGGAATGTGAGAAGAAGCAAGTACAGGCATACATGCAAATCTAGCACTAAGGCAACCCTTCCAATTCTTTCAACCCTTACATTATTGTAAAAGTGATTCTCATCACTAAAAACCATTGTAAATACCTTTTCACCTTTTTATAGCTCCATTTTGTGCAAGCCAAGGAGTCCTCGAGCTTGAGGAGCTTTAGTAGTATTTGCCTACCAAGTTTCATAACTTTCAGAGCTCGTTTGAGCCTCCAAAATAGCTTAGGGACCTAATTTTTAACTAGGCCCGACACTAGGTCTGAACAGGACCAAAGCTAGTAAAAAACTATAAATAGAGCTAGAGAGCTCATTTTTGAGCTAGCTTGTTGTAGATTTGAACTTGTATGAGAACCCTCTTGCAATAAAAGTTACTCCATTGTGTCTCTCTTTGTGATTGCCTTGTGTGCACGTGTGTGTGTATGTGTGTGCATGTTAGTGTGCTTCTCACTCACACACTTGTGCCGTCACTTGTTCGAGGTCTTCATACCATCCTCATGTCTTCCCAGATTGACATTAAAGGAGGTGCTACTCATCACTGAGCTACACACATGATGATGTAGATCATTCCATTTTTTATGCAGATTTACATGATGCAATTGTTGATGAGAGGGATGGTATAGTGGAGGCAAAAACTATGCCTATATGGCTAGTGTAGAATTTGTGAGATAGAAAATTACATGCTTTTCTGACATATTCTACTCATCCAGGCTCTCATAGAGCTTTCTTTGCATTTGACTGTTATGCAATGATTGCCTGTAGTCTTTGTGATGAGAATAAGCTTGTTTCTTTTTATGAAGCACAAAATTTAGAGAATTGGATAGCTGCTATGCAATTAGAATATGATGTTATTATGAAGAACGGTACTTGGTCTTTATGTGATTTTCCTCTTGGCAAAAAGGCCATTGTCACAAAATGGGTATATAAGCTTAAACGTAAGCTTGATGGAACAATTAATAGGTATAAGGCTAGGTTTTTTGCAAAAAGGTTATGCTCAAGAGATAGACATTGATTTTGATGAGACATTTGCACTCGCTCATAGAATGACCACGGTTTGTAGCATATGTGCACTTGAAGATCACATGGTTGGAATGTATATTAGTTGGACATTAAAACTACATTTTTGAATGGTGACTTACATGAAGAAGTATATGTATTTTAGCTCCATGGTTTTGTGTAAAAACGACATGAAAACAAAGTGTGCAGGCTGAAAAAGGCATTATATGGTTTGAAGCAAGCACCATGTGCTTGATATGAAAAGATACATGCCTACTTAATTGCACATGGTTTTGCAAATAGTCCAATTGAGAGCTTCTTATATGTTAAGCATGTTGATAATGTACTTCTGACCATTGTTGTGTATATTGATGATACAATACTCAATGGTCCTAATGAGAAGCACATTGCTGAATTTAAGGATGATTTGCATGCCTCTTTCGAGATGTAAGAGTGGGTATTCAGTTTATGAAAGTTGATGGGGAAATAGATTTGTATCAAACAAAATATATTGACACATTATTACATTGATGTGGCCTTGAAGATTGCAAAACTATTGCCACTCCTACAGAAAGGGGTTTAAGGTTGAGTTTTCATGATGCTAAAGATGCATTTGATACTATTCTCTATCAAGTAGTTTGTTGGATGCTTGAATTCCTTATGCATAACTCAAGGTGATATTCATTTTGCAGTCTCTCATATGAGCAAGTTTATGCATTCCCAGGTGTCAAGCATTGGCAGGTGGTTAAGTGCATGTTTTGTTACTTGAGTGGCTACTTGGATTGCTTTATACAAAGGGGGGATGACTAGCACCAAATTTACATGCTTTTTCTCACTAAGAGTGGGCTAGTTGCTATGACACTCATTTGTCCACTAGTGGTTTTTGCCTCATGCTTGATAGCTCATGCATATCTTGGTTAAGCAAGAAGCAGCCTATTGTGGCCAATTCTAGTTGTGAGGCTGAGTATAGGGAAGCTTTCACAATGACTATTGAGTGTGTGTGCCTTAGACATCTTTTGACTGATTTGGGTGTTGGTTAGTCTTCTAACACCAGCACCTTCACTGACAATCATAATGCATTGGTAGTTGCAAGGAACCCTATGTTTCCATGCTCACACAAAGCACATTGAGGTATGTTATCATTATGTAAGGAAGAGGGTCTCGATTGGAGAGATTATCTTAGCATATGTGCTCACACATGATAAAATTGTAGAACTTTTCGCAAAGGCTCTACCTAGGGAGAAGTTTGAAGCATTAAGCAAAGCTTTGTGCTTACATCCTTTTGTGGATTGATTTCTTTCCACATAGCTTTGCACTTCCTTATACATGAGTGCTAGCTCCTTGTTCATCGCATTTCTCCAAGGGGGTTTTGTTTATATATTTTGGTAGTGATGTGTGTGAACACACTTAGGACCACTAGGGCACTTTTTTTCCTCTTTAGGAGGTCTTTTCCCCCCTACTTTTATATATTCCTATAACCCTAATGGGTGAGTTATCTCAGTACATTCACTTGTTGATTCATTTAGTGTTGTGTTGTGCTCTGATCTTCTTATTCTTACTTGTGGTGTTTTTATACTTTGGAAGGTCTCAAACACCAACAAGAGAAGCATCTAATGGATCATGATTCATGCAATCATGTTTGAATTAAGCACAAGAAAACTGATCTGCAATGCCACTTGATCCATAAATAGATGGAGTTGGTCATTCTATCATCTACAACTTTCTTGAATGATGATTTGAAAGAAGAGGTCTATGTGAAGCAACCTCCTAGATTTGTCATGAAAGGGAATGAGCATATGGTTTTTTGCTTGCATAAAGCCTTGTATGGTCTCAAGCAAGATCCACGTGCATGGTATGATAAAATCCATAAGCATTTGATTGCTCTTGGCTTCACATCTAGTCCAATTGAAATCAAGCTATATTGTTGCAAAGATGGGGCTGGTCTTACAGTGCTTATTCTTTATGTTGATGACATACTCTTGACTAGGTCATGTGATGCAAAACTTGACATTCTTATGGCTGATTTGCAACATACTTTTGATGTCACTTATCTTGGTCTTTTGAGCTACTATATTGGCATCTATTTTGTATCTATTGAGGGGGGAATTGTTATGCATCAAGCAAAGTATGTTGAAAAACTACTTCCAAATGTTTAGATATCTCAAAGGAACTTTGCATTTAGTTCTCTTTTATGGATGAGATATTTAGCCATGCTTGCATGCTTTTAAATATAGTGATTGGGAAAGTTGTTATGATACTCCCATGTCCACTAGTGGTAATTGCTTTTTCCTTGGAGATTCATGCATATCTTGGTTGAGTAAGAAGCAACCGACAGTGGTGACATCGAGTTGTGAAGCTAAGTACATGGAAGCTGCTTTCATAGCTAGAGTGGAGTGTACATGGTTGAGATGCCTATTGATGGATCTTTGCATAGAGATTGATGTTGCTATGCATATCCTCACTCATAGTTAGAGTGTATTGGCTATTGCACAAAAACCATTTTTTCATGCACAAACCAAACATATTGAGGTGCACTATCATTATGTGAGAGAGCGCCTTCATGCAAGAGATATTGATTTGGTATATGTGCTTACACAAGATAATGTGGAAGACATATTCACCAAAGCTCTTCCACAGGAAAAGTTTGAAGATTTCTGCAAAGCTTTAGGCTTATTACCTTGTGGGGGCTGATCTATCACTCCATGCATGTGTTCACATCATTTGCTCTAGGGAGGTATGTTACACATATGTGTTCCTCGAGTAGGTTTGATGTGAACCTTTTCCCTACATGGGTACTTTTTACTCTAGTGTTGGCTAGAGGTTTTTTCCCCCATGTTACCACATACTTGATACACTCATATGTGGTGGTACTTAGTACCTAAGGATATTATTCTACTCTTACTTAAGTTTTGAACATTGTCAATAGAGAGAGCTATTCCAGCTATCCATCTTATCTGTGTGTCTTGCTGCATTTGTGCTCCTTGTCTGTGCTTCTCGTGTGTCTCTCGCACTTCTGCACAGACCAATAGTAAAATTCCTTGTGCTACCAATGTATCTTGATAGCATTCCAAGATTCCTTCTATCATTTCCTTCACCTACCAAACACACTTAGTTCTAGTGATCTCCCACACTTCATTCTTCATTAAAATATCATTATTGTTTTGCGTAACCTCCTTCCAAGATGGACCTAAAAGTCCATCTTCCAATATTAGCTTCATTTCTTCATGATCTTAACCATTATGGTTATACAAACTATGTAAATATAAGCCCACATATGATCCTCTATTCTATTTGATCCCCTTGGTCCTTGTGCCTTGTCTTCAATAGTTTTTGGAAAAGGTATAATCGAACCATACAGCTGCTCCACCCATTATTACAACAGCAATCTAGTTAATCCTTTAAAAAATGCCTACTCCAACCTATTAAGTGTACTTTTCCCCCTTAAAAGAAGGATAGAATTAGGTTTGATCCCTAAAAATTAGGGATCCTTACATGGCCCATGTAACGTTTCTCACTAATTTAAGAGAAACAACAAAAGATATGGAATCTAGTGTATTTGTTTTAACTAGAAAGGAGTTTGGAAAGATGAAATCAAATGATGGCTATTCCAAGATATGGAAACTATATAAAATGAATCTATTGGGAAAAAATAGATAATTTCAACTTTGACTCAAGCAATGGACCAAATCCTTGAAACTATGAAAATAAAGGGTAGTAGCTTTGGAATTTTGAAAAAGATGATTGATTATGAAGTATCAAGTTTCAAAAGTAACTTTGGGACCTTAACTAATCAAGTGAAGGAAATTCAAACATCCATACATAAAGATGAGCATCAAGTCCAAGCCCAACTATATATGCTCTCACATACACCATTAAAGCTACATATAAAAGAAAAATTAGGTTTCAAAATTGACCTATGACATATTTTTGGTGTGATCAATTTGGCCATATATTTAGGAATTGTGCTGCAAATGAATATGCATGTAAACATAAATTAGTAATTGAAATTGAAAAGAAGATTCATAACTATCATGAATATAAAACTTTTCACTCAAATTTAAGAACAGTTGGAATTAAGAAAAATTTCAAGCAAAAAATATCTATGATAAAAACATATTATAGATTTAGACAACAATAGAGACCAAAGAGATTTGAAAATCAGAAATTAATATTCAAGAAAATGCAATACCTATTGAAAATCAAGAGCAATCTATAGAAGAGAAGAAAGGGAACAATTGAATCTTGATCAAGAAAAAATTGAAAAAAATTTGAAAAAGAGTTTGAAAGAGGCTAGAGAAACACAAAGGAAGAAAATTATAATAAAAAATAAGGAGGAAAAAGACAAGAGATATATCAATTGATTCAAAGAAATGATAAGTTATTTGATCAATAGAAGGTAAAACCTTTGAAAGTTCAATTGAATCATGATGATAACCACTGAGAAAATAATGAAAATGAACACGAGGAGAATGAACAAGAAGTTAGTGAAAACGGTAGTGCAAACAATGAAATAAATACTAGAGAAAAGGAAGAACATAAGAGACACTGAGAAAAATATGAAAGCTTCTACCAAATCTTATAATACTTTGAAATCATTTGAGAAGAAAAATAGGAAATTCTTTTTGCAAGAATATTGTGATTCTATTTATATGTTATGTAAATGCTATTAATGTGTTTTGAAAGATATTTCTAGGTTTTTTTTATGATGGAGATGGAGTCCAATGAAGACGTGATTGCATTCATATGAGAGATTTTTGTATTGAGGAATAAAGCATGGCTTTTATGCTAAAGTTAGGTTCTCATGAAGAAGGGATACCCATGCACATTCACACAGAGAAGAGGTGGATGTTGTCATTGTACCTTTCATTCTAGAATTTGGGAATTCGTATCTACATCTTTATGGTCACAACGGAAGACCTAGACGTGAAAACATGCATGTAGATATGAAAATGTAGAGAAGATGATGGCTTATGAGGTTGGGGGTCAATCCCTCCCGATTTTAGGTGGAAAAAATGGATTAAAAAAATTATAACTCTCTATCAAATGTTTTTTCCTAAATAAAATAAAGCAAACATCGCACCCTTCATTATTGGATGCACGTTAAGGTTTAAAAATAGCTTTTCTAAAAGCTTATCATGATCTATATAAGAAATTGATCAATGGCTCACTAGACATACAATTTGGAAGAATCGAATCCGATTTTGAAGGTAAAAGCTTAGAGATGAAGGAGAATTGCCAAAAAGTTGGAGGAGAACTGAAGGAGTATTTTTTTTAAGCTTGAAAACTATATATATATATATATATATATATATATATATATATATATATATATATATATATATATATATATATATATATATATGCATACATACAAACAAACATACATACATACATACATACATACACACACACACATACATACAGACACACACACACATATATATATATATATATATATATATATATATATATATATATATATATATATATATATATATATATATATATATATATATATATATATATATATACATACATACATACATACATACATACATACATACATACATACATACATACATACATACTTATGTATGTCTAGTCGATTGAATCGTCTGGCAGTTTCCCATTTTATAGTTAATCTATTACCTGTCTTGCTAAGCTGTTTATAGATACTAAATAGCGGTTACCAAGGAAGGTATTTAGTCATATGTAACATGGAAGGATCAAATTTTTCGCGAATATTTTGAAAGATGCATTAGTAGTTTTAAAAGATGGGTGGACAAAAAGTGTCCATTCAATTCAAGTTCTTGTTCTTACCTTATCTAAAGTAAGAATAAAAACCTGCATTGAATGGACACTTTTTGTTTGCCCATCCTTTAAAATTATTTTTCCATCCTTCAAAATCTTCAAGATAAATTTGCTCCTCCCATTTTACATGTGGCTTAATACCTTCCTTGGTAACTGCTATTTAATATTTTTATAATTAGTAGCACAGGTATTAGGTCAACTAAAATAGGAGAAACATATGTGTCAAGAAGATTCTAAAGGTTGGGTGGACAATTCTAAAGGCTAGATGGACAAAACATCTTCATTCGATACAGGTATGTATAATTTGACCTTACTCTCATAACATGTGTATGTGTGTATGTTTATATGTGTGTATGCATTAATGTATATTATGTGTATGTTTATATATGCATATATATATATATATATATATATATATATGCATATATATATATATGCATATATATATATATATATATATATATATATATATATATATATATATATATATATATATATATATATATATATATATATATATGCATATATATATATATAAACAGATAGAAAATTGAAACTTATAACTTAATAGTGTCGAAACAGATACATTACTCCATCCAAAATGATTTTGAAGATTGAGAATGAGTAAGCTCGCACTTAGTCATGTCAAACGACTTCCTTCATATACATGCTTTAGACATTCCTCTCGAAGATATTTCTCATTTTTAGAAATATCAATGCTCTCACTGTCATTTTGATACCAATCCTCAATAAAATCTGCCATGCCATCATCTTCATCATTGTCACACAAATCTTGTGCTTTATCATCTTTTGAATATAGATCTCTCAACCTTGCATATTCCACAGGATTACTTTTGTGTAGCCTCCTCATAGAAGCTTCTGATAAATGAGGTCTTACTGGCAATTGTGAATGGTGTGGAGGAATATCATCAACATCATACGTTGGAATCTACACATATAAATAAAATTCATTAGTATTCCATAAATGAATAAAAAGTAAACTTTAAATATAAAATTAAGTATATAAGTTATTAAATGTGGATAGAAAATTTTTATTCTCTCTAGCTAAAAGGTGCTCTTGGAGGTCTACGCCATCCATAATTCACTAATAGTTCATCACCGGCATGTAATCTAGTAATAGCATTGACAACTATGTATCTTGATACATATCTACTCATGTATGGTGATTCATGACTATTTTTACGCTCCTCAAATGTGCAATTAGTCCTTGAACTATTATGTAACCCTCGACTACTATTTATTAAACCTGCTATATTTCCATGTGTGTAAGGTCTTCCATCAATATATAAGCTTTCATTTTCTGCATGTAAAATACTTCTACTAGTAAGGGATGCTGCTTTCAAGCATATTCCATAAGTACTCATGCTTTTAACATAACGTGAAAGTCGATGCCAATCTCCCCATCCATATATAGGACCACAAAATGACATAAGAGTGACTTCAGAGTTCGGAGGCACATACAACTCCTCTACAATAAAGTGACCACGACTAGCATTAGTAATAGTGGATGGAGCAATCATATAGCAATTACCCCAAAAGTTGAAAACCTCTCCATCTAAAGGAAGTGGTCCTCTATTCCATCCTCCATATCTTCTTCTATCATATGTTTGTACTAAAGAACGATCATGAGCTGGCAATGGATAATCTCCAGCCATTTCAGTCTCTAAACTAGGAGGTAGAGGATATCTAGAAACTTCTGCTTGTAATTGATGAACAGCAAGTCCATGACATGTACGAGGTATATTAACATTATGAGAAAAATTATCATCATCATCATCATCGAGCAAGTATTCCTGTATATCAACAGTAATTTGATTTTGTATATGGTTTTTAAATAAAATAATGACATTAATATATATATAAAATACATACCCAAGCATTATCATGTTGACCAGGTGATGGTGCACGCTCAAAAGTACCATACTCTGCCTCATGTTCAATACATTCCAATCATGGTCTTTGATACATGCCATAACAAGAGTTACACCAACATATAATATGCTCTTTCATCATAATTCCTATCGGAGGACACATGTGAAGTCATTGCATGGGTAGGAGGTGGTGGAGTACCCTCTAATTGATCAGAATCTGCACATAATAAGAAACAAAAAAAATATAAGTTATGTATCCATCAAATATATTTAAAATTAAATGTTTGATATAGTATATAGTCGTTGCACGATGATGAGACGGTGGTGGAGTTCCATCTGATTGATCAGAATCTACAAATAATGGTATTTGATATTAATAATTTGATTATTTACATACACAAAAAATTCACATATACGTATTTACACATACACACATATTCACATACACACATATTCACGTATACACAACTACACATTATTGTGGGATAAATGCATGTCTTTTGTATGAATGAGTGTATATGCATGCATGTGTGTGTACGTATATATGTGGATATATATATGTGTGTTTATGTTATATGTATGTATACGTGTATATGTATATATATATATATATATATATATATATATATATATATATATATATATATATATATATATATATATATATATATATATATATATATATATATATATATATATATATATATATGTATGCGTATATGTTTGCATGTATATGTGTATGTGGGTATGTGTATGTGTATGTGTGTGTGTAAATGTGTATGTATTCTAATTTTTTTTTTCTGTGTGAGATTAAATTAATAGGAGATATTGTATGGTGGAAAAAAATAAGAGGCGACCTAACATACCACCTAAGATCAGGAGTCATTTCCTGAGCAGAAGGTACACAAATTAATAGTTTATATTTATAATTTTTATATATTTTAGTAAACTTTTACATTTAATTTATCTATTTTTCTTAAATAGATAGGCTGCTACAAAGAAGAGAGTGGAGTCGGGCCACACATCGCACCTAGGCCAAATGGGCCATAATGGTTTTGTAGCTACATTTGTAAGTATATGTGTTATTGTGAGTATATTTTTTATTTTAGTTAAAATGCAAGCAACTAATCTTTTTTATTTGTTTCAATGTAGGGAAAAGATTATGGCCGATATCCTACGAAACATGAGATCGAGTATGCTACACATTTTGGATATCGGCGTTTGAGCGAGTATATGCGAGATCATCCTGATGCCTTTGTGAGTATTATTAAATTTTATATAATTATCTTATTTTTATGAATGGTTTAATTGTTTTATTTATTTATGTTTGTTATATGTAATACAAGAGTATTATGGAGACACAGATATGGATGAGGTGGAGAGACAGACATAGGAGGGACGATCTCGATCCTCACAGGGTGATCATGAGGATGAGGATGAGGAGATCAAGATGATCATGATGTTGCTGCTGATGATGATGATGATCATGATGATGATGATTAGGATTCTAGTTGATTATGACATTGGATTATATGCATTTACATTGATATATATATATATATATATATATATATATATATATATATATATATATATATATATATATATATATATATATATATATATATATATATATATTATCTATATATTTTTCATTTCAATTATGTTTTGAATTGTGTGTATGGTATTAAGTAATGAAGAGTTTTGTTCTATTGATTGTTATTATTGTTTATATTAAGCATGTGTTTTAATACTTTAATTATATAATTCATTCATATGTGTGTACGTAAGTGTATATGTATGTGTGTATATGTATGTACATGCATGTGTATGTGTGTGTTTATGTATGTATGTGCATGTGCATGTGTAAGTGTATATGTGTGTATGAGTATGTGCATGTGCATGTGTATGTGTGTGTATATGTATGTGCATGTATATGTGTAACTCTATGTGTATATGTGTGTTGCTCTAGCACAATGGTGAGAACCACGTTAAGAAGCTCCACCTCCTTAATGTCAATCCGCGGAAGAGATAGGAGTGATATGAAGATCGTGAATGTGAGATGAAGTGAGAGTGAAGGTGAGAAGCATAGAAATGCACACACACATACACACACACTACGAAGAGACAAGCAAGACACAATGGAAGGTGAGAAATCACTTCTATTACTCAAGAACACTATTACAAGCTCAAAAGAACTCTATGCTCACACTAACCAACCTCAAAAATGAGCTCTCTAGCTCTTTTTATAGTTTCTAGACTAGTTTTGACCGGTTTCACATCTAGTGACCGGCATAGTTAAAAATTAGGTCCTAGATGCTATTTGGATGGGTAAACGGTGTCTAAAAATAACGAAAATTGATACGCTTGTTCTACCTAAGCTCCTCAAGCTCGAGGACTCCTCGGCTTGCACAAAATGGAGCTAGAATTTGAGAAAAGGGTTTTTCTATGTTACATATGTTACATTAGTGATGAAAATCACTATTGGGTGTTTCTGGAAAGTGTTTTGAAAACATAATTCTTGGAAAAAAGATTCGACTGGCTCCTTGCTCCATTGTTACATGCTTCCACGTCGTCTGTGCCTCTGGCTGCTTCCAACACCCCCCTCCCTCTCGCTTCTGTCGTCCCTGACGGAACCTTGTTGTGAGGTCTGCCGGATATAGTTTTGTAGGAGTTCTTGAGCGAGGGTGTGCTCGGAGAGACGAATGCCTCGGGCCAAGTCGGCCTCGAGTTTCTCCCAGTCGATTGGTTGCGGTTCCTCCGGTGGCGGAAGCTGATAGTGCGTGGAATAAACCATTCGTTCACAGGCAAATAATTGTAATAAGTGTGTAGGCCTGCTTATGAATACCTCCGAATGGTATTCCCAGAAGCCGGTTGTGAACATTTCTTCGAATGTCTGCTTGTAGCACGCCGGTAGGTACTTTATTCTGCAGTGCCAAGCATAACACACCCGTAGCGATGGCGTGGTACTCATATCATATACCAGATCGAAATTGCCATGCTCGAAGCCCGGGGTGTTTACATGAGGTGCCTTGATGCGTCGGAAGACTTTAAAAACCATTTGCATCATGTCAAAGATTTTGACAGTCATGTGCGCCGCTATATCATCCATGTGCTTGAGTCTCGGGAGCCAGTGTCGAATTGTAGCCATCATGTATCCAACAGTGGGTAATTCAATGGGTGGCTTCAAGTAGGGGTAATTCAACCAGTCTTGGCACTGCTTATTGTTTTGTACCTTAATAGCAAAGGCAGTCCAGGAGCGGCGTCGTGGTACTGGTCCCCAACACGGGTTGTACTTCAAGTGCAACGGAGCCTTCACCCATGTACTCATCATCTCTGGATACTGCTGTAGTAAATTTTTTCGCCACTCTGGTTGATAGATCCTTCCTTGCTGTGCATCTCGTGGCAGATCAGCCTCCTCAAATTGAGTGGCATGCGATGGCTTCTTTCCTGTTACTTTCTCAATGGCTAACTGGTATTCAGCCATTAACATGAAATACGGTTTATATTGTAGCTCATGCCCAGATATGTATCGTCGCGGGGCCAAATGAGCAAAGAATGGAGACTGTAATATTCTTTCTTCTATCATTGCCATCGCATGTAACTGTGCCTCCACTCTATCGGAGTGCGTTGTTCCTAGTTCCTCAACAGTTTTCATCCATGCGGGGGTCGGAAGTTCGTACGTCATCTGACCTTCGGCCGTGACGCGTCCGCCTGGGATGGGTTGTGGCTCGTATGCTTCTTCAAATGTTTCCTCCACCGGGATGGTGACAGTTTCTTCCTCAGCTGGTATCTCCGATGGGGAATCTGGCCTCGGTGGTGCTTCATAAACTGCAATCTTTGATTCAAGGTTTAGTACCTGGGCCCATAATGCGTTGAGTTCCTCTAAAATGTCAGGAGAGGGGTCCGCAGGTGCTGGTAAGTCTTGTTGTGTCGGTTCTCGTAACTAGAGTAATCTATGATCTTCTTTGAGTTTCTGGAACTCTTCGTTCATGCGGTCGTATTCATCCAACAGTCTTACATGATCGTCTAGCAGCATTCGCATCGAATCTGAAGGAATGGCTTTGAACCTGCTAGGACTGAATGGTTGGTCTGGGTTGTCGAGCGCTGCTTCTAGGTTTTCTCGGTTCTGATCCTGTAAGCGCTGGTTTTCTTCCTTGGCGGCTGCTAGGTGCCTGCGTAGTAAGCCCATGTTTCGTGTGAGCGTTGCATTACGGACTGTCTGGGCTCGTAATAAGTTATCCAAATCAGCAGTGGCTTCCTTGGTCTTCTCTTCGCTTTCTAGTTCTAATTTGTGATATGCCTCGCGTAATTCTTGGTAGCGGGTGTTCAGAGAGGCATTCTCAATAGACAATGAATTAAGCTGCGACTGTAAGTCATTGGTTGTCCTTTGCAGCAGCTGGTAGTTATCACCAAGAGATGTGAACTCATCTCTTACTTGTGTCATACACATGAACATTTGACGGAATGCATTATCTACAGTGGGTGAGAATATTAATGGGGTGCTAACAGAAGATGCAGTGGGTGTCGATGCAACGGGAATGGGGATTGGGGGTGGGAAGGTGGATGTCGTGGTGATTGTGGAAAATTGGGAGGTGCCTAAATATGTTTGTGCCGTGAGTGAAGTGAGTGCTGGTGCAGTGGGTGGTGAGATGTCCATCTCATTGGACGTGTCCAGTGCGGTGACTATGAATATGGGTGTTACAGTGGGTGCTGGTGCCGGTGTAAATACAGGATTTACAAATGTTGAGGAATAATTTACACGGGGACTGGCTGGAACAGCTTGGTGGAAAGGGGAAATGGGGGTTACAGTGGGTCGGGGAGGTGAGACGGGGGAGAAGGTTAATGGTGGTGGGAATGGGAACAGTGGTCGTGGGGTTGTGGGGGAGGGTTGAAAAGCTGTGTGGAGGAATGGGTTGAATGGAAAGGGGGATGTGGGAGGGTGTAGACTAGGTCTAATGGGTGTAGGAATTGTGGGTAGAGTGGTCGTAAAGACGATTTCTTCTACACCACCGGCGAACGAAGATGTTGGTCTGGGGGAAGGAGGGTGGATAGGGGAGGCTGGGTGGACAGGCGGTGATGGGGGAGCGGTTGGGGTGGTCGGTACTTCGGTGACTACTGAGGTATATACAGTTGTAGCGCAGGGTGGGGATTCTACCAAGGTGGTTTCTGCGTCCAACGATGTGTCGGGGACAAGGTGCGCCTCCCTGGCTTGTTCTGAAGATTGTGCTCCTATTGGTACACGGATGTATTCGCCAGGCTTTGAAAGGAGTCGTACCCTGCGGGGGTCAAACTGCGGTAATGGCTTTCGTTGCAGGTACCTGAGCGCTTCGTTGGAGCCTACGGATTTGACTAATTCGCAGAATCCTTTGATGTAGGCATCTTCGAATCCGCCCGTGACAAGTTCCTGCTCTATTATAGCTTGACTCTCTTCCTCGGTCATCTTTTTGCGTGCCCAAACTTGTTCCATAGTTCTATACAGCTTTTTAATGGCCAGTGTGTAAGCTGCCGCTTCATACGTTTCATCTTCATGGGTGCTTGTATCACCGTGTGTGTCCGTTTGTTGGCCTTGGCCATCTGTTTGCTCAGGCTCTTGGGATTCGTGAGTGCCTTGGCTGGCTTCGTCATCACCTTCGTCGTCATCTGTGGCTGTTCTTTCATCGTCAGAGCTGGACACGATCTGTCCTTGTGGCTGACCCCTGGGTGTGGTAGGGTAGCTAGGGCGTTCATATTCTTGAGAAAAGAACTGTCCTTCTGAAAACTGGAACTCATTGGAGAATGCATCATGCATCTCAAAATCAAAAGTTTGTTCCAGTGGCTCTGCTTGTCCTGCTTCCAAATGGGGTACTGGAAAAGAGAAAGCTTCCGCACCAATAGTGGTGGGAAGTTCAGCTGCGGTGGTGACAGTTTCTGTGGTGGTGGCTACTGGGGGTTCAACTGTACTGGTGGCGCCCTCCGGCGTAACTGGTCGTGATAACCGTATACGGATTGGTGGTACCGTGGGAGCGACTGTTGTTGGTGACTGCTCTGGAGATGGGTGTGGTGAGGGTGATTCTGGGACTTGTAGGCATGGAATGGTTCCTCTCATGCGTTTGCCAGCTCTGCCTTTGCTAGACTTTCTGGCCTTCCTAGTGGTGCCTTTGAATG
Organism: Ceratopteris richardii; assembly: GCA_020310875.1. Taxonomy (NCBI): domain Eukaryota; kingdom Viridiplantae; phylum Streptophyta; class Polypodiopsida; order Polypodiales; family Pteridaceae; genus Ceratopteris; species Ceratopteris richardii. Next base: position 53,096,834 of record CM035407.1, on the reverse strand, counting down.
CCTTCAGTTCTTCACTGGTCATGGCACGCTCAATTGGTAAGTCATATGCCAAGCACATGTATATGATCCTGGTGAGGGCGCAGCATCCGTTGATTACCTTCTTGCGCTCCCATCTATGTTGTGCCAAATAAAGCTGATCGATGATCCAGCTAGCTAAATCAACTGTTTGAGGTCCAGTGCATGCTAAGTATAATCCAAACCATATTCGCTTGTGGGGCATGGTAAAGCGATCCTGAGCTGGGAAAGCAAAGTGTTGCATGCATATCCGTAGTGGCTTTGAGAGCTCAAGCGCTATAGCAGAAATATCCTCCCACTTTGTTACGTCACCCCGCTTCATCTGTTCTGGGATTAGCCGTTCTTTCTCCGTTGGAGTGTGTGTTCCATGTATTTTGATGGCAGCTCTGATTAAATCCTTCGAAAGATAAAATCTTTTGTAAGGTGGATCATCCACTAAAGAAGGCAGAATAAAGGTTCCTGGGATGTCCTTATTCTCTGAGGCCAGCAAAGTGGTGATTAAATAATAACACCTATAAAAGTCAGGTTTTGGTAGAGGATCACTGAAATACTCCGTGAAACCGGCTCTGGCCCAAACATGAGTTAAGTCCTGGGTGTTCTGTAGGTCTTCGAATTCCCTGGAGAAAAATTGATACTTGCCCCATGTGCGGTCATCAAATGTCATATTTGCTTCAAAAATGAAATCCGCATCAGCTAATGGTCCTGCTAGGCCTTGGAACCAGTGAGAGTTACGGTGTATCTTCTCGGTGTACCCCATAGGTGGGTTGTCGATTGGCATGGGTCCCGGAAATCCTTGGAACTCTGGCGGTGGAGCAGTCGGGTGGGCTTCTGCCCGTAAAACATTGAGTGGTACTGCCGCCACGCTGGGGCCTGCTTCTAATGGTCCTACTTCGGTTTGCATGATGACTGATGAACTAATGGAAAAGATCTGCTACAAACGATTAACACATTAGTATGGAAATTAATTATGATCCCAATAAAGTGAGACCGCAATCCCTTTCCATGACCGATGTGTAACCCGTGTAGCCAAGTGTCGTGAAGTGCTTGATGCAATGATTTTTTACAGAGCTAATGCAGGTCTCTAGACACCTACATGGTCAGATTATGCATACATTTCTTGATGAGATTTTTCATGCATGATGTGGGGTTATTGTGTGTGAATTTATACAAGGTTTGGTTGAGGGTGAATTATTACAAGGGTGGAGTTTAAACGGGATGGGAGAATTGTTAGATAATGGGGTACAAGAAGACGTCTGGATACGTTTCGGTATCCATTTCTTGAGGGTCCTTGGGTGGGTGGTGTGTTTCTGCTGAGGTACAAAAAATGGTATCGGGTTTGGTGGTATTGAAGGATGAAAAGATGTCGGAGGGGCATATATTACATGGCTAGAGGGTTGGGCTATAATACATTGTTTGGGTACCCAAATCTGCGTGGGTGTGGGTCTATGGATAAGATACTTCTTGGCGATCCAAATCTTTCGAGTGTTTGTACTTGTAGAAGAAGATTCAGGGGACTGTGAATGCTGACTTTGTTTTTTGTGAAACTCTGTCCTGTTCTTGTCTGCAGTGTTGCCAATAGGCTGTGGTTGCTGTCTTTTTGGCATCCATACTTGTCTCGTGCCACTTGTTCTGTGAGTTTGACACTGCTGCTGTCTCTGCCTTATCTGGTGGTGTCGTCGGTCTTGGTTCCTCTGTTGTGGTTGACTCCTTCGTGGTTGGGTTTGAGAGGTCCATTGGACGCTCTGCTTTGGAAAAGAAGGGAGATCCAACACTTGCGTGACCTGCCCATCAGGAAGTGATTCGTTCGTTATCTTTAATCTAGGCGAGCCCGCAGCAAGTTTGGAAGGATGAGCACCGCAGGGTGTCGTGCTCATTTGGCTGCTGATGCAACCCACCTGACCGCTGATTGTGTCCATCTGCCCTAGCGGTTGGGTAGCTGCCCCTTCTAGTTTGCAGGAAGTCCCAGGGAAGATCTCCTATCGTCCTTCTGATTGACCATTGTCGATAGCCAAGCCCGAGTGGGTTGGTGTAGACGTAACGTGATTGATCTGACCCAAGATCTTCCGGCCTTCCATCGCATGTATTGCATAGGGTCTAGGGTTACAAACCTCAGTCGGAATGCCATTAGGGAAGTCAAGCGGTATCACTCGCTTCTGTTCTAAGGTTCCAATCTGAAGGGAGCCTTGTCTAAGATTTAGGTCCACTGAGTGATCGTATACCCAATCTTGGCCAAGGATTAGGGGTTCTATCAGGTCGTCATCATGGCACACTAGTAGCTTCGCTGTCATGGTCACATCCTTAATGAGGATAGGAAGGTCCACCTCACCCATGCAAGGGGTTTCCATGCCTCCTAGCCCTATGAGGTATGCCTCAATTGGCTGCATTTCTATTCCTGAATCCTTATAGTGGGACCATCTAATCGCGCTAGTCGCAGCACCTGAATCAATTAAAGCCCTGAGCTCTTGGTAAGGGTTGCCGTGCTCTAGCCTAACTGTAATGAATGGTCTCCTGTCCACGATACTAGGATGAGTGGTTGACTTTACTTGACACATAGCCATGGGATATCTGGGTGTAGTTTCCAGATGGTTATAATGTTCTCTCCCTAGTCCTTGTCTTCTTAGCTTCATGCGCTTAATGCGTTCTATGGCTTCTGCCTGAGCTTCAGCTCGTATTCTGTTTTCTTCCTCCTTACGCTTCTTTGCCAACGTGAGTCGTCTAAGCATATCCTCCGTAAGAGGTCCCTGATATAACCTGACTCTACAGCCACTAATATAATTAGGCATTATGTTTCCTTCTAAGGTGGCTAACTGTACTGCTCCACTTGTCGAGAGTCTGTTAATGATCATAGGTCCATAACCTCGCTTTTCTAACTTCCGTGCGTGTTGTTTCAGCGTATATACTAGAACTAAATCTCCTTCTTTTAGGCCTTTATCTTTCACATGTGCATCAAAATATGCTTTCTGTCGCTTCTTCGCTGCATATATTCCTGCTGCTGCCTTTAGCCTGGTTTCTCCTAATCGTTCCAAGTCCATTATTCTTGCTGATAATTCATGGCCGGTCCACTGATGTTCTTGTGCAACCTTAAGGGTCGGTATCAAGAAGTCCAAAGGAAGCACAGCATTCTGACCAAAAACCATCTGAAAGGGAGTGGCATTGAGTACGGTCTTGTAGGCCACTCGGTATGCCCAAACAGCGTGGTCTAACTGTTTGTCCCAATCTGAACGTTTGTTGTTCACGAGTTTTGTCAGTACGTTACAAAGGATCTTATTGGTGCTTTCAGCCTGACCGTTGGCCTGAGGATGATATGGTGCGGATTTCTTGTGAATCACCATAAAATCCTATAACAAATATTCAATGACTTGGTTTAGAAAGTGAGTTCCTCGATCGCTCACTAACTCAATAGGCAATCCATATCTTGTGAAGACATTTTCAAATAAGAATTTTGCAGTTGTGTGTGCATCATTCTTTTTTGTGGCTTTTGCCTCTACCCATTTCGTAAGATAATCTGTGGCAACAATAATATATTCCGCATGTGTACCTTTTGCAGGGGGGTTAATGGGTCCTACAAAGTCTATACCCCACTTAGAAAATGCGCGTCCGCCCATCATGGGTTTCAATGGCATTTCATCTCTGCGAGTAGGAAACTGAGTTCTTTGGCACACATCACATCTCTTAACATAGGTATGAGCATCCATGTGAAGAGTGGGCCACCATAATCCTGCAAAGAGGATGGCTTTGATTATCCTATCGGGTCCAAAATGACCTCCTGCGACACCTTGGTGTGCAGTCTCTAGTATGCTCAGATAATCGCTTTCATGAACACATTGTCTTAGATATCCATCTCATCCTCTTTTGTATAGATTATCGCCAATCAGTGAATAATCTTGAGCTTCCTGCTCCAGACTACGTTGTTGAGCTAAGGTCATTCCTTGAGGGAATGTGTTCGTCCTCAAGTATGTCACTAAAGGTTCACTCCAGTCTGGTGTGAGAGACACATGATATAAAGTAGCATGCTCTACTGGTGGTCTTTCACAACAAACATGGCATTCTTTACACAACTTGTAGACATCTGCTTCCATTGAAGGCCAATATACTCCTAGCCTATGCAGCGTCTGTAATGTTCGATGTTTTGAATGATGTTGCTTTAATGCACCTACGTGTGCTAATTGCAACCAATTCGCGTGTTCTGATTCGTCTACACAACAAGCAAGAATCTTTTGATTATCCTGTTTATATATGCTTCCTGCTAAGATTTGGTATCTTTGAGATTTGGTAATCTCTCCTTCTTTGATCTTTATCCTAGGGTTCTTGGGTCCGTATGTCAGGATAGGGACTATAGACTTAGCCCATTCTGGTGCTACCTCAAGATTAAATAAATATGCATCTGGTAGATCATCCATTACTCCTTGAGGAGCTTCTCCTGATGTTAATCTTGAAAGGTGGTCAGCTCTAAGATGTGTCTTTCCTTTCCTCACTACCACTTCAAAATCATACTCCATGAGTAATAGGAACCAACGTATTAGTCGTCCCGTGTTACATGGTTTGTTGACTAAGTACAATAGGGCTTGATGATCTGTAAAGAACTTGAATTTGTTGGCCAGCAAGTAGTGCCTAAACTTCTTTACTGCGTAGATCATCCCTAATCCTTCTCGTTCCGTCGTGGTGTAATTTCTTTCTGCTGCGTTCAATTGTCTGCTTGCGTAAGCTATGGGGAGATCTATGTTACCTTCACTCGTGGGTTGTGCTAACACACATCCTATGGCGTAGTTGGATGCATCCACATGCACATGGAATGGCTTACTCCAATCTGGGGTAGTCAATATAGGTGCTGAGCACAAGCGTCGTTTAAGTTCATTGAATGAATTTTCACATTCCTCTGTCCACTCAAAATTGGTTAAAAGAGAGTACAATGGCTTAGCTATGATTGCATACATGTGTATGAATCTCCTGTAATAGCCGCAATGGCCCATAAATGCCTGTACCTCTTTCACATTAGTTGGTCTAGGTAATTCTGCAATTACCTTCACCTTTTCTTCATCCGTAGAGATTCCATTTTTTGACACAATGTGTCCCAGAATTTTGCCTTGTCTGACCATGAAAACGCATTTTTCTGGGTTCAAACAGACCTGATATTCTCGACATTTGTCAAATATTTGTCTTAACTCTGGGATATGCGTCTGTCTTACATTAGAATGAGCACATATGTCATCGACATAAACTTCCAAACTCTTGCGTAAGAATTCCTTAAAAACATGACACATGAGTAGCTGGAAAGTGGCGGGTGCATTTGTTAAGCCAAATGGCATTACACGAAATGCAAATATGCCCCATTCAGTGGCAAAAGCCGTCTTGTGTTGGTCCTCTGGAGCAATAGCTACTTGATTATAGCCTGAAAACCCATCAAGGAAGCTGTAAACTTCCTTGCCCGCAACTCTTTCCAATAGATGTTCTGTGATAGGAAGAGGATAACTGTCTCTAATCGTGGCGGCATTAACTTTTTTAAGGTTAATACACACACGCAATTTTCCATTCTTCTTGGGCACTACCACAATGGGTGATACCCATTTGGTATGCTCAATTTCGTAAATGAATCCTGCTTCTATCAGCCGATCTATCTCCTCTTTAATCTTCGCAGCGTAGTTATCATTGTACGTGTAAGGTTTCTGTTTCGTAGGTTTTGCCTCTGGAGTCATAGGGATTCTATGAGAGCATATATCTGGATCTACTCCTTTTAAATCTTTGTAACTCCAAGCGAACACATCTCTATATTCGCGCAATAGAGCAACTAATTCTTCTTCTTCATCAGCTGTCAAATCATGCCCTATGTATGTACATTTTTCTTCTTCTCCTTCTATGGCTACTATTATTTTCTTGGTTTTCTCTCGGTTATCATATACTTGTCCGTCATTCGCCTTCCTATTAGGCATTCGTACCATGATTCTTCTATCTTCGATTTCATATTTCTTGAAATTCTCCGGTACTTCAAATAAAGATTCTTCTTTTTCTGACATGGTCTCTTTCTTCTTTCTTTTCTTGCCTTCACTTTTGCTAGTCACTCGAGTGGCTATTCTCACGTCATTCATAACTTCTTCCTGTCTCTGAGGGTGAGTCTCTACTTCGTAAAAATATTCTTCCTCTGATGCAAAGGGTGGGTCCATGATAATTGATTCTAAATCGAAATCGCTTGCATCCTCAAATGCATCAGTGTTAGGTTCACACTCTTCTAAAATGGCATCGCACATGATTGGCTCTATCGTGAAAACTGAAATGTCATAGCCATCCTCGTCACAGTGGGGTGTCCATTGTTCTTCATTGATGGCTACATCCATGGTTGCTAGGATCTCTGCCCAACCATGGGGTTCAAACTCTTCGTCAGGGAATACTATAGGTGCGTACGCTGGATCTTGAAGGGTTCGTGGATGTTGTTCTGCACCTAAGGTCCTTGCTTCTAACCTTTCTTCCTCTTGTTTTGCAACTTTACACATCCATAAATGAGTGTCCTCGTGCAACCAAGAAGGATCTGATTCCAATGAGTGCACGGATTCCGTCTCTACTTGAGTCTTATGGATGGTATTCCATTGTATTGGGGGTACGTCTCTATGTGAATAGTCTTTAAGATTGACTTTGGTGGTCACTCCTAAATGTTGCAAGTACAACGAATTAGTTCCCCAATCTTGTACAATTTGCAACTGACGCATGAATGGTCGTCCCAATATCATCTCATAAGCATGGTTTTTACTAAAATCACAAATGGCAAAGGTATGCTCAAATTCAACACCACAAGTGGTGAGAGATATTCCTTCTAGTAAGCCTAATGGTTTTTCTATGTGTCCGTCAGCCATTTGTAGCTTCATCCTGGTAGGTTTGAGTGCTGGCTTACCCCAACGTTTCCATAAAGCGGTGGTAGCGATGGCTACTCCGGCTCCTGAATCTAAGATGGCTTTCGTGGTGTAGCCCTGATGGGTTATTGGAAGATAAGTGTTACCTTCCTCTCCTTCGCTTACATCTCCGATCTTTTCCACGGGTATCTCTGGTACCTTATTTTGTGATCCTATTTGTGAGGGAGTAGTAGCAAGCTCGGGGAATTGATTTGCTACATGTTTCCACAATTCTGGTTTTACTTTTAACAACTCCTCTAGAGTGAGGTTACACTGTACCTTAGTGTTCTTGATCACTTCTGTGTTTCTAGGGATTACTGATTCTTCATTCCTCACTATTATCGTGGGTGCTCTCATATTAATAGACTTTGCTTCCCAAGGTCCTGTGAACTGAGGTAATTCTTGTAAAGAATTAGATTCAAAGCCTGTGTCTTCACTCAGTTGTTCTTCCTCTACATCATCATATATAGAGGGAATGTCTTGGGGAAATTGTTCCTGCAAGTCATCTATTTCCTGAATAGGAGGATGAGTTCCTTGTTCTTTTCGCCATTTCTCTTCTTGGATTTCTCTCAAAAATTCATGTGAGTACCTATGTATAGAAGACACATTGTCTTGACTTTCTGTATTGGGTACTTGAGACAGGGATGGTGCATTCCTTTCCTGTGTCTCTGGGATAATAGGGTTCCTATGCTGATCCTTTTTCTCTTTGCTCTCTATCAAGTATTCTAGCCTCTCCATTAGTCCTTGAAAGTGTAACTCCGGTTTTGCCATGTTACTCCAATTAAGATATCTAGAGGCTTCGAACAAAGCTTGTGCTAATTCTACCATCTTCATGCAAAGTTTAGTTCTCTCAATTTCTAGATCAGCTCGAGGGTAGTTCTTACTCATTTCAGCTACTTGAGGTCCCTCTTTTAATCTAGCCTGATATGCACGAAACATCATGTCTAGATTTTCTGGTATGGGTTCTGCTAACACTGATCCTGATGTCCGAGCTGGATTCTCTTGATTCAATTCTTGCGAAGTTAATTCCTGGATTTTGGCTCTAGATTCCTTTAAACTTCCTTCCAACTCAGTTATCTTTTTACTCCATTTTCTCTTAATTCTTTCTCTAGAATCTTTCCAAGATTTTGTCTTTTTACTACTAGATTCTGCAACTTCATTGGTTTCGGCTACTTTCTCCTGATTAAGCTATTGGTTCTGTAAGAGCGCCTGGGCTCTAGTGATAGCTTGGATAGGCACGTAGGTAGGGTTGGATCCATCTGCGTTATTTACAATACCTATCACGTTGATCGGTGTCACACTCGAAGCATTAACTGGGTTCTTAGGACAATCTTTGATTATGTGCTCTTTGCCACAATCGGCACAAAAGCCTTGGATGTTATAGTATTGTGATTGTCCTGCTATTGGAGGATGTGGACAATCCTTAATGAAATGATCTCCTTGGCACCTAAAGCATGGTCCTCTAGGGCCCTGTGGTCTTTGTTGTCTCAATTGGGGCCGTGGATTTGGGTTTGTGTACATCACATGAGCGTAGTCAGGCTCCCAACTAGGTTCCACTGGTGGGCTATCATAATGATATGTCTTCACATGTTCTGGTGACTCCGTGTAATATGCGGGTGGACTATCTACATGCGTAGAGTCAAAACTGTTTGAGTTTGGGTCACTCTCTGTGATCAAAGGTGAAGAAGGCACTAAGGCCCTACTTAGGTTCTCTTCTGCAGCAGCATATTTGACTGAGATAACATTCGCTGGTGGTGGTGGCTGCTGAGCTAAGACAGGTTGAGGTCTCTGTTGAGCCTGGTATGGGTAGTTCTGAGGAGGCCTATAGTAATAAGGCTGAGCATTGTAATGGCCTTGATACCTACCTGGCTGCTGGTATGCTTGCGGGTAGTTCTGTCTCACGGTCTGTTTGTTGTATGGGCAGTCTTGAGCCGTATGATTCGTGTATCTTCTTTCAATTGTACAGTATTGGCCACTAGGGTTGGCTTGTGGTTGTGGTGCATTGGGACACACATTTGCCATATGATCACCACCACAGGTGTAGCAACGCTTGTTCATTAGTACCCTAGGTTTACTAGAAACTCCTAGTTTCTGGGCCACTTTCTCTGCTAGGTCCTCTATCGAGCTAGACACTTTCGTGGATGCTAGCGATGAACAGTCTGAGTCCTTATAGAACTTTGAAAGTTCCAACTCGTCTCCTAAGTTGTCTTCAATGTCTATGCAAATTCTTACACACTGCTCTAGCGTTCTGGGTTCTTTTAGGTACACATAAGAGCGTAGTTTAGAGCTCAACAAGCCATCTAGGAACAATGACACTTGCTTGGCTTGTGAGGGTAGCTCTTGCATTGGACATCGTTCAACATATTTTCTAAACCTACGTCCTGCAAGTCTAACTGTTTCCTGAGGGGTCTGTTTGAAGCTATGAATCAACGAAGACGTGTCATGTCTAATCCCACTTTTAGAGAATTCAGTGATGAATGACTCTAAAAAGTGATGGATGTCCCTAAATTGCCTTTGTTGCAATGGTTGGAACCAAGTTAAAGCTGTATTCTTTAACGTTAGTCCAAATGCGTTGTACTGCGTGAACATGTCTTCGACTTGTTCTGCTCTTAGTACTTGTTTGAATTCTGCGACATGGTCATAGGGATCTCCTGTTCCATCAAAATAATTTTTCATGGATTTCACTAACTGTGTGGGTCTCAATATTCTTGCGTGTTCACGTGGTCTAGGTAGAGGAAAATCATCTCTACCACCTGGTATTCCATGATCTCTTTGTCTATCCGTTCTATTAGTGTCCATGGTTATTCTATCTCTCCCTACAGGATGAGTGAAGCTTACTTCGGGTCTTTCTTTATTCTTTTCTCTTTGATTTCCGTGGGCTGATGATGTTCCTGCCCCTTGTTGACTTGTATTCATGTTCATTCGAGATGGAGGGAATACCAATTCGCCTCTCCATGTGTATGTGTTTTTAGCGTGGTCAGGCACCACAAAGACTCTTTCTGAAGTCTCATCCAGGTATACAACCTTTCCAGGTGTATCCGGGTCCTTGAACTCGTATATCGTGATGATACCTACCTCACTAAGTAGTTCTGTCTTGTATCTCCAAAAGGCTTCATTAGTTTCTTTATTTACAAACAACTCTATGCTTCGGTTGTCCTGAGGGATCCATTCGGGGATTAGTACTCGTGTCAGTACAGATTTCCCTCTAGGTGTTCTAGGCTCTTCTAATGGTTCTTTTCCTTGAGACTTAGTTTCCGTCTCTAGCTGAATTACGCCAAACTCATTCGTATTGTTCGGCTGCGTACTTAAGATGTACATCGTTCCTTCCTTGTCTATGTACGTGTCTCTTTCGAATTTCACCACTGGACGTTCCAATCCAATGGGTTGATCGGGGTTGTGCATTTGCACCACTTGCCTTTGCAAACCATCCTCATAGATGCGAGCACCTAATCGGTTGGTTCGGATAAACTCTAGTTGAGTCCTATAGGGTCCTTCTGGTTTTTCTAAATATGCCACATTTGACCCTACTTCTGGTCTATCTGTGCTAAATGCCATTTCCGATCCGCTGGTGTCTGAGCTCTCGTAAGGGTAATTACTATTCAATTGCTGAGCCCACGATCGAGCAGTCGTTCTTACACTTGCCTCTGATGATCTAAGGCTTTGTCGGTCTGACTTACCTATATGTTTGCCCGATCTAAGGTTCATTAATTTTCTTCCTTGCACACTCAGTACACGCTCAGATCGTCAATGATTCTTTGTTATTACTGTCTTGATTCTTTTTAGGTTTCGTTAGGTTCTTGTCTTAATGTATGCGTCAGGAATTCGACTTTCCGTGGTACTTTAAGTTCTCGTTCCGTCAGACTTATGTTCTTTCCTTTAGGTTTTCGTTTCACACACCTTTACTTTTATCTCGGACTTGATAAATTTAATCTTTTGAACTTGAGGCGTTCCTATCGTCGTTAATCCACAACACTACCGTTTAGCCTAAGCTAAGAATTGACTGAGGGGGTTGAGTAATCTTCCAACCTCGAGTCAGCTTTTCTGGTTGCTCTGATGCCCAAGAAGCCGCGCTTCCCAAGCTTTAAGCCCTTCGCTGCCTTGCCTTGGTTGCCCTTGATTGTCCTTGCTAGACCTGGAAAAATCCAATATTAGACCAATTCACAGTTGGATGATCAAGCACTTGAGTATATACACCTTTTAAGTCCCTTCCCTTTTGCCCAACTTTCAATGTTTGCCCCCTGGCTTTCTAGTCCCAAACTAGGTCAACCTCAAAATAGCTTATCTAAAAATAGTACTCGTCACGTAGTACTCGTCACGTAGTACTCGTCACGAGCTTTCTAATGAGCTATTAAGCTCAAAAAACGGACTTCGGATGAAAAAGTTATGACCGTTCAGGCCCTGGGGGGTAAAAACTGACAAACAAGTTTTTCTCCAAATATGAGCTAAGGGGTCTCCTATGAGTACAATCACCCAAAAATTTCCCAAAAATTGCCCCAAAATTGGCCAAAAAATGAAACCCTAAAATTTGCGATGGGGGTGCACAATCGCGATGGTCTGAGATAATCGCGATGGTCTGAGACCGTCGCGATGGTGTGAACTTACACAATCGCGATGGCGTGAACTTACACAATCGCGATGGTCTGGGTCAACGGTCAACAGTGAACCGTCGCGATGGCGTGGTCTTGCACTATCGCGATGGTCTGAAGTTACACGATCGCGATGGCGTGGTCTTGCACAATCGCGATGGTCTGGGTCAACGGTCAACCGTGAACCGTCGCGATGGCATGGTCTTGCACTATCGCGATGGTCTGAAGTTACACGATCGCGATGGCGTGGGGTTGCACCGTCGCGATGGTCTGAAGTGCACCGTCGCGATGGTCTGACTTGCCACGTGGCACCGTCGTCACGATGGCGTGAGCCAATCGCGATGGCATGACACAATCGCGATGGTCAGAGACCGTCGCGATGGTCCGGCCAAACCGTCGCGATGGCGTGAGCCAATCGCGATGGTGTGACACAATCGCGATGGTCAGAGACCGTCGCGATGGTCCACCAAAATGCAAATTTTGTGAATGCAGCTGTGGATTCCTAGAGGCTCTGGTGTCGCCTACACGCTGGTGTGGTCGCCTTCTCCAAATTGCGAACTTTGCAGACCATCGCGATGGTCTGACACAGTCGGAAATTTCTAACAGAAACTGAAAATTTTACCTTTTTGCAGCCTTCCTGATGCACTGGAGCTCTGTACCTGCAAGAAAACTCAAGAAAACAAAAACACATGCAAGCACAAATGCTCTCTCTCGCTCTCTCGCATGCACAAATGAGGGGAAATGAGGAGAATGGGTGGATATGGTGAATTTTCTGATTTTTTTGGAGATGAAGATGATGATGCGGTGATGAAGATGGAGTATGGGGAAGGTGAAAAACAACAAAAACTAAGTAAAAACAACAACAAAAACTGAAATTTTTACCTTCCAACGCCACTTCTTGCTATACTCTTACCATCACACATTCGTCCTAGACTCGATCCCCGGCATCGGCGCCAAATTTGGTGTTGCTCTAGCACAATGGTGAGAACCACGTTAAGAAGCTCCACCTCCTTAATGTCAATCCGCGGAAGAGATAGGAGTGATATGAAGATCGTGAACGTGAGATGAAGTGAGAGTGAAGGTGAGAAGCATAGAAATGCACACACACATACACACACACTACGAAGAGACAAGCAAGACACAATGGAAGGTTAGAAATCACTTCTATTACTCAAGAACACTATTACAAGCTCAAAAGAACTCTATGCTCACACTAAGCAACCTCAAAAATGAGCTCTCTAGCTCTTTTTATAGTTTCTAGACTAGTTTTGACCGGTTTCACATCTAGTGACCGGCATAGTTAAAAATTAGGTCCTTGATGCTATTTGGATGGGTAAACGGTGTCTAAAAATAACGAAAATTGATACGCTTGTTCTACCTAAGCTCCTCAAGCTCGAGGACTCCTCGGCTTGCACAAAATGGAGCTAGAATTTGAGAAAAGGGTTTTTCTATGTTACATATGTTACATTAGTGATGAAAATCACTATTGGGTGTTTCTGGAAAGTGTTTTGAAAACATAATTCTTGGACAAAAGATTCGACTGGCTCCTTGCTCCATTGTTACATGCTTCCACATCGTCTGTGCCTCTGGCTGCTTCCAACAATGTGTGTATGTGCATGTATATGTGTATATGTAGGTATGTGCATGTGTGTGTGCATGTGTATATGTGTGTGTACGTATGTGCATATATATGTGTATATATGTGTATATATGTGTATATATGTGTATATATGTGTATATATGTGTATATATGTGTATAATGTATGTATATGCATGTGTATATGTATGAAACATGGATGTGTATGTGGATGCATTTCCATTTGCAGCCATGTGCATGCATGTGGATGTGCATATACATGTATTTACGTATATGTTAATGTGTGTATATGTGTATATATATATATATATATATATATATATATATATATATATATATATATATATATATATACATACATACATACATACATACATACATACATACATACATACATACATACATACATACATACATACATACATACATACATACATACATACATACATACATACATACATACATACATACATACATACATACATACATACATACATACATACATACATACATACATACATACATACATACATACATACATATATATATATATATATATATATATATATATATATATATATATATATATATATATATATATATATATATATATATGCAATAATGCATGCATGTAAGTCTTTTTATGTGGTTGTAGAAATGTTTGTGCATATAAATGTGTATATGTGTGTATGTCTAAGTGTATGTGCACATGTATCTGTGTGTATATATGTGTGTGTATGTGCATGTGTATATGTGTATATTTGTAAAAATGCATCTTCATCATGTATAAGTGTATAAGTGCATATCAATAAGTGTGAGTATGCTATCTAATGAAAATAACACAATTCAAATGATATACAAAGAATAGAAATTGTACTTACAATAGTTAGCCATACTTTTTTCTTGGTTAGCTTCTTGAATAACCTGCAATAAAGAGACAAAGAAGAGAGAGAGAGAGAGAAAATTCAAAGAGAGAAAGATGTAGAAAGAGAGAAAAAAAGACAGAGGGAGACAATAAGAGAGAGCTTAGGCAAAACAACAATTCTGCATATACTTGTTTCAGCTTGTAAGCACAGCGCAATTGCGAACGTTGGAGAGCTCTTCGATCAGATGTGTGAAAATGCCGATCGAAGATCCTCCAATGTTTTATTTTTTTTCCATCAACAGATCGTCGTGTAAGCGATGCTAACACGTCGAAAAAACCACTGGAATTGGCGTCGGATAAGCGACATTTTTTAGCGTCGCTTATGCGACACAGAAAGCATTGCTTATGCGATGCTATTTAAAACCATCACGTTAGCGACACTCTATGCGAGCATCGCACACCGCGTCATGCCACACGTCAAAAAAAACATCAATTGGCTTGTCATTTAATCGATGGTGCGTGCTCGATGCTCATTGCGACGCATTTTGCAATTTTATAGCGACGAAATTGTGTCGCCTTAATCGTCGCTTTGCACCCGTATTCCTTGTAGTGACTGCAAAACTAAATGCAAAAATCTTTCCAACAAGGTAAACAACAAGCAATTCGGATACATTTTGGTTGGGAGACTTAACCAATCAAAATAAACTACCTATCTACATAGGTATGCTAAAAAATTGGACTTCACTCTTTGACTGATATATCATAGAATATATAAGCTTTGATGGAGATATTTGAGATAGAAAAAGTGCACAAGATATGCTTTCCCATGAGTGTTTAAACGCAAGAAGGGATTACATATACACTGAGATATGATCTTCACAAAAGAGCTATGTACAAAATGACATGCGGCTGAAAGGAGTCTATGGGAAGACAGAATGACAAAATGACCAGATCCGACTATTGGGAGCTCTTGCCTCTTTCTCTCCTTGATTATAAGGTGCTCTCACTCCACTTTTCTTACCAATGAGCATGTGAAGAAGTTTGTGCCTCCTTCTTAACTCACCACTTTCATTTGATTGCCCACTACATGCCACTTACTACAAGGAAAATATTGTATCTTTTACTCATCATGAATTTCGACTAGAATTTTTATCTTTTTTTTTTCTCTTCTTTTCCTTTATCTTTATATTTGGTAAATTTATCCAAGCATAGCTCATGTGAAAATGAGCTTGTACATTTATCTTCGACACTCCCCCTCAAGCTCATTTGGGAGTTATCTTTAACCATGTCTTGCAAATTTATCACATCCTTGAAACCTTTGAGTTTAGAAGCATCCAAAAACTTTGTAAACATATCTGTAACTTGCTCTTTGGTTCTGATGAACTTTATCTCCACATCTTTGCTCAATACCTTCTCCCTTACATAATGGTAGTGGATCTCTATGTGCTTGCTCCTTGTATGAAACATAGGATTGCTTGCCAAGTAAATACTTGACATGTTATCACCGTATATAGGGATGGTTCCAACTTGCGCTTCAAGATCAGCCAAAAGCTTTTTAATCCACATTGCTTCACATGTGGCAAATGCTAATCCTCTATATTCAGCCTCCATGGATGAAAGTGTAACAGTAGGTTGTTTCTTTGAGCTCCATGTGATAGGTTTTCTTCCTATCATGAACACATAACCTGAGGTTGATCTCTTATCTTCCTTTGAACCTGCCTAATCAGCATCGCTAAAGCCTTTGACTTACAATTCTTCATCAAACTTGTAAAACAAAGTATGATTAACTATATGCGTTATGTATCTCAACACTCTATTGGCTTAATTCAAATGTTCACTTGTCGGGGATTGCATAAATAGAGAAAGTACACCAACAACATAAGATAAATCAAGTCTTGTAATGTTTGCATAGATTAATGATCCTACAATGCTTCTATATGTCATTACATCTTCCAATAGTTCTCCATCATTTGAGCAAATCTTTGTATTTTTTTCCATGGGTTGAGTGAATGGTTTGCATTCACTCATTCCAAATCTGAAAAGAACATCCAACAAGTACTTCCTTTGCATCAAGTAGATGCCACTTTTTGCATAAACAACTTCAACTCCTAAAAAATCTAAAATCTTAAACTCCTTACCAAGCTTCCTTTTGATATCTTTAATCCATGTAACATCATTTCCTATTATGATGAGGTCATCTATGTATATGCAAATATATACCTCTCTATTTTCCTCCTTCTTCATGTACAATGAAGGATCTGCACTACTTGGGTTGTATCCACACTTACTTAGATATTCTACCAATATCTGATTCCATGCTCTTCAAGCCATAAAGTGCCTTTTTCAACCTGCAAACAAAGTCTAGATGGTTTTCATTTTCAAATCCAACCAATTGATTCATGTATACCTCTTCTTGTAGTTCCCCTAGGAAACACAACTAACAAAGATGAACTACCTGTCCATACAAGTATGCTGAAGGGTTGAACTTTGCTCTCGGATTGATAACTCTTTGAATATATATCCTTTGAGGAAGATATTTGAGATCGAGAAAGTAGAAAAAACTAGGTTTTCAAGAAGATAAAAATCAAGTAATTTAGATGATTTTTGGTTAATAAACTCAACTCACCAAAATAGACCACCTGTGCACACAAGTATACTAAAAAATTGAACTTCACTCTTTGATAGATATCTCAGGGAATATAAATCTTTTGAATAATATAATTGGGAAAGAAATAGGACATGCAAAGAGCGTTTCAACAATCTAAAAGACAAGCAATTTGGATACATTTTGGTTGGGAAATGTAACTGACCAAAATAGACTAGCTATCTACACAGGTATGCTAAAAAACTCGACTTCACTCTTTGATTGATATCTCACAAAATATAAAAGATTTAAGGGTGATATTTGGCATAGAGAAAGTACACAAGATAAGGTTTTCAATGAGGGTTTAAAACAAGAAACGGTTACATATACACTAAGATATGAGCTTCACATTAGAGCTCTGTACAAAATGACATGCAGTTGGAAGAAGTCTATGGGAAGACAAAATGACAAAATGAGATCCGACTATTGGGAGCTCTTGCCTCTTTCTCTCCTTGTTTAGAACATGATTCCACTCCATTTTTATAACCAATGAGCATGTGAAGAAGTTTGTGCCTCCTTCTTAACTCACCACTTTCATTTGATTGCCCACGACATGCCACTTACAAGAAGGTAGATATTGTATCTTTTACTTATCATGAATTTTGACTAGAATTTTTTTCCTTTTTTCTTTCTTTTCTGTTCTTTTCCTTTATCTTTATATTTGGTAAATTCATCCAAGCATAGCTCATGTGAAAATTAGCTTGTACATTTATGTTCAACAAAGAGCACAACAATGAAGAAGAAGTTATGCTCAAGCATTTGTAGAGATTAGACACTATCAAGAGATCGATGAGATTTTGATAGCTAGAACTTCTGGAAGTGTACTTAAAGAGGAGTTACAAAGATATTGTCTAGGATTAACGATCCAAGATCTAAATTTGGAAGCTTTACAAGACATAATAGAAGCATATTTGGTATCAACACTCGAGGATTATAACCTATGTGCCATCCATGCAAAGAGGGTTACTATAAAACTCAAGGACATACAATTAGCTAGGGAGATTAGGAATGAAGATTAATCATCTTCTCATCTACCTGTCGGGAGGCCCATTTGCTATGGATCTTGTTGTTCTCTAGAACAACCGCCTTATGATTTGTTAAGGGAGGGGATGTTTTGCAATTACAAATTCTTCTACCTAAAAGTCTTAGGGAATTTTTAATACAGTAGTCTTTACTAGGGTTTCAAAAGTGGACAACACATCTTTCTTTGCAAATTTTCCAAATAGCTTCTCCCCTTATGGCATTCCAAAATTCCATCAACCACCCCATCGCTTCTCCAAGTAAGACTTGTTTCCAGCTTATTCACGATTCCAAGGAAAAAACTTTTCCCACCACCCTCCAAGTCACAAAGCTACTAGGGCACAAAAAAAAACATGTGGCCCAAATCTTCCCTACCATTTAGACAATGCATACACCAAGGAGGGCACCTGTTGGCATACAAGTCATATGAAGAGCATACAGGTACAACGGAGCAGTCATGCACAATATGGCAACAAGGCCTAATCATTTTTTTCCATGAACTATTTCCAACTTTAGTGATTTTCATCACTACACACACATTGTAAATTCCGTTTTTGGTAGAATAGACTCCATTTTGTTCAAGCCAAGAAGTCCTTGAGTTTGAGGAGTATTAGAATTCGCTACATACCAATTTTCATAATTTTTAGACTTCGTTTGAGCCCTCAAATAGGCTCTAGAACCTAATTTTTAACTAGGCCGGACACTAGGTCTAGACAAGGCCAAAGCTAGTTAGAAAACTATAAAAAGAGCTAGAGAGCTCATTTTTGGGGTAGATTGTTTGTGAATTGAGCTTATGTAAGAGACCTTTTGACTAATGCAAAGAACTCCATTGTTCCTCTCCTTTTTCTTGCCGTGTGTGCGCGTGTGTGTGTATGTGTGTGCATGTTTGTGTCCTTCTCACTCACGCACTTGTGCCTTCATTTGCTCATAGTCTTCATACTAGTCCTCACATCTCCACGGATTGACAATTATGAGGTGGATCTTCTCACGTTGGTACTCATCATTTTGCTAGAGTGACACCAAATTTGGCGACGTTGCCGCGGAGAGAGCTTCGAGGACGAGCGTGTGATGGTAAGACGTAGAGTTGAGACATTGGAGTCATAGGTAATATCCTTTCTTTTCCTTATTTTTCTTCAATTTTTCTTGTTTTTGCATCACCATCATCATCCTCACCATCTCCCACCTCCATCTCCATCTTCACAAAAATTTCAGTTTTTTGATCATATTCCCCTACCCACCTCATTTCCCTCATTTCACTTGTGAGAGAGAGCGAGAGAGAGCTTGCATGCTATCTTTTTTTGTGTGTTTTTGAGCTTTTGCTGCAGGTTCTAGCTGTATCACCCTCTCCAGCAGCTTGCGAAGGTATGACAGACTCTGCACAGGTCCCGAGATGACGACCTCTGTCTATCGCGACAGACAGAGAAACTTAATATTTTTGAATGCATGTTTGGCACGATAACCTACACCAGGAGAGCACTCCAAATCACTAAAAATTTCTAAAAAATTTGCGTTTTTTCAGTCTATCGCGACAGACACAGTCTATCACGATAGACAGCGTCTATCGCGACAGACACCGTCTATCGCGAGAGACACCGTCTATCGCGACAGACGGCACCCCACGACAGCCTCAGTCTATCGCGACAGACACCATCTATCGCGACAGATAGAGACCCACGATAGAGACCGTCTATTGCGACAGACATCGTCTATCGCGACAGACCAAAAGGCACGACAGACGATAGCCTCAGTCTATCGCGATAGACACCGTCTATCGCGACAGACATAGAGACACAATAGACCACATCTATCGCGACACACACCGTCTATCGCGACAGACAGGCCCACGACAGACCCCGTCTATCGCGACAGACACCGTCTATCACGAGAGACAAGACCCACGATAGACCCCATCTATCGTGATAGACACTGTCTATCATGATAGACACCGTCTATCGCGACAGACAGCCCCACGCGACAGCTTGTGTCTATCGCGACAAACACCGTCTATCGCGATAGACAGACATTTTTGGCAAAAAAAATAGAGGGGTAAATTTTTGAAAATTTAGGCTAAATTTTGGGCATATTTGCATACTCAATTACTCCCACACTCACAAAGGCCTTAGATAAATGCACTAAACTCCTGAAAGGATCTGTTTGTCTGTTTAATCCCCCAAACCCTGAATTGTCATAACTTTTTCATATGAAATCCATTTTTTGAGCTCTAGTAACTACCCTCTGTAGGGTAGTTACACCAAGGGAGCTCTAGAGAAAATTTTATGGCAATAGAAAAGGGGGAAAAAAGGGTCATTAAAAGTGTCTGAACTAAATTGTCTGTCAATTGAGGGTGAAAAGTGGAGCTAAACTTGGAATTTTTTAAGGATCATTAAGAGCTTTTGGAGATAGCAAAGCAAGTTCCATTGTGTGCAAGCTTGGGAACGCGCTTCCTGGGCAGACGTGCATAGCAAGAAGGAGCGACTTGAGGTTGGAACATTTCTTAACCCCCTCAGTCCTTTCTTAGCATAGGCTAAGTGCGAGTAGTGGTCCAAATTGACTAGGGATACAATAGGAATACTCAAGTTTGAAGAGCCTTTAATTTCTCAAGCCCAAGAATAGGCTAAATTGCAGTCAAGGGACAACTTAAGGAAAAGAACTTAAACTAAGTGTACAAAGAACATCAAGTATGACACACTTAAATGCTCCTGATGACGCTTAATTAAAGACAAGAAAACACATACAAAGGAACTCAAAAGGAACAAGTGATTGGTATAAACGAATTAGCAACGTGCTTGTACAAGGATCATTGGGTTAATTGGAAGGGCATATGAACCTTAGATCAGGAAGACACCTAGGGAGAGACCGTCAAAGTATTAGATCATCCGAGGCTAGTGTCAAGCATACCGCCAAATCTTGGGCTCAGCAATTGAGCGATTACCCCTATGCTCTAGAATCAGAAACTAGTGACTCGGAGATGTCTTACAACATGGAGAGACCTGTAGGTAGCTCAGGAGTGGCATACCTAGAAAAACCCGAGGGTCCTTATAAGACTCAATTGGAATATATCAGGACCAACCGCTTAGGTGCATGCATCTATGAGGATGGCGTGAGAAGATCTGTTGTCCTAATTCAAAACCCGGATCAGCCCATTGGACTAGAACACCCTGTAGTCAAGTTTGAAAATGGTTCCTATATAGATAAAGAAGGAACAATGTATGTGGTCACCAGCCAACCTGAAAGGACAGATGAGTTTGGCAACATAATCTTAGAGGTCAAAATAGGTGACATAGAGCAAAGGAACCTAGGAAAGGAGCCAAAAACCCCTCGAGGCAAGTCGGTTCTGACGAGAATAATCACGCCAGAGTGGGTTCCCCAGGATAATAGGAGCATAGATTTGCTCTTGAATCGAGAGACGGATGAGGCTTTTTGGAGGTACAAGCATGAGAAGCCTAATGAAGTAGGAGCTCTTACCATTTACAAATTCAAAGATCCTGATATCCCAGGCAAAGTGACCTACTTAGATGATGCTTCAGAGAGGATCTTTGTGGTCTCAGAGCATGGAAGACACGCATACACTTGGAAGGGAGAATTTTTTTTTCCCCAACCTCGATCCACTGTGTCTTATGGTCAACAAGGAGTTGGAACATCTCAAGCTCATGGAACTCAGAGAGAGAGGAGTAGAGATAGACCCGAGGTGAGCTTTGCCAATCCACTTGGAAGAGAAAGAACGAGGATAGAGACTGATAGGATGGACAAGGAGAGACATAGGGATCCAAAGAATACAAGAAATATAGACGAATTCCCTCTCCCAAGGCCTAGAGAACACGCTAGAACCTTAAGACCCACACAATTGGTTAAGTCCATGAAGAATTGCTTCGATGGCACGGGAGACCCATATGACCATGTAGCAGAGTTTAGGCAAGTTTTTGAGAGTTGAACAAGTGGAACACTTGTTCACTCAATACAATGCCTTTGGCTTAACACTCAAGAACACTGCATTGACTTGGTTTCAACCACTTCACCAAGATCAATACAGAAGTATAGATCAACTGCTTGAAGCATTCATCACTGAGTTTTCCAAGAGTGGCATTAGGCATAACACATCTTCCTTGATATACAGCTTCAAGAAAACACCTCAAGAGACAGTGAGGCTCACAGGAAGAAGGTTTAGGCAATACCTAGAGAGATGAGAGATGCCCTGCTCCTGAGTTACCCACTCCAGCCAAACAAGTGGCCTTATTTCTAAACGGATTGTTAAGTACCAAATTGAGATCATATGTGTACTTGAAGGACCCTAGATCCATAGAAGAGTGTGTACGCATGTGCATAGACATTGAGGATAATCTAGGGGAGGAGTTAGAGCTCTCAAAGATCTATAAAGACTCAGATAGCTCTTCTAGTCTCACATCCTCGCAATCCACGTCTATTGAGGATCTTACCGAGAAGGTAGCTCAGAAATTAGGAGTCTCTAGCAAGCAGATTCCTAGATTTGCCCCAAGAAAATGATGTTATACCTGTGGAGGAGACCATATGGCTAATGTGTGCCCCATCATGGCTCAAACCCAAGTGAACCCTAACAACCAATATTGTACCATAGAAAGGAGGTACACCAATCACACAGCACAAGACTGCCCATATAACAAACAAGCTGTTAGACAAAATTATCCTCAGCCATACCCACAACAAGGAAAGTACCCTAATCAATACCCACAACAACAGTATGCTAGGCCCCAGCAAACCTATCAACCACCCTATCAAGGGCAACAAAGACCCCAACCAGTCCTAGCGCAGCAACCCCCTGCCCCCACCAATGTGATTCCAGTGAAGTATGCAGTTGCAGAAGAAAATTTGAATAGAGCTTTGGTGCCAGTGACATCGTCACTTTCAGAAAGTGATCCAAGCGATCATAGTTTTGACTCTACCCATATTGATAGCCCACATGCTTACTACATGCAATCACTCGAGCATAATGATTCATACTATTATGAAGAACCGAGTGAGCTTAGTTGGGAGCCAGAATATGCAAATGTCATGTACACAAACCCCAACTCTAGACCTCCACCTAGGCAGATAAGATCTCCATTTCCTAGAGGACCATGCTTCCAATGTTAGGGAGATCACCTCATTCGTGATTGCCCTCTACCTGCACCTACACAAACCCAGTCCGTGACAATTCAAGGCTTTTGTCCGGATTGTGGGAATGAGCACTTGATACGAGAATGTCCCAAGAATCCTGCCAATATGCCAAAAATCACTCCTATCAATGTCATTAGGCTAGTGGTAGACTCCACGGGAAGTGTGACTTCCACGGCTCCAGTACAAGTCATCACAAGAGCTCAGGCACTTAAGCAAAACCAAGACTTAGGACAGGAGAAGAATGCGGAGGTTAGCGAGACTGAGAGCCAAAATAAGAAGAGAACAAGAGCTTGGAGAGACAGCCATGAACCTATGAAAAGGCAATGGGCTAGAAAGATGAGCGAACTCGAGGAAAGTTTGCGAGAGACCAAAGCCAAGATCATAGAAATCACATCTCAAACGCACTCTCACACATCACCTCCACTACCATCCCCATCACTTTCCATAACTCAACATTCTAATTCACCACACGTAACCCACCCACCACCCCGAGTAGGATCAGTCTTAGTAGATCCCACTCCTGAGGACATAGACATGATGCTTAGGGCATATCAGGCCAGAATCCAGGCAGGCAGAGCTTGAACGAACCAAGTTGTGTGCCAAGATGGTGGAATTGGCTCAAGCCATGTTTGAGGCCGGTCGCCTCTTCAATTGCTCTAGCTCCACTAGAACACCATTGCATTTTGATGGTCTATTGGATAGATTGGAGACGATAATTCCAAGGTTTGGAAAAGGAGCCAACTCCCAGGATAAAGAGAAGGCAAGTGATAGAATAAGCATTCCTCTCAAGGAAGCTTATGTGCCTAACTCCACTGAACCAGACACCTCTTCATCCATGAATCGATACTCACCAGAATTCTTGCGAGAGATTCAAGAAGAGAAATGGGCCCCATCAAACTTGTGGATGACACACACGATCAATTCCCACAAGACCTTCCTTCCATTCATGGAGAGTATGAGAGTGCCCAATCTCAAGAGAGATTAGACTTTGAGTCCAACTCCTTACAAGAGCTACCCCATTTCACAGGCCCGTGGGAAGCAAAGTCCACTTGTATGAGAGCATCGACGGTCATGATAATAAACGAAGACTCAATCATACCTAGGAACACAGAGGTAGTGAAGGAATACTAAAGTGCAGTGCAATCTCACTTTAGAAGAGCTACTCAAGGTCAAGCCTGAATTGTGGAAACATGTAGCCAAGCAAGTGTGAGACATGTCAAAACCTCGTTCCCAGGTAGGATCTCATAGAACAGTACCGGAAATACCTTTGGACAAGATAGGAGACATGAGCGAAGGAGAAGAAGGAAACACCTATCTCCCTATCACTCATCAGGGTTACACAACCAAGGCAATTCTGGACTCCGGCGCAGGAGTTGCAATTGCTACCACTTCCCTATGGAAGCGTTGGGGCAAGCCAACACTCAGGCCCACCAGAATGAAGCTACAAATGGCTGATGGTCACATTGAGAGACCCTTAGGGCTACTAGAGGGAATAACTCTTACCACTTGTGGTGTAGAGTTTGAACATACTTTTGCTATATGTGACTCTAGCAAGAATCATGCCTATGAGATGATTATGGGAAGACCCTTCTTGAGGCAGTTGCAAGTGGTACAAGATTGGGGGACCAATTCTTTGTATTTGCAACACTTGGGTGTCACTACCAAAGTGAATCTCAAAGATTTCTCTCATAGAGATGTGCCCCCTATTCAATGGAATCCCTTCCATGGAGCTAAGGATGATACTGAGTCAGTGCATTCTATAGGATCAGGATCCTCATGGATGCATGCAGACACTCACCTGTGGATGTGTAAAGTAGCAGTAGAAGAAGAGAAGAGAGAAAAAGCTAGAGAGATAGGTGTGAAGGAAACCCATAGATCAATTCAAGACCTAGCCTATGCACCTATAGTCTTTCCTGACGAAGAATTTGAACCTCACAACTGGGTAGAAATTTTAGCGATGAGGATGGCTATGACATTTCAGTCTTCTCCATAGAGCCAATCATGGGAGACTCGGTTCAAGAAGAATGTGAAGCTAGCACTGATGCATTTGAGGATGCAAGTGATTCTGATTTAGAGTCAATCATCATGGATCCACCTTTTGCATCAGATGAAGAATATTTCTATGAAGTAATTGTCACTCTTGACAAAAGTGCAGCAGTCAAAGAGGAGTTCCCTTCTTTTCCAAAGAGGATTCGAGGAAAGCAAGCCAGGCAACACACAACGCAGGGGAGGCCAATGATCAAGAGGCATGAGCACCAACCTGTACAATCTAGAGTACCTCATGGCATGAAGCAGATATGGGTACGAAAGGGTGAACAACCCTCAGCTTTGGGGACTGGATCCCAAAGATGCACCAAACAAGCTACAGTGTCGAGGATTACAACACAGGAGTATCCTAGGCATCCATCTAGACAAACCATTTCTATTTGGGTTCCAAAGCGGTCAATGAAGGCTATTCCAAATGATAGACGGATATGGGTGCCCAAGACCTGGTTACGAGCTCAAATAGCATCTCCTACATTCACAAGATTGAATCAACACTCACAAGCACCCCTGGCACATATCCCAGTGAAAACATCTACACTCCACACCTCTAACTCTTCGGTCACACCCAAGAATGTCAAGAAATGGGCACCCAAAAGGTCCCAAATCCAACACAATCCTGTCCACAAACCTTCACATGTCATCTTCACTAAAAGCGACACTCCCACAATCAAAATTTGGAGACTTAAACCTCATATCAAACCGCCTAACCCAAATCAATCCCATCTAATGTAGGTGCATTTTGAGTACATTGCACATCCAAAGTATGCATCTAAGAAGAACACTAACCTACTAACCCACATTCTCACACATCACAAACACCCCACCCACTAACCCCTAACCACTTGAAACATCATGTTAGTATTGTAGAGGGAACACCATAACATCTTGTTTCCTATGCAATGCTAATGTGCCTCTCTTCTTCTAGCAGATAAGCATCAACAGATACAAGCAGTCTCATGGCAGAAGCAGCAGGCCCGAGCTCACAGGCAGGAGTAATTACTGCAGGGATTGATGCGGATAGTCTACCTATTGAAGTGCCTCCGACTGAACGACCGGTAGAGCTACAACACCTCCAGCAAATACCTGTACCGGATCCTCCCACGGGAATCACAGAGAGAGTCCATGCCAATTCTCATTGGTTCAGTGGCATGCCAGGATCCTTAGGGGAGGCCAAGTATATCTTCGAGTCCAAGTGTGAGCATGATAAGCAATGGGTTAGATTCCAGTTCTTTTCCAAGGAGTTTGAGACTCTCCAGAACACACAAGATCTGCAGACCATATGGGAGCATGCAAGATTGGCCGAGTATTTTGCAGCACCCTTACCCAAACCAGACCTCTTACGATGTTACTATTTGGTCTCAACATTACAGGCGCATGAAGAAAAAGATAAACCAGGATCATTTGTCATTCCTTCCTTATTGGGCAACAATGAGTTGAAAAGGTTCGAACTCACTTTGGACTTGGTAAGCTCTACATTCAACATGCACGGCATGCATGTGCCCTAGATCCTCTTATTCCCCCTAACATGAAGAATCGGAAGCTACAAAAGTTGAAAGAGATGGCAGCACTCACACCGAATGTGTCAATTCCTCTTCGCATGTGCATGCAACATTTTGCGTTTCCCAGTCAAGATTGGTTCACTCAACCCCACAAGCGGATTTGGTTCGCTCTTTACTTGGCAGAGACAGGTGGCTTACCGATTAAACTTCCTGTATGGATTATAGAGCAATTGTATGAAGCAAATAAAAGGGCACATAGGAAGCTAGTGGTGAATGGGTGTTGTGCAATCATGTGCATCATCTACAAGTGCTTAGAAAATGATGTACCTATTGAACGTGCTTTGACTTGGTTGCAGCTACAAATGTTCAAGAGACTCAAATCCGCCACACATCAATCCAAGCACATGAGGGGTTCGATCCCTTGTGTTCAAGCACGTGAAGTTTTGACAACTTCGGAAGTGTCGCCACGAGGGGATGCCACTGTGCCTCCCTTTACCATTTGTATACCAAGATCTGGATCTGAAGGCACATCACAAGTTGCCCCCTCGGCTCCTCCTATCCCTCCTGAATTCGAATTTCCTACGATTGGAGATGCTGAAGGGATGAGTACCTTCGACTTTGAATCATTCTTGCAGAATACACAACTCTTTGATATAGAGTTCTATTCAGATACAGAAGAACAGGGCACATCTTCCCAAAGAAGGAGGAAATCCACAGAAGGTCGCCATGTACATTGGAATGAAGATCAACAGGATCAACAAACAGGACACCTAGAAGAAGAAGAAGAAGAAGAAGATGAAGAAACCATTGGAGCCCCAGCTTATACAGTAGAACTCCGGAGGCTATATCAAATAATGGAACGACTATGGTCGCAACAATTGCTCACCGAACAAAGCAATCGGGTGCTCATGGCGCAGCTATTGGAAGAAGCCGGAGTCGACTCAGAATACAGTGAAGGTCTCTTATTAATGGCAGAAACATATGGGGTAGTAGAAGCAATTCGAATAGCGATTAAGAGGCCTCCAGTTCAATACGATCCACGCAGATTCCAGACACAACCACGGTCAGGTAAAAACATCTAGATTCCCATCACTACAATGACACGACCTATTATTACATCCGAACCCATTGAGACAACCTCCCAAAGAGCAGGAACCACTAGCAAAGAGATCCCCGTCACCCAAGATGAGTCAACCGAACCACTACCACCGACCCCTCCCCCATCACCTCCTCGAACGAAAGCTGTAGATATCACCTCGACTACCCAACCCACAGAGCAAGCCTTCATCTTCCGTAGTCCAACCTCTAGTTCTACTTTGTTCTCCTCTTTTGAAAACCCCATATATAATACTGCCACCATCATAACTGAATCCTTCATAGAACCTACCCTAGGACAACCATCCCCCATGCCCTCAGCCATAGGCCATCCTGACTCTAGATCCATTTTCTTCGGATTCCCAGCCACCACATCCCCTTTTATGGCTTTCCTGCCTCCAAGTTCTCATTTTCCACCTCCCATACCACCATTCCTTCAACCCGCCCATGATTACTTTTGTAGAATGTATCAATCCACCACCCAACCCTCCTCATCAATCCCATCCCCACCATCCACACAACACTTTTTCACTACTCTCTCACACACACCACCTACCATTCCAATATGCATGGTAGACACCACACTTGAATCCATGTTGGGTTGTAGGGTATGCACATACCCACAATTGTGCATAGAAACCCTCCCTAGACCAAAATAATATCTCTTTTTGTATCTATTTAGGATTTCACATAAGAACCCTCCCCTAGACACTTTTTACTATTTCTCATAAACTAAAGCTATGGAGCCTAGTTGTAAATGCTCACCTTTGTCAAGAAGGCTAGAAAAATCTCCACGCGCACGTATTCTTCTTCCTTGGGAGATTTGGTTGTTAGAAAAGATCTTTTTGAAATATGGAAGTTAGGCATGTGCTCCTTTTTGACTAGTCAAAAGGAGCACATGGGGAATTGTACTGAGCCTATAAATAGAGGCTATTTCTTGTAAAGAGGGGGTCCCTTGGCCATGGCCTTGGCCTCCATTTTGGTAATGGAAGAAGGTGTCATTTGTTACTCTCTTGCCTCCTTGTGTGCAATGGCGTTGGTCTTGGTGTATGGATTTGCATGTGTGTGTGCATGGTTGGGAGGATGTTTCCCTTTGCTCCTTGTGACGTTGGCCATTGTTGCCATTGGTCCATGAGCGTGGGTGAACCTCTCCTCTCATTCTTTGCCCCAACTTGGAGAAACTTCTCACTTCCATGTGAGGCGGTTAGGGTTTGTTGTTCCCCTTTTCTCAACAATTTGGCATCGTTGCCGGGGACGTCGGCCTTTAGCCGTTGGTTTTTCCAAGTTTGTGTGTCCATACTTCATGAGATGCACCTCACACTTGGATTGAGTTGTGGATACGTGTGGCCTTCGGTTGGCCTAGGGTACCTCTCTTCTTTTAATTTTTGAGTAGTTTGAGTTCATTTTTTGTTTGTTACACAAAAAAAACACCCCCTAACCCCCTCTTCTCTCTCTCACACTTCCACATACACATACTCACTCTAGCATCACCCATCATTTTCTTCATTTCTTGGAATAGGTGTTTGCCTTGGGTAAAGAGAGTGGGTAGTTTTCTTCTCCCGCCCTCCCTCGTGTCCAGTTCAAGGAAACCAAAATAAATATGAACATACGAACAAGTGAAAGTTTCACCATTGATTGTTTTAGATATATACACAAAAGGTGTGGAGGGGTTAACTTACTCCACTCTCTCTCTTCAGGTACGTTGTCACGGACTTGATGGGGGTTGGTGGGGGTAAGTCTCCTCAGTTCTAGACTTTATGATTCATAATGGCGGCCCATTGGCGGGGGAAGATGCAGAACCTCCCTTCCACTCTCTCACTCATCGTCAAATTGGACGGGTTAAACTACGGGAATCTCCTTTCTCTCAGTTTTGGTTTGAAGTTGAGCCCGTTGGGGGCTTGGGCTCCATTGGCATCCCCGTGTTGGTGGCTATGGAGCTTCGTTCTCTTGCCCCTCTGCGTGCAAGCCTATGTGGGTTCGAGTCCCTATGGGTTCCCGTTTCCTGCAGAAGGTGTTGCCCTGAGCATTAGCTCCCCAACCCAATTTCCCGCTTGGACTTTGCCTACGTCTGCTGCTCCTCGCGACCACGCTTCCTTGGAGGAGGTACTAATGCTACGCTGTTGGCCTCTATCTCCTTCTTCCCCTTTGCGCACAATATCTCGACTCCATTTATGCTTGTCTGCGGACGCTGGTGATGAAACCATTGGCTCTCAACCTATGCGGGTGTGTTCATCTACCAAGATTCTGCTTCATCCTTGCCTTTCATATCCGAGATTCGACGTGCTCTTCACCTGGGTGCTGCACTTCTCCTCTTCTCGGCTCGGAGTTGAAGCTCTCGTGCTCCATTTCGCTCTGCGTATGGGTTGGTGTTCTACCGCAACCCTATACACACTCGTTCATACAGGGTTGAGCTTGCGATCTCTCTTCTGGATGCTTATGTTGGAATTAATGCATTATTTTTGGCCCCCTCTCCACTCGGCACCTGGTTGGAGCTCCCCCTCTGAATCTACCTGCTATGGGGACATAGTCAAGACTCTTGGTGTAACTATGGTGGGAAGATTATTGTCTCCCATGCTCCATCGTGTTCGGGGGTCGAGTTTCCATGAGCTCCGCCTTCCAGGGAGGAACCTACCCTCACAAAAGAAGCGAGTACTTGGAACGAATTTCTGGTGTGATATTGTCTGCTATTGCAAGGTATGGAATACCTTGGCGATGGGTTTGGGGCTTCTGTTGTTCATCTCATTCATACACTCCACGGGGCATGTATCATTTGGGGTTTCATGCGTTTCCTCTCCTGTTGGACCAAGCAGTGCATGGCATCTTCTTAGATCTCTCCTCGTCCCCTGGAAGTCTTTAGGCTTCCTCGTTTTCTCTGATAGTCTGATTAGAAGCAATGGATCTTTGCATATGTTTTGCATCGCAGGGAACAACTTTCGGGCATGTTTCTTGTGCCTATTTGACTGTGTCTTGGGTTTTGGAGTATTATCGACTACCATCTTACAACTGCGAGTTTTGATGGCCATCACTGTGCGTGTTGTGACATATAACCGCCTTCCAAGCTTCGTTTCCTCTTTCTCAGTTCCCTTGCATATACCTATGCCAAGGCCAACTCGTTCATTCTTTTGGGCACTCATTGGTAGGCTTAGAAAAAAGATTCCAAATATGCTGAAGAAGGTTTATATCAGGCACTTTTTGTGTTTATGTAAACTGTTTTGGGTGAAGCTTCACAGGATGCCCTGGCCCTCTTTCCTCTCGTCTGAACTCTTTTTATGGAGGTCTAAGATTGTAGCTGTGATTCGGGATAATAGTCTCGATTTTTGCCTCATTCCTTGTGTCCATGACGTGTGTAAGCATCATTTTTTCCTTATTTCCAGATCGGGGTGGTTTCGACTGTCATATTTATTAGAAAGCAGGTACCCAATGTTCGAGGGACTATGTGAACTCTATCCTTTCTTGAATGAACAGTTTTGAGTATAACTCTGACCCTTGAAGAAGTGTATCCCCAATGGTTGGAAATGAACACTTATCTTTGAGGAGGGCAGGGTTCTTGGTGTCTATGTCACATAATATGAAAATTTATAACTGCCATATGTAATGTCTGACAAGATGTGTCTCTGGTTCTTGCCCATGTTGTGATAATAAGTCGTCGCTATTTTCAGGACATATGCATAATTGACACAATTGACGCCTGGATGTGTATGCTTATTGTTACAGAAATAATGTTCTTTCTTCATGTTGAACAATGTCGATGTGAAGGTAGTTTTGGCATGAACATGGCGGGCACATGGGATGCTTGAGTCGAGATTGTTCCTCATACATTCAAAGCCTCACTGTTGCTAGTGTTTGCTGACAGAATGCTATCAAAAGAATAGGAAGGTAATTCTAGTATATGATTGCTATTACCATGAAGGAATTTTGTACCATATTGGCACACTACTCTATTCATTTTTCTGTTCAACGTCCACTCCTGAACTAATTGTCCACCTTTTCTAATACATGTCAGAACTCTTGTTTGCTTCACTTGGAATTGGTTCTGATGCTCAGCTCCTAATTTTTGAAATTCAAGAAAAAAAAGGCTTTTGCACATAGGATTTGGTTAGCATCAATCCAGTATGTGCCCTTCCCATTAGGCTTCCTGTTATTGACTTTTAAAGGGGTCACCAGTTTAGGCATGGGATTAGGAAATGGATACAATGCTTGGTCTTCTTGTCGATTGTACATCTACTTTCCTCAAGCTATGACTTAGCCTTCTGCTAGGTGTTGCTATGACTATGTGATTATTCCCAAGCTAAAGAATTATGTGTATGTCTCTACTAAGGAAAAGACATTAATTGTGCATTATGAATGAGTTTTTGTTGCAAAAGCAGGATCAATGGGGAATTCTTGCCCATGATGCGTATGGAATTTAATGATCACGCTAACGTGGTGTCTTGGTTTCTACCCTTATAATACTATGACTAGCTTTGCAAATTACTGCCATGAGAATTTTCATCCTCCATTAGACATGTCTTAACTCTAGGTGTTGCAGGATTAAAAGGTTGGATTAGGCTTTTTTGAAGCATGGAGGTTACTGTAACAATAATGCATGATTGTCTCCCCATTTAAATACAGGCATACGCACAAATATGCTCGAATTACCATTGATTGTTATCAATTGTCTTGGAACCTATGAAATGGAGAAGAAAATGATGCTAATTGCTCTACAAGACCTATGATTGTTCTCTGTGTATCACAGGTTGGAGGGCCAATGGTGGACTGCAAACTACTCTACGTTTTTGCTTCCGATGTGTGTGATTACCCATGAGGGATTATGCCCAGACCTTGTCTGAATAAATAGAGAATGCCTCTGGAGAACTTTGGGTGATGAGATTTTTTCAAAGACTAGCGGAGTTAAGGTCTGTGAATTCCTAATACAAGGATGATGACCATGTTCAAGCTTAAACACTTCAGCAGGGGATAGTTGACTGGCTTAAACTCATAAAAGTGTAATATACATTGATTAACAAACAAATACTTATGATCACATTTCTTG
Organism: Ceratopteris richardii; assembly: GCA_020310875.1. Taxonomy (NCBI): domain Eukaryota; kingdom Viridiplantae; phylum Streptophyta; class Polypodiopsida; order Polypodiales; family Pteridaceae; genus Ceratopteris; species Ceratopteris richardii. The sequence continues at coordinate 53,064,427 of CM035407.1, read as the reverse complement.
TTGCCATGAATTAATGACAGGTCCGAGTGCCCAGAGCTATGGTAAGATTTCTGTTTGATCGTTCACTTTGTTGGTATCAATTGTTGTCACCTTGGGTATCGATAGGCTGGATAAATCATTGCTGACAAGATTAGGGATTTATTGCATCAAGGCCCCAATACACTTAAGAGGATTTTCCCCATCTACGTACATCTACTGCCTTGAGTGAAATGACAAAAGCTAGTTCTTTGTGCTGTGAGAACAATTGTGTGTTTTGAAATACATGATCCTGTAAATGTATAGGTGATGTGATTTCGATGTGAACAACTATCCTTCCAAGAAAGGAAATCTGAAATGTGGATATGAATTGCACGCTCATCCAAATTGTTTATGATTATGCATGATGGACTTGGGAAGTTATGACTTAGTAGCTTGACATTGTGCCTTAATGTATATTTGCAAGTAGTGATCTAATAAGTGGCCTAATATGGGCTCCAAGCATGCCTTTAAGTGTTACAAGTGTAAAGGATTTGAAGGCTTCAGAGTGTATTGATGATCTATTTCAAGCAGGCTTCTACAATAACCTTGAGAAGATGCTAGCACCTGCTTCTGTTAAAATTTTCTTACAATCTTATTTCTGGAGCCATGTACTAGGAAATATCCAACATGCTGCATGCTTAAGGCTGTTTTGTGTTAAAGACTTGATTGTTTTTTTTTTCTGCCTGCTCAATATGTCTAGAGGATACCTTGTTCCAATAAAACTGGAAACACAGTGTGGATTCAGACCTATCCCAAACTCTAAGTGTGATAGTCCCAAAAGGTGAGTGATTGTTTTTTGCTAGGGAAGTAACTCCCTGGTTTCACAATGCTCACTTAAGGCATATTCATAATAAAGTATGGGCCAACACACTCAGAATTTAGCTTTGGTTTGATGATCATTTTGACATCTTGTGACTGACCCTGTGGGATTGGGCCTATATGTTTTATAAGTTCTGAAATAATTCACTTTGTGATCATTCATCTAATCTTACAGGCTAATCCTGATTACTTGTTGCATCTCTTGTTTTCAATGAAACGGCTTATAACTAACATTCCAGGCACTAAAAACCTTGATGAGATAATCTGATTTGTGGAAATTACTCTTGATGACTTGAAACTTTTTTAACCCTGGCCCAAACCTGTCTACTTAGCAAAAGATACATATGGCCTTAGTCACTGAACGTTGGATGTTACTCTCATCCCTTCTCACCTTCTGCTCATTGGTTGTCATATAACTAAACGATTATGATTTTGTAAAAATGTAAGTCATATGGACCTCTACTGGAGTTCTTGGCCTTTGGTGCTTTAATTTGCAGAGTGGAGGAATAGCTAGCTCTCCATGAGGATGTAAGCCAGTCCTATTGGACGTGATGTCCCTTGAAGTGGAACCTACCGATTGAACTAAATGTTATATTCTACCTCTTTCCAGAACCAGTCTACTCGTGTTTTGTATGTTTCATTTCAGGTTCTGGGGTGAAGCTCTTTTAGTCCTACTTAGGACTATATGGTGGGATGCATGCTGGGCTGACTGCCCCCCCAAGGGGATTGTGTCGCCCAGCTGTAAAGACTGAAGAGTTGCAGATTGAAGGATGGATTGAGGACTTGCAGTATTGCAGATCTGAAAGATTGAAGGCTAGTGTGTTGCAGGTTCAAAGATCAATGAAGAGTATGGAGACCTGAAGACTGCAAACTGCAGAATGGAAGATTTGCAGACCTGAAGCTTCTCAGAATTGAAGAACTCAAGACTGAACCAGTTCTGTTGTGTATGATCCTTTCCTCTTAGCTTTGTCGAGGACGACAAAGTCTAGGGGGGGGAGAGTGTTGGGTTGTAGGGTATGCACATACCCACAATTGTGCATAGAAACCCTCCCTAGACCAAAATAATATCTCTTTTTGTATCTATTTAGGATTTCACATAAGAACCCTCCCCTAGACACTTTTTAATATTTCTCATAAACTAAAGCTATGGAGCCTAGTTGTAAATGCTCACCTTTGTCAAGAAGGCTAGAAAAATCTCCACGCGCACGTATTCTTCTTCCTTGGGAGATTTGGTTGTTAGAAAAGATCTTTTTGAAATATGGAAGTTAGGCATGTGCTCCTTTTTGACTAGTCAAAAGGAGCACATGGGGAATTGTACTGAGCCTATAAATAGAGGCTATTTCTTGTAAAGAGGGGGTCCCTTGGCCATGGCCTTGGCCTCCATTTTGGTAATGGAAGAAGGTGTCATTTGTTACTCTCTTGCCTCCTTGTGTGCAATGGCGTTGGTCTTGGTGTATGGATTTGCATGTGTGTGTGCATGGTTGGGAGGATGTTTCCCTTTGCTCCTTGTGACGTTGGCCATTGTTGCCATTGGTCCATGAGCATGGGTGAACCTCTCCTCTCATTCTTTGCCCCATTTTGGAGAAACTTCTCACTTCCATGTGAGGCGGTTAGGGTTTGTTGTTCCCCTTTTCTCAACAATCCACTCCTGAAAGTATGGACATTTCACCACCCACAGCACCTCCCCCACACCCCACACTTCCACCTTCTCCCATTCCCCCTCCACCAATTTCACCCACACACACATCTCCAATAGACACATCATTCATTCTTCCCATTCCCCAATCCCCTCCCCATGCATCTTCCATTGTACAAACCACACCCTCATCCATAGGCAATGCATTCGACACCATGCTCGCATGTATATCACAGTTAAGGACAGAGTACAATCAGCTCCAGCAACACAACGCACGACTGTAAGAGCACTCGGAGGGGCTACAAGATCGTCTCGCTGCACTAGAAGAGGAGAATACTCGCCTCCATACACAATTCCAAACTTTACAAGAGGCTCATAGCATATTGGAAGTGAAGTTACAGAATATAGACAAGGAAGCAATACAAGTGGTAGAAGGTCATCTACAGACACAGCTAGAACGCAATTCAAGGCTTCAGCGAAATATGGCCCTACTCAGGCTACACCTTGCAGTCGCTCATGAAGAGAATCGACGCCTACAACTACAGAATCAGGAAAACCTAGAAGCAACTATCGAAAGCACACTAGGGGCACCCATCAGTCCCTCAAAGTTTCAAGCTGTGACCCCTGACCATATCAAGATCATCTTGGAAGACTATGCAGCTCTACTCGAAGCACATGACCAATTATCAGAGGAACTGGGTCAACTGAAGCAGAAACAACAAAAAGACACAACGATTGACCCTCAAACCACCTCCTCCGTAGATTCACTTCTCACACACTCAGAGGCCCTACAAGATCTCCAAAAACAGGTCACAGAATTGCAAGCACGCCTACTACAATATGAAAGACCACCTTCCCCACGAGAGGCTCCCATCGACGAAGAAATAGTACAAATTCCTGTGGACCAAACGTTTGAAGAAGAATATGACCCACAACCCTTCCCAGGAGGTCAACAAACGGAAGAAGGTCAAGATACGTCCGAAGCACCGCGACCCCCATGGCTACGACAAGTGGAAGAAATCGGGAGTTCACATGAAGAGCGAACAGTAGTGCAAAATCAAGCCATGAGAGTCATCGAAGACACTGTATTACAATCCAACTACTTCAAGAACCTGTCATCTAGACGCCTTATCCTCTCATCAGAACTCCAATATCGGCCGTACTATATCATTTTGGAAGATTATAACGCAGAAATACAGAGTCACAGGAAAGATACCTTCCTTTGCAACCCAATTTGAACCCGAAGACCTTCCTCCAGAGGTGCAAAAAGGCAAAATCCGTCAACCGACATGGCGGTAGAATCCATGCGCCATTACATCTACTTTACAATCCATGCTATGGCCCTGTTCCATGATGCCACTCATGGAAAGCATTCAACATAAAAGTACAGAATAATGCTCAATGTAAGGAGTGGCTGAATTATCTGTACATCGCGCCACCACAGGGACCACCGTCAGTTGCATACATGATGGCAACAATCCGACATTGGATGCCACGACTGAAGCCCATGCCGGATGTTGCGGCCCAAATGATGCTTAAGATTTTGGATATGATGCAGGTAGTACTCAAAACCTTTAGAAATGAAGCTGCCCCATAGGTACGGCTACTAGGGTTTACTAATGGAAATTATGATTTGGTGTATGACATGAGCATCACCCCCAGCATTCGGGTAGCTTACGATTGGCATGCACAAATTAAGTATCTTCCCGCATGCTATAAACAAACATTTGAAAAGATGTTCCGATCCGGATTTTGGGAGTACCACTCAGAAGTGTTTGCACCTAAGCCAACACACCTGCTCCATCTCTTTACTTCTGAACAAGCCATGTACTCCGAGTACTACACCACACCACAATCAAAGGTCCTCGGTGCAATCAATTGGGATGCATTGGAAGCTGATCTAGCAAGAGGATTAAGGATAGGAGAGCATGAACTAGCCACCAACGTCATCCAATATTATATCGACCATCCTATAGAATAGAGGTCTGTCAGGGGCGACAGACGCTAGGAAGGGGGGAGTGTTGGCATACAAGTCATATGAAGAGCATACAGGTACAACGGAGCAGTCATGCACAATACGGCAACAAGGCCTAATCATTTTTTTCCATGAACTATTTCCAACTTTAGTGATTTTCATCGCTACACACACATTGTAAATTCCATTTTTGGTAGAATAGACTCCATTTTGTTCAAGCCAAGGAGTCCTTGAGCTTGAGGAGTATTATAATTCGCTACATACCAATTTTCATAATTTTTAGACTTCGTTTGAGCCCTCAAATAGGCTCTAGAACCTAATTTTTAACTAGGCCAGATACTAGGTCTGGACAAGGCCAAAGCTAGTTAGAAAACTATAAAAAGAGCTAGAGAGCTCATTCTTGGGGTAGATTGTTTGTGAATTTAGCTTATGTAAGAGAACTTTTGACTAATGCAAAGAACTCCATTGTTCCTCTCCTTGTTCTTCCCGTGTGTGTGTGTGTATGTGTGTGCATGTTTGTGTGCTTCTCACTCACGCACTTGTGCCTTCACTTGCTCATAGTCTTCATACTAGTCCTCATGTCTCCACGGATTGACAATTATGAGGTGGATCGTCTCACATTGGTACTCACCATTGTGCTAGGGTGACAACACCAAAAATTGTTTTGGCTTTACCATTGGTCTAGATTCCCCAATGGAGAACTTTCCAAATTAGAAAAAAAAATATTCTTGATGAGGGGATGCCAAAACAACTCGAACTTAAAATCCCATTTGATATTTAGCCAATTTATACAACAAATCTTGTTGAGATACTTAATAAGATCTAGATTCTTCCTAAAGGTTAGGATTTTTTCCAAGCTATTGTCATTGTGCCATTTTATACCTTGTATTTCTAGGGGATCTTGTCCAAGGAGGACAACAGACATGGAGAAGTCATAAGCATTGATTCTACTTCTTATGAGGCACCAATCATCATAGTCCAAGCTCCTATCAAGGGTAATGTCTTTGAATATGATCCATTTCCTTCTAGAATCTGATTAGTACTTGTATGAACTACTATGTCCCATGATTAATCATTAGGAGGAGACATTTCTAGGAACATTTACATGAAGAGACTTTTGCATATATCACTATATAAAATTTGAGAGGAAAGAGTATCTTGGGACTATAACTTTTAGATTCAACTTTAACATCTAGAGTGTAGATTCTTACTTTTCTTAATTAGTGATTTTCATTTTACAAGGATCACACAAAAATGATGAGAGAGAAATTAATTTTTGTTGTGAATTTTGGAATCAATTTTACTCATATTTCTTCAAAATTTCTTTGGAAGAAAAAATGGAGCATTTTTAATTAAACAATGAGTTTATTTTTATTTTTCTAGTTTTTATGAACTATCTTCCAAGGTTTTAGGATTTATTGTAGTATATTTAGATTAAAATATTGGATTTTGAGGTCTATTGAAGCATGCAAACAACATAAGGAAGAAAAAGAAGCTTGAGGCACAACAGACAATATTGAATGAATTACCAGTTGAATGTACAAAGTTAAGTGAACTCTTAGGGTATAGGCATAAATACAAGCCAGGGGGAAAACCTCCTAAAGAGGGAAAAACGTGCCCTGGTAGTCCTAAGTATTTTCACACACATCACTACCGAAATATATCAAAAAATCCCTCTTGGGAGTTATCTGGTGATCAAACATCTGGCATTCATGTATAAGGTAGTGCCAAGCTATGTGAATAGAGATAAATCCACAAAAGGAAGTAAGCCCAAAGCTTTGTAAAAAGCTTCAAACTTCTCCCTAGGTAGAGCCTTTGTGAAAAGGTCTACAATGTTATCTTGTGTAAGCACATATGCCAAACTCACCTCTCTATTAGAGAACCTCTCCATGACATAATGATGATGCACCTCAATGTGATTTGTGCAGCATGGAATAGGAGGTTCCTCCCAACTTCCAGTGTGCTCTTACTCTCAGTGAAGTCGATGGTAGGAGAAGAGTGACCAATGCCCAAATTAGCCAAAAGGCATCTGAGCCACACACACTCAACAATCGCTATGAAAGCTACCTTATACTCAGCCTCACAAGTAGAAATGGCCACAATAATCTATTCAACCAAGATGTGCATGAACTACCAAGCATGAAGCAAAATCCACTAGTGGACACACAACTATCATAGCAACTAGTCAAGTTTGAGTCAAAAAAAACATGTAATTCTGGTGGTAGTGATCCCCCCTTGGGATAAAACAATCCAAGTAGGCAAGTACCACTCAAGTACCAAAAGATGCATTTGACCACATGCCGATGCTTAAGACCTTAGCAATGCATAAACCTACTCATATATGAGACAACAAATTTAATATGAGCCGAGTTATGCATAAGTAAATTCAAGCATCCAACAACTTGAAACTAGAGAAAAACATCAAATTCATCTCCAACATCATGAAGACTCAACCATAAACCTATTTCCATAGGAGTAGCAATAGGTTTATAATCTTCGAGTCCAAAATGATGCAATTATGTGTCAATATATTTCATTTGACATAAAGCTATTCCCCCATCAACTTGCATAAACCGAATGCCCAAATAATGATGCAAATGATCCAAATTTGACATCTCAAAATAGGCATGCAAATCAGCCTTATATTCATCAATATGCTTCTCATTAGGACCAGTAAGCAGTATGTTATCGATATACACAAAAATGATCAGAAGCACATCGTTTGCATGCTTAGCATATACGGAACTCTTAGTTCGATTGTTTTCAAAACCATGTGCAATCAAGTAGGCATGTATCTTTTAATACCGAGCATGTGGTGCTTGCTTCAAACCATATAATGCCTTTTTCAACCTGCACACTTTCTTTTCATGACCTTTTTGCACAAAAGCACGGGGCTGAAAAACATACACTTCTTTGTGTTAGACAAAATTTAGAAATGCAGTTTTAATGTCCAACTGATGTACATTCCAACCATGATGGGTTGCAAGTGCACAAATGCTATGAACAATAGTCATTTGATATGTGGGTGCAAAGGTATCATCAAGATCAATGCCTCTTTCTTGAGCATAACCTTTTGCAACAAGCCTAGATTTATACATGTCAACTACTACCTTGTATACCCATTTAGTGTCAATAGCCTTTTTGTCAAGAGGCAAGTCACATAAAGAATGGGTACGATTCTTCACAATAGCATCATATTTTGATTGCATAGCAACCATTCATTTTTTTGATTTTTTTTCTTTGTCAAAAGAAATAGGCTCTAGAGGTAGCCATCTCATAGCAATCTAATGCAAAAAAAGCACTGTGAGAGCCTAAACGGGTACATTATGGTAGAGGTGCATCTAATTTTCTATATTTCTACACCAGCCATTTAGGTATATCTTTTGAATCCTCTATATCATCCCTCTCATCAACAAGTGCATCATGTAAATCAACATCAGAAATGGAATGATCCACATCATCATGTGAAACCTCTATGTTGGAAATTGAACTCACAACATCTCGGTTAGGAGTGTGATGGGCTAACCACTTGCCCCAAAAGCCATGGTTGAGGATTACTTCCTAATCCTCTCTCTTAAGGCATGGTTCAACCATCTCCTACTAGGATTATGTGACATTCCTTTCCCCTTAGACTGAGCATTGTCTTCAATGCTCACTTGTGGACCCTTCTAACTCTTGGACCCACTTTCCAGGCATGAGCGCTTCCACCAACATCTAACTCCAACACATGGACCAAATTTGGACCTATCCTACCTTCCATGGGTGCCCAAATTCCCATGCGCCTTCATCCAAGGCTAGTTTCACACTCACCATGGATAAGCACTTTTTCCAAGTGCCCACGAATGAGGTGCGAACCTCCATCTCGCCCAATTTCTCAACTAGGCTCTGATACCAATGTTGGGAATTGAACTCACAACCTCCCGCTTAGTAGTGCGATGGGCTAACCACTTGCCCCAAAAGCCATGGTTGAGGATTACTTCCTAATCCTCTCTCTTAAGGAGTGGTTCAACCATCTCCTACTAGGATTATGTGACACTCTAAAGGTTGAGAAATTGCCTCATTCAGACCAGCATTTGACTGTGCACTTGTAAAAAGAGGCAGCAAAGTGTCATACACATCCTTGGAGCTAATTGATGTCTCCTTAGTACATGAAAGTAATTACTGAATTTCATCTTCCACAAAAACAATAATGGCTAACCAAGATGTGTTTAACATATGGATGATACAGATGGTAGCCTTTGCTTTCAGAATTATATCCAACAAAAATACATTTCACTGCTTTGTCATCCAATTTCATGTGTTGTTGTTCATGCACTAATGCATATGCCAGACAACCAAAGACATACAAATGAGCAATATATGTCTTGTGACCATGCCAAGCCTCATATGGAGTGATAAAATGTAATGCTTTGGTGGGACACTTGTTAAGTACACATGTTGCACAGATAATGGCATTAAGCGAGAAGCTATGTGATGAAGCTCGAATTTTGATCATACATCTCGCCATCTCCATGAGAAACATGTTCCTGCTTTCAAGAAATCCATTTTGTTGAAGTGTATACAGCACTACACTGATGTTTTATCCCACATTCAACAAAAAATGCATAAAAATCAGATGACATATATTTTCTACTCTTGATCAAAACAAAGGGTGCGTAATTTACATGGTGACAGATTTTCAGGCAAAACCAAAAATTTTTTGAAGTACATAAATACTTCGGACTTTGCTTTCAATGGATACACCCATGCATGCCAGAAAAAATAATAAATAAAAGTCACCAAGTAAAGGTACTTCCCAAAGGAGGTGTTTGCATAGGAACACATACATCACTCTAAACAAGCTATGATTTCTAAGTAGCTCTAATTGAACGACTTTTTGGGAAGAAGGAATTTTGCATTTTTCCCAAAGTACAGCCTTCATAAACATGTGTGCTAGGTCCCCAAGTTTGGGCAGAGAGGACACCATTTCAGATTTCTTTAGGCATATCAAACTAGCAAAATTCAGATGAATAAAGTGTGGATGCTAAATCTTTGCATCTGAGATAGCCTGAGAATCTTGAACTGCACATGCTAAATCATTGAAAGATTTTGCATAGTCTATGAGATTATACACCCCACGACATACAATCCAAAAGCAATAATAACATCACCATTTGACAGATCATGAACTATACATCTATCATCAACAAATTTAACAGCCAAGCCGATCTTAGGAAATGCTAAAAGTAATAATATATTTTTCTTCATCCCTAGCACAAACAAAGCATTTGACAATGTGAAAGAACTACCATCAGTAGTAGTAAGAATGATCTTACAAACTCCCATGACAGAATAAGAGGAGTTGTTGATGCATGTGACAATATTCCCTATACGGACAGGCTCAAGTGAGCTGAAGAAACTATAGTGCAAGCTAATATGTTTGGTTACCCCATTGATAATATGAAACATCTGAGTCTATTGTAGACATACACTGTTCATGAGAAGATGGGTCATAACTACAAATAGTAGTAAATGCCCATTCTTCATTCTACTCAAGATTAGCATACTCTATTTTAGGTATAGAGGGCCTCTGTAACAACCACTCCAGCCTCCTTTTTCTTTGCCTCTTTTGCAGCTAGTTTTGGACAAGTCTTTATGACACGATCATTTCCTGAATAGTATTTGCAGAACTACTTCTACTTTTTTGTTTTCTTTTTGTCTTTGTCTTCCCTTTTTTTTTTCTGTGCAGCATTAGAAGATTTTTTCTTACTAGTCGATGAGCTCTATTTACCTTTGCCCTTCTAACTAGCTAAAAAATCTTGATTTGCAACACATATAATAGATGTGTTCTGCCTGGATTGATCTTCCTGGAGTAAAACAAAGACTAACTCCTCAATTGTTGAAGTGTTTGGATTGCCTTTCATCATCAATCAAAGAGTACAAGTGAAACTCTGATATGAATATGAAAAACCATTAAGAATAGTCTGCACAAGTGAATTATGTGGTAAGACTTCATCAGCAAAAATTCATTGTTCCTTCAAATCTTTTATCTTTGTCAAAAATTGTCCATAGAATCTCCTTCATTCATATGCTCTCTCTACAGGTGGTTTTGGAGGTAAGCAACACGAGCCTCATTCCTTGCCTGGTATAAAGTGGTAAGTGTATCCTAAGCATCCTTTGCTTTTTTGCAAGAGTGAATATGAGGGATAATGGCACGTTTGAAAGACAAATCTATTAATTCATGTGCCTAAGCATTTCTGCCATCCCATCGAAGTTGCTCTATAGTTGGTGCAATCGAAACTGCAACATGAACAAGAACATGAAGGTCATCATCTTCAACACCATCAACACTACCTTCAATAACTATATTTGCAAGTGTAATAGGATGTTTTTCAACACCCTCTACAATATTCCACAATCCTTTTACCATCAATACAAGACCTATCATATATGTCCATAATGGGTAATTGGTACCATCATCCAACTTCTCTTCAACAACCAACATATGCAATACGTCATTGCTTTTAGCCATGGCCATTGACTAAAAGGGTGCGATGTAGAAAAATAATTTTATCTCAAAAAGTTGAACATAATTTCCTTGTCAAGATCTGCTAAACCTATAACAGACTTTGAGATGCTTGTATTGGCAAACCGAAGCCTTTACATATGTTTTGCACAAAAGGACAAAATTGTCTACATAGGCACTGTGATAGCGTGTTTGGAGGCAGAAATGAGGTCAAATCAAAATTTTGACACCACACAACAAAACTATTCTGAACTCATCATTGCCTTGAGTATGCTTACCAATTTTGGTGCAATTCTGAGACTATGACCAGAGGGGTGTCAAGGATGCCCTAAATTAAACAGTGACCTGCTCTGATACCAATTGTTGGAGTTTGAGGTTTGTGCAAGCATGTGAACAACACGAGAAAGAAGAAGAAGCTTCGAGCAGAACATAGAAAAGTAAATGAATTACCAAGTGAATGTAGAAAGATAAGTGACCCATTAGAGTTATAGGCATATATACAAGCTCGGGAAAAAACCTATCATAAAGAGCAAAAGGTGCCCCTACAGTGCTAAATTTGTTCACACACATCACTACCAAAATATATTAACATGAGAACAAGAAAAAGACAAGAAGACACAAGGTAGCCAAAAAGGAATGCGCGGATTGGAGGAGAGATGCATCACATGACAGCGACATGGAATTGATGAAAGACAGAAAAATGAAGACGAAAAGTCCCTTCACGGGGGAGCTGGTGATGCAGAGGTGTGTCTTTGAAGGATTTGATCAGTGTTGCTCAGACAACGTAATCGCTCCAGCTTTCCATCTCTTGCTACTCGAACATCGACTGATACTACATTTTGATGATACTCAGACAACGACAGATTGATACTTTTCATCGTTGATCTGACTCTGACACATCTCCAATACTTTCTTTGGTGATTGAGGGCGTCTATCGTTGATGTGAGGGAGGGCTGTCACCTCCCGTCGATCGCGGCTGCGTGTGAGAAGGTTTTGTCGCGATTGCAGCCATCCCGGTTTGTCTATCACGGCGAGAGCAAGGTCTTTCGCGAGTGGTGTCTATCGCGAGTGGCGTCCAGGAGGGCTATCGTGCAATACTCGATGTGTCTATCACACGATAGATAGATGTTTGAGTGAGCGTCTTCACGACAAATGATTGGTCTATCGCGGATGAACATATAGATGGCTGAGTGTGCATCTTCACCTCCAAATTTCTCGCGATCGGCTGCTCCTTACTGTTAAAACATTTAAGTAAAAAGAAAGAAAAGAAAAAGAAGAAGCTGCTATTTTTCTTTGTTCGAGAGAGCGGAAGAAGAGAAGTGTTTCCTGAAGGACTTTCAAAGATTTCACAAATTCCATCTCTTCGATATTTTGTACCTTCTCCATCTCTTTGTTTCCTTTTTGCCCCATCTCCTCCAAGGTTCATCTCTAAGGACTCTAGAAGCGCAAAGCTAAAGCTCTTATGGATCTTATGTGGGACACGCCAGTCAAGTGGAGGCCATTAATGGTTCTAGCACGGCCCTAAACATTTTTGGGCTTCGAATATCTCTGGGGCGCGATTCGGGATCCTCATCATGGCTTCGGCAGCCCCCTCACTCGTGAGAAGCAATCTGGCCCTGACCCAGGGGGTGATTGGTAACATGGCCCCTATTCTGGAGGGGGGATCTTGTGTCGCTCATGGGGCCTCCGAGGGTGTTGAGCCTCCCTTGGTCTCTCTTAGTAGAGCTGCAATTTTGTCAAAGCAAAAAGAGCTCAAGAAAGTTTGTCTCATTGGACAAGTGCTTGGCCCTAGACCGCCGCTCAAAACTGTGCGTCAGTGGCTTAGAAAAGAGTGGTTCCCCTGCAAGTTGACTATTAGCAAGTGTGAGTTCTTACCGGCTAGTCATATGTTGCTAGTCTTTGAGAATGAAGATATGGCGTTCCAAGCCCTCAGTGTCGGAACTTGGCAACTCGGGCAAGCAACCCTATGCCTGTTCAGATGGTCCCCTGATTTTATTCCTGAAAAATCAAAATCTATCCGCTACCCTCTCTGGGTCGAGCTCACTAACATGCCGTACTTCTTGTACAACTTCATTTGGGACATCATATCTCCAATCGGCAAGCCGTTGGCATCGCGGGAGGATGTTGGTGGTCTCATTTATGAAGGTGCGAGACACTCTTTCAACGCTCGGTGGCACCCTCAAATCTGTGTCAAGGCTGACCTCAGCTTGTCACTTCCATCAAAGATCAAAGTGGACCTGGGCAAGGGGATATCTGGGAGCAAGACGTCAATTACAAAAACCTACCCAACGTGTGTTTTTGTTGTGTCCAAAAAGGCCATATGATTAAAGATTTCCCACTGTGACAAAAAAGCAAACAAAATCATCTCGTTAAATGCTAGGGGGTTGACTGACCCCTCAAGAGCAACCATCATTGGTCAATGGATCCATGACATTAGCCTAAACCCTTTCAAGAGACTAAAGTTGATGGAGCAGACCTCCAGAAACGTCTTAGACATGTCTCTCTGACCCATGTCTGGATTTTGACGTCGCACTCCCGGGAGTTTGGTGAGTCAGTAATTGGTATAAGTCAGTTTTGGTTTGAAAAGCTTGAGAACTTCATCCAAGATCAGAGTCATCAGTGGATTGCCGTTTCCTTTGGTGCCCCCTTTCGTTTCACGTTAGTTTCTTTGTATGCCCCAAACGGGGGAGTTGGAGAGATTGGACACATGGGCCTTCTTGGACTCGCTCCCCCACAACGTGCTAATTTGTGGATACTTCAATATGGTGGAGGACCCTGTGGATAGATGGAATGGCAAGGGCCAGGTCATCGATAAACAACAGAAAGAAACTTGGGATAAAACCAAATTGCACTTGGATCTAGTCGAATTCAAAGATTCAAATGGTTTTTCATGGTCTAATCTCCAAGCGGGTGAGGACCTGAGGAAAGCTAGACTAGATAGAAGCTACATTGCTCAGAGCATTATTCAACAATGGGGCCGTCCTTTCCTTTCGCAACGCACTGACCTCGCCATCTCTGATCAGTACCCGATCATCATCTCTTTCCAACCTCTCACCAAAACCTGTAAGGCTCCTTGGTTTCATGCCTGCTCGACTTCTTTCTCTCTCCTCTCCGTCCATCAAGAAATCATTGATGTGTGGAAGAAGGATTTCACCACCTATTCGTCCCCAGCCAAGAGTTGGAGATGTGCGGTCGATAAGTCACTGCAGATCATGATAAGAACGAAGAAATTACGCCAAGATGTTCAGCGAGGACATAGAGAAGCTCTTTATCATAGACTCTAGAGACTCGAGGAGGAAGTGAACAAAGGAAAAGCTCAATCCCCGAAAGGTCTATGAAGAATCAGATCACTGCTGAGATGCACGGAAAAAATACAAAGGAAAAAACTGAAAATATTCTTTAAGGAGTGGTGGGCTGGCAAAGCCGACAAACCCACGAAAGAGATGTGTAGCATTCTTAAAAGGAGACAAAACATAGAATTGATCCCCCCATTGCTAGACTCAAATGGTGTTGTATGTAATACAAAAGAAGAAAATATCATAATCATTGAAGAACATTTTATGAGAGTCTTGGGGACCTCAACTCCCCTCTCCCCGCATAGATGAGACTGCATGGCAGCCATCTCTAGGGTATCCTCTCATTGGATCCCACACAACCTTCGCTAGAATGGGACTATATTTTGCAATCACTTAAAGATCTCGGTTGCTGCAAGAAATTCACCAAGATGATCGCAACCCTATTGGGAAATGCGTCGACTCAAATTAATGTTGATGGCCATTTTTTGAAGGTGATCAAATTAAAACGATCGATTAGACAAGGGTGCTTGCTAGCTCCCCTTCTTTTTGCCATCACCACATAAGGGCTTAGCTAGTTGGTGGACCAACAGGTGGAAGTTGGTAATATCCAAGGCCTCTTGTTGCCTGGTAACCATGGCTAGATCACCATGAGACTTTTTGCCGATGATATGAATGCTTTTGTCCACAAGGACAATACCAGTCTGGAGACATTTTGGAGGCGCCTGAATCTTTTGCGTAGCCTCTAGATCCAAGATCAACCACTCAAAGACCACTTTTAGAGCTATTGTCGGAACCCAACCCAGTCTTCTCTATGAACATGGCTTCCAATACATTCCTCTAGACCAAAATTTTCGGCTTCTTGGGATTCCCTTGGGCTTTTGAATCTCATTGGAGCAGCGGTGGAATTGGGTCCTGGCCAGACTCAAAAGCAAGCAAAAATTTTGGAGAGGTATGGAAATCAATCTCGAGGGTCATGCAATGGTTATCAACATGTTCCTCATTTCGTCAACCATTTACTTCCTCTCTTGTTGGAGAGCAAAAGAGCAAGAGCTGTCCAAATTGGAAAGTATTTGCAGAAACTTCCTTTGGACGGGAGACCATAACAAGAGGGGGATGCCTAAAATCAAATGGTACATCTGCACTAGCCAAAGTGATAGTGGGGGCCTTGGTATTTTGGACATGAGATGCATGGCTAACAAATTTGCGACAAAATGGTTGATTAAGGCATGGTGCAACGGGGAGACTTCATGGGCCATATTGAGCTTCAGAAACAAGAACGCATTGACTTTTGTGGGATTCCCGAATCGGAAGAACTTGGAAACTCAAACCCTTTTGTTTTCCCCGATCCCTATTTTCCCAAAAAGCTCGGATATTGTGTGCTCCCTATGGAAGAGTTGGAATAAAGTCAAAAGCTTCATTAGAATCAGCGAAGATTGGAAGTGGGCACCTAGTATCAGACAAAATGACTCTATCTTGTTTTTTATCCATGGCATCAGGAATGTGGAATCTTGGAACATTCAAAGTGCCAAGAGGTTGTGGAACAAGGGCGTCAGAAAATGGAAACATCTCCGGAAACAAAACACCAACCGATGGATCAACTTCGAGGATATTGACCCTAGCATCAACATTACTTATGAAGAATGGAATATTTTACAAAGTAGATTTCTTGCTTGGGACTGCTCTAAAGTCCGTCTTCTCATGGGACATGATGCGCCATGTCCATTGGGTCTCAGATGGCATAATGGTAATTGCCTAACAAAAATCCTGAATATCAAAGGGAACACTGATTATCAAGTCAACCTCAACAAGAAGTGGTGCCTATTGTGGAGACGACTATGGTGGGATTTGAAGTTCATGGCTATCTGGCACCTTCTCATAGAAAACAAGAAGTCTATCCTCTTATGGCAAATTCTTCATCACGGAATCTGGACCAACCTAAAGGCTCTCCAAATTTGTGGGGCATCCCCTTGGTGCAAGCGTTGTAGCCAGTCCGTTGAAGATGTCGATCACATCTTCTTTTCCTGTCCTAACTCCAACAGGCTCTAGCAGATTGTTGGAGAGAAAATTAGACTACATAAGCATATCAACTGGAAACAAGCTCTACTGGGAGAAGCGATTGGGTGCTCGACGTCGCTCTGGAATGCCATCAGAGGGGAGGTTCTCTAGAACATTTGGCGAGAAAGATGTGCTTATAACTTTAGTGACTCCCCCAAAGAGTGGTCGATTGAGAAATCGATGTTCCTCCTAGATAAAAGAATCACCGACTGTAAGAAATCCCCTCCCTTCAGGCATCACAAAGTGCTCGTTTTGATCAACAGCAAGCTTAAACCCAAGTGGGCCCCACATGATGGTGATGAGAGGGTGATTAACCTTCTTTGTAATGCATTCTAAACCCTGTAAGATCTACCCCTGCTCTGTGGGACTTGGGGGGTCCCGTGGGCACCATTCCCCTTCACTTGTACTTTTCTTTTAATTAATACAAGTCCGGGAGAGTAGGCTAAGGCCGAAATTCCTTTATATTAAAAAAACATATTAACATAAAAGAATAAGATTTCAGATCTATGTTAGTAGATATAGAAAAGTACATAGAAAAATAGGGTTTAAGATATATATTAAAAGGTGTGCGCATCGAAGTCAACGGACAGAAAGTACATTGACATTTTCAGATCTGATGAGATATATCTATTGCTTTTTATGTAGCACGCTTGCGAGAAGAATTTCATTTTCTTTCAGCAATGTAGATCTAAATGTCAAAAGGGAAGCATTTTTCTTCCTAAAATTTGGGTTGCAACTTGGAATGTGCATTATTAAAAGAAAAACATATGTTAATTGAGACGGCGGGTCCGAAAGGACAACTTGTAATTTTGGATTGCAAAAGTAATTGCAATGTGGTCATAAAGAAATGTGCCCTTTGAGACGGCGGATTGTTATTGAATGAGATATATGTGAGGCCATTACAATCATTGATGCTCTCAGAGGAGGTCGTACTCCTTTTATTCTTCCAACGAAGGAACAAAGAAGAGCGCATCAACTCAATAAACAGTCGGCTCTTTTTGTAGCATGCCTACCTTCTTTTTGCGCGATTCTTCCTAGCTAATCTTCTTGGAAGGCTGACCTCTACACACACTAACAGCTTCATATCTGTATCAAAGCTGTGTATTCACCATCAACTCCATAATATCTGTTATTTTTCAGTTACTGAATAATGAAGTTCAAAGTGAACTGAAGAATGAAATCCAAAGTGTGAGTATGTTTAGTCGAGTTAACACACTTGATTATCTACCGTATTCATCATCAGCTCCATAATATCTGTACTTTTTCAGTTATTGAATGATTCACGTGGGCATATGCTAGAGTTCATTAAATCATTAAAGAGTATGGATGGTTCAAATCATTAGGCTGCGAATCCTAAAAAAGAAAGCCATTTGAATAAATGAATCGGATGTTTTAAACGATGGGATGGATATGAGGTTCCTCAAATAAGGTGAAAGCTCATTATTTCTTCCAGCTATCATATGAGGGTAAATATGAAAATATGTAGACATTGGATGAAATATTGAATGCAATATGGGTGCTCTAATTTTTAACTGAAGCCAAAAACTTTGAATTTTCTTACATGAAATATGTAGTCGCATACATAGCGGTACAGGTCTCAACCATGAAAGACAACTTACTACGTATCATAGGAAAAAGTTTAAATATAGTTATGTGCTGATAATGAAAGGGATGGTGCAACTTACTGATTTATCTAAGCAATGAAATACAACCCAATCAAATTAGAACAAAAGGTGGATGTGGACAAAAGCAAACAATAAATTCGAATCAGATTCTACTTAAAGGGTGGATGTGGACAAAAGCAAACACTAGCACCAAATGAAGGGAGTAAAAGTAAAATATTGAAATAACTTGAAGAAGAAATGACAAGAAAACATTAAAAGTCCCTTGTAAATAAATCAATGGTGCACTTTATTCATCTATCTACACGTGTTGTTCCATCCCTCTTGCTTGTTTAAACAATAACTACTTTCACTTGTGCTTCTATATGTAGTTCTATTGCAACGTAATGCTTTTATAAACAAACGCTTTCTAGAAGTATCAGTTGCAATACACGAAATAAGAGATAAGAAAATATAGAGCCAAAAGTATAAATAATCACTGAATATGTAAAAACCAGATGAAAAATACAAAAAATGAAAGAGGAAATAAGAGATGTTGTATCTTGCGACCGACATTGAGAGATAAAATAGATAGAGAGAGAAAATAAATAGAGAAAGAAGCATAGATAGAGACATTTGAAATTTATAAAAACACAATACAGAGATAGATAAATGAATTGATACAAATGTCAACATATGTAAATAAGAAGCTAATACAGAGATCATCACAAGTACATACATAGTATGTACACAGAACGATACAAGCATGCATGCATACGCATATGCATACATACATGTGTACAACCATGCATATATGCATAGAACATACATATATGTACGTGCATTCGAATTTAATACTATATCACTACAAGGAATACGAGCGCATAGCGACGGTTAAGGCCACACAATTTTATCGCTATAAAATTGCAAAATGCATCGTAATGAGCGTCGCGCGTGAACCGTGGATTAAACGATGAACAAAACGACGTTTTTTTCGATGTACGGCACGACGGGGTGTGCGACGCTTGCATAGAGCATCGCTAAGGTGATGGTTTTAAAAAGCGTCGCATAAGCGATGCTAAAAAATGTCGCTTATGCGATGCCAATTTCAGTGGTTTTTACGACGCGTTACCATCGCTTACACGATGGTCTGTTGACGAAAAAAAATTAAAATGTTGGAGGATCTTTGATCCGCATTTTCACACATCTGATCGAGGAGCTCTCCAACGTTCGCAATTGCGCTGCGCTTACGAGCTGAAACAAGTATATGCAGAATTGTTGTTTTGCCTAAGCTCTATATTATTGTCTCTCTCTGTCTCTGTTTCTCTCTTTCTACATCTTTCTCTCTTTGAATTTTTTTTTCTCTCTCTCTCTCTTCTTTCTCTCTTTATTGGAGGTTATTCAAGAAGCTAACCAAGCAAAAAGTATGGCTAACTATTGTAAGTACAATTTCTATTCTTTGTATATCACTGGAATTATGTTATTAACAGCGAGTCGTAACAAACGAGAACTATGTCGTAAAAAGAGAACACTCTCGTCAAAAATCAAGCAAATGGCAGCTTATGTTTGAGATTCCTTCATACCAGTATACATATATTACAAAAATGAGGTGAAAAGATGTGATTTTTGACATTTTTTGTCATTTTCTCATAAAAAAAGAGCTCAAAATGTAGTCAAAATTTCACTATATAAGGCATTGACATGTCCCAAAATGTATATGATAAGACATTGACATGTCCAAAATCTATATGATAGGACATTGACATGTCTAAAATCTATATAAAGAATGTAGAACTGAATAGTTCTTATACAAAAATAACATTTTAGACATATTTTTAATGGGTGGATATCTGATTGTTAGTCAAAATTGCTACAAAACATGGTTTCATTAACCAAACTACTTCGAGGCATTTACAAAAGCACTAAAAATGTCTGAGAGCTTCAATGCATCTCACAACTTTGTCGATCTATGTCTACACCCTCATCATCTGATGCACTTGATTCAGTCTCATACTGTTGAGAGCTCTCTTCTTCTTCTTCTATATCCACAAGAGCTCTGTCTTCATCCACGTACATACCAAATTCTGCAGGATCATGCACAACTCTTCTTGTTTGCCTATGATTTCCTGTACCACATACATCTGGAAGCTTTTGTTTTATCATGTTGATGGTTGCTTTCCTCAAGTGACCTGTTTTTGTCAAGGAAAAATCATAAACAAGAATATCTACATCATCCATTTTAAGAGTGGATGTGCTTCGAATATTCTTTTTCTTTTTTGAACCTGTTCGTTTAGTATCACACACCATTTCTAAGTTATATTTACCTGTGAATGCATTACTACTTTTAGTGTAATACCAATGCACCATCAAAGCCTCTATTCTTCTTTGATCAATATCTTTAGTTATCTCTAAAACCTTTGCAATCCAAAATGGTCTGGTAGCCTCATCACCATCAGCAAGAACTGCAATAAGTGTTCCAACATTTATCTCTATTAAATTGCCTTGCCATCTTGCTTCTGCCTGTTTTTTCATCCTTGGGCCTACATAAATATTTCTTTCTGGTGGATGTATAAAACTTTGAAGTGCATCTGCATTACATGCTTGGGCCACATTCACGGATCTTTGTGTACAAAAATCCCATGTGAATGGAACATCAACTGGCCAGTGACCTGCAATTGTATACTGTATAATCTCTTCTTGATGATTGAAAAAGTCCTCCCACCAAGATACATCTTGATCTCCAGCATATTTTTTTGCACGCTCAATATGTCTCTTCTTTTCAATGAGTGCATGCATCCAGCTTTTACTTTGATCAACCACATTTCCACATCTTTCTGTATTGTTTTTATCTTCATATGGTGATTGTTCTGCACCATACACTGTTACAGTAGACAAATTAGGCACCTGCAATAAGAATCTGCATCCCTCTTTAGGCTCCCACCCAAGAGAAGATGAATACTTCTTTGCAAATAAAAGGGTTATTTCATCAACCCTCCTCATCAAGAATACATGGTTGAAACTAATATTGTGCAATGGAGCCAAAACCTTAGCACTGTTATCAAGGCCCATTGAGCAAAAGTGCTTAAATTCATAAATCTGTGTGAGGTGTTGAACTTCTGGTTTTGGAGTATATGCTTCTGAAATCAACTCAGATAAAATCGGAAGAGTAAAAGCATTGTTACGTGCCAACTTCTTAGAGAAAGTACTGAACATTTGATCAATGTGATCATGAGTGTGGCCAACCAGAAGGAAATTTACCTTAACCTTCTGAAATACCTGTTTTTCAACAAGCATGCTTAAATATCCAAAGACTGTAGAATTTTTATTCTCTCTTGCAGTATTATCTAGTTGCAAATATAGAGTTGGTGGCAAAAGACCCTTCCATGATTGCAAAACACGATGAATGACAGTAACTGTAAGGTTTGGATCATTATGCACATTCGGATATGTGAAGAAAACCTTGGACATTACAGTTCCATTGTATACCAAAGCACCAACCAAATGCATTTGCACAAGGACTTCATCTCCAATGTCCTTAGGGATGCGATAAAAATGTGGCAAACAAGTTTTTTTTTTATCCATACCATCGATCAACAAACACATATAACGCTCCGGATTTCTGAGTGCTTTACTTCGATGATGAATTGCTTTCTTTCTCTCTAAAGCTTGACTCTCACGATGGTTGTTAAGAAGGTTTTTAAAATTATTCTTTTCCTATGGTGTTGTAGCCCCTTTTGCCATGTTTTTCAAAGTGGCGCAAACTGAACATTCACCCATTCTAACTTTACGAGGAATAGAAACATTGTTAAACTCTTCCTTCCATAATCGAGTAAAGTGACGATACAACACATACTTCTCATTTCTATTTTCCATGTCTTCTCTATATATTTGAAATACCTCTCGACGAGTAAAGTTATCTGACAAGTGCAACCTTCCAGTTGTAGGCATAACCTCACAATGCAAGCTAAAATAGTTCATCATCCAATTCATTGCATGACGTCCAACAGATCCTTTGGTCTCAACATGGAACGTATCCAAAATGAGATCCCCATTCAAAAGCCCTTGTTGAACCCTATGTATTCTAAAATTTCCCACACCCATTGCAATTTTAAATGCAGCCCTACAACATCGCATCCCTTGACTAAAGAAATATTCAGAACCAACACGTGTTACTGACATGTTATCCTCAATCATTTGCATGCGAGAAACAAGGTATATATCCTGCCTTTCACTATCTAAATGGAGGAATTTTTCTCTTAGGCGCTTTAGTTTCTTCATTCCTAAATTGTACAAACATTTCAAACCACAACAATGCTTCACAATATCCAATGCAATCTGTCTATCTGAAGTAAGAAATGTAAATCTTTTTTGACTTACTTCACGAGGCCTTCTTTTAAATTGTAGATTGAGCTTGCTTTGCTTTTTCGTTGCTCCACATGCACTTGAGTCAGAAGGGAGATCAATGGTTGGATCAGATGGGAGATCAAGAGGTGCATTTGGTTGAGCAGCATTGCACTATGAATTGGATAACTTAAATGACTCAACAGAAAACATGGAACCATCAGCACGTCCTAAATCATAGGGATCATCACTTCTATGGAAAGGATCAACTGAGAACAATGAATCCGAAACTGTATCAATATGAGCAGAAGAAGCTGATGCCCAAGCATCCACTCAAAAGATTGAGCTCATCTTCACTGAGTTCATAGAAGACTGAAGATGAATGACCTTTTTAAATAAGTAGAAATCCGAGATCAAGTGAAGATGTCACATCAAATGTCACATCAAGAAGATATGAAATCAAAAGTTTATTAAAGTACATTAAATAACATTAAACATCAAATTACATCAAATAACTTAATTACTCAAATATACACTAATAAGGGAACCAAAGATTTGATTCACTTTTGAAATGAGAAACACAATTGATTTCTAACTAGATATGAGTCATTGAGTCTTAGCATTGTGAGTGAATCAAAATATATCCAAGTTGAGTTCCAACTGGATTATATATTAAAATTGTTTGTAGTAGTGCCATTGAAGACTATACAAGAAGAAATTTTACCTTTGGTACTAAATAAGATTTCAAGGATTAGGTTTCATTGTAGTCTTGGCTAGATCTCAAAGAGGTAGATGAAAGTATATTAAAAAAGAATTATGTGTAAAAGAGGTACTTGGAATGTTTATTCATACATTGATTTTCCATTTCAGCAATGTGTTACAAGATAAATGTGAATATGAACTAAAGTGAGGAGGATAACACTATAAAGATGTCATTAATCTCCCATATTCAACACAACTTAGACTTGAAGTGTAATTTCCATGCAAATGTACATAAATAGTTGCAAGGTTCTTTACTTGAATGTTTATTCATACATTGATTTTCCATTTCAACAATGTGTTACAAGATAAATGTGAATTTGAACTAAAGTGAAGAGGATAACACTATAAGGATGTCATTAATCTCCCATATTCAACACAACTTAGACTTGATTTTCTCCCAAGCAAGAGATTCTAAGAAAAAATTTCTACATGAGATTAGACATCCTCATGTACATACCATACTCTTGCCATTGAAGTGTAATTTCCATGCAAATGTATATAAATAGTTGCAATGTTCTATGAATATTTCATTAAAGTGGCTCTGAAACAGCCTATTTGTGTGAGTGGTATTCCCTGGTTAGATTGGTTGACAGATATAGTTAGCAACTGGACTCATTCAGTTAGATCCAGTTAGTCTTTGGTTCAAGTTACCCAATTGCCTATAAATAGCAGAGGAGGAGATCATTCTCATTTTCAAAATCCGCGAGCAACAGAGAGCAACAGAGAACAGACAGCTATGGAGCACAGAGCTCAGCATACAAGCAAGGCAACTATGATGGAGAAGAAGAATGTTGGCAAGAGTACCAAGAGGTAGGCAAAATCATACCATAAAAAAAGATTCCTAAAAGATTCCCTTTGTATATTTGTGTAAAGAGTCTGCTTTCTAGGTTTTTATTTTTCTTAGCTATAAAAATACAGATCCAATGAGGGTACAGCTCGATGCCTGGCATCGACTTTTAGGTGTAAGTCGATGCCAAGCATCGACTTGAGGCTGCAAGTCGATGCCAGGCATCAACTTGAGGCCTCAGGTCGATGCCTGGCATCGACTTGCACCTGAAAGTCGATGACAGGCATCGACTTTGTGTGCAAGTCGATGCCAGGCATCGACTTGCCTGGCATTGAAGTTTGCCTTAAAGTCGATGCCAGGCATCGACTTTAGGGTGCAAAGTCGATGCCAGGCATCGACTTTTGGGTGGAAGTCGATGCTAGGCATCGACTTTTAGGTTGAACTCGATGCCAGGCATCGACTTTTAAGTGCAAGTCGATGCCCGACATCGACTTGCACACAAAGTCGATGCCTGGCATCGACTTGCACTTAAAAGTCGATGCCTGGCATCGACTTGAACCTAAAAGTCGATGCCTGGCATCGACTTGGGCCTTTGAAAACCACATTTACGTATGAGCTGATTATTTCAAGCGCCTTCAGGGATGCGGAGTCCAAGAGTGAGAGGCCCTTCAAGAAACTGAAAGTCACCATGGGCTCTGGTGATCAGCAACGTGACAAAGGCATTGGTCACCAAGCGAAACCAAAGAAACTTATTGTATCCTTATCCTCTGAGAAGGCCAGCAACCCGCTAGGAATATCCTCAGGTGGACAGAGTAGCATCAAAATTCCTGAGGATGATACAACTATGAAGGATAGGTCGAGGGACGCTGAGGTTTTAAGGACAGATCGTCCACTACGGGACATGACAAATCTGGAGTGGTGCCTTCAGTATGTTGAAGAGAAGAATGTAGTCCTTCTTGTGTTCGCAGGGGCATATGGGAGAGGAAAGATCATGACAACACAAGGTTTTCAGTATGGCCTTGTGTTCAAACTGGATTATGAAGATGAGGATTCTGACAACCTCCTGTTCTTGGTAGAGACATCGAAAGGTTTGAGAAATGTTATATGCAAGATGGATTTCTTGTGCCCAGAGTGTTGTGTTCCAGATCGTCTAGCTGAGATATGCAAGGACTCAGTCAATCTTATCAAGGACTTGATGCCATGGATCCAGGGCAACATCATGCCAACACAGCAGAAGATGACAACCCCTGTAAAGGCAAGGGGTAAGCAGAGCGTGCAGAAAAAGCTTCAAAAGAAAAAGAAGAGAATATCAGAAGAGGAGTCTTCTGACTCAAGCTCTAGCTCTGAGGATATAATTGTTGCACCTGGTGGAGAGCTTGCCTCGGGTGTTCTTGGTACTGAGCAGAACAAGATGCAGGAGGACATAGCTAAAAGAAAAGTTGTGAGGAAGGGGCAGTTGTTCCACCTGCCAATCAATATCATCCACAGGCCACCAATAGATCCAGTCACAGGGAGGAGGCCCCTTGAGATCAGGGAGCCACACAATTTGCATGTGCAGAATCTTAAGAAGAAAATGAAAATAAATCCTCATGCTACTGTTGTGCCATTCCTTGTCATGGTGGATCCGAATGAGTGCAGCTCTGTGGACGAGTTCAATGAGGGTTTATTTGAGGAGTATACTTATTATGTGATTGGAGGTTCACACTCTGCAGAGGCCCGTAGACAGCTAGTGAAGGAGCACCCTACCACTTTTTTCTTTAGGTATGCAGAGTGTAAGATATATGCTGGTCTTACAACTGAGGAAGCCAAGCTTCTTGCTTGGGATCACAACAATGACAATGACTACAGGCAAAAAATGTCCTCCATAGAGAGAATTCGATTCTTCCACCATGAATATGAAGATTGTCTTGTTAAGGAAGCTGGAAGAATACATCCCAATCTACGAAAGCAATGCCTTATTGAGGTTGGAATTGCACTGGATGAGAATGGAAAGTCTGATGCCTTGAGGAAATATGATCCATGGTTTCAACTGGCATTCAGATCAGGTGAGATCTGGGATCTACAGGATATAATTTTCACAATGTGGGAGAACAAGGAGGTCAAGGGATAGAAGCAACGAAAGTCGAGGCCAGACCCACAGGTTGATCTGAAGGGAAAGGGAAGGAAAGCTGACCTCTCAATTGAAGAGGCTCCCGAGGACATGAAGCTGACACCATGGAGGGCCCTTCAAGGAATCAAGGATGATACATTGATCATATCAACTTTGTCAAGGGTAATCTCCAAGGACTTAAGCCTGGAGGAGATGGTGACTGAGCTCAATAAGTATGTATGTTATTCTCAAATCCTTTTTCCCTCCTCCCATCTTTCTGGTCTAACCTAGTCTCTTTTTAATTTCTGTGACTGTAGTCATAAAGTTTACATGAAGATTCAGGAGGTCATGATGAAGAGGCTGGGTTGCTTTTCTTGGACAGAGGTCCAAGCAGACTATCCAACCACATCATCCTACAAAGCTTTATCAGAATATTTCATCCTTTTCCGTGATTGGGTAGGTTCTCTTTCTGAGGTTGTGCCTGGTTTGCCATTAGGTTAGATGCCTTGATTCTCCAAACCAATTTAATGCCAGGCTTTTAGTACGAATTCGATGCCTGGCATCGACTTACGGCTAAAGTCGATGCCTGGCATCGACCTGCAGCCAAAAGTCGATGCCTGGCATCGACTTGGGGGCATAAGTCGATGCCCGGCATCGACCTGCAGCATAAGTCGATGCCTGGCATCGACCTCGTGGCATAGGTCAATGCCAGGCATCAACTTATGTCCCAAAGTCGATGCCAGGCATCGACTTTCAGTAGAAAGTCGATGCCTGGCATCTACCTCCACATGAAATCGATGCCATTCATCGCTTCCTTATGTTCTGTTTGCTGTATTGAATAGCTCATTTAGTTATCTTTCCACTTTTTTCTGTAGAAACCAAAGAAAAGTAAGTCTGCGGAGCTACTAGATGATTGCCCCCCTGCATTCCTTGCTCACATTCAAAGAGCAAGGCATGAGAAATCTAGGCTGAAAGCCAAGGAGATGGATTTTGATGATGAACCTGATCTGAAATGTTTCTCCAATCCCCTAGACCCCCTTAGGCCTGTATATTACAATGTATTCTATAGTGATGTAAATAATATTTGTTCTGTTGTGCCTAGAAAACATTTCTCCCTTCTCATAGCGGACATACCCTATGGATTTAGGATGTTGGGATCAGTTAATGATGATGAACCCTTCAAACACCCTCAGATTCGGAAGATGGTCACTGATTTTGCAGAGTTGACTATGTCTCCTCTTTGGAGGATAGTAATTTTCCATAGCAGAGACCAGTCCTTCTCTGTTTCAACTGCTCTGAAGGCAAGATGTCATGCTGTGGAGTGCCTCACGTGGTAAGTAATCTTCTTTCTATCTCCGTGGCTTTAATGATGCTCTCTGTGAGTCATAGTTCTTGTTTGCAGGGTGAAGACAAACGTAAATCACACTCCTTTGCATAGGTTTGTGAGCTCCACTGAATGCATTGCAGTTGGCTATTATGATGAAGTAAGCAAAAGGAGAGTCAGGGAGCATTGCAATGAGAATGGGATCTCAAATGTGCTGATGTTCCCAGCCGTTACCAAGAAACTTCGTCATGTAGCTGGGGACATGACATTGGTTAACCCCTATCAGAAGCCACAAAAACTCATAATGAGATTGCTTCAGCTATTCTCCAATGATGATGATTGGGTCCTAGACCTTTTTTCGGGCACAGGTAATTTCAATTTTCACAATTTTCATTAGTCATGGTTGATTGACACCTCTAAGTGGTTTTCTGCTGTTTCAGGAACGACTCTGGCTTGCTCCTTAAAGATGTTCAGGCACTGCATAGCTGTGGAGAAGGATGATGCTCAAGTGAGCTTTATTAGAATGAGAATCAATGGGCTGAATGAATGCCCAGATGAAGACCAAGAGGTTGGAAGGAAGCACATTGCAGACACGGAGAGATTCCAACCGGCTTCAAGGGAGCCTGTTCCCCCACTTGCAGATGAACCGGGGGACATGGCTGACCTTGAAGAGCCAATCTTGGAGCAAGAGAGGCAGGATATGTGTTCTAATGTTCTAGAGGAGCCCAATATCCTTGAGCCTGAGGAAAGCTATGATCAGCTTCTATTGTAGATTCATATTACTCTTGTACTTACACAGGAAATGTAAAACATCATTTTAATATAAATATAATGTCGAGTTCTGCTTCCACTTTGTGTTCAACTTGATTTATCTTGAGCATTTCTCTGATCATGTGTGAATGTTTCTTAGTATAATTTTGTTGATTATTATCTTCTCTTGGGAATGCTTTTGTGAAATGTATTTCATATTTTGTGAATATGGCCATGCATTCAATGAGGATCTTAACCATACAAAGGGGATGATCTTAATTGCCTTGTTAAAATGTTCCGATTTTTGCAACACATGTACTCTAATTTTTGAGTAACTTTTAATCAGCTATAATCTGTGCTTGTTGAGGTTATGGATGTAAGGAAGGAGCTTCCCAAACTCTTACTTGTACCTTAAACACTAATCTATTGTCAAAGATCATGATGTGGGATTCTTGATCGGCTGAACAACTAGTTTTCATGGCAACAAGAATTTTATTATATCTATCTTGACTACTTGGGATATGAGATCAAGGTTCTAATGACAATATTTACAAGCAAGAACAAGTGATGCTTTCTAGATATTGTAAAATGCTCACTTTATTGCTTGATATAATGGTCTTTAGGTAAAAAGGAAAAGAGAACATGTCTTTGTTCTCCTTTGTTGTGACTCAGTGTTTATTTTCATTAGATAGCATACTCACACTTATTGATATGCACATATACACTTATACATGATGAAGATGCACGTTCACACATATACACATATACACATGCACATACACACACATATATACACATAGATACATGTGCACATACACTTAGACATACACACACATACACATGCATATGCACAAACATTTGTACAACCACATAAAAAGACTTACATGCATGCATTATTGCATATATATATACACATACACACATTAACATATACGTAAATACATGTATATGCACATCCACATTCATGCACATTCACATGCATGCACATGGATGCAAATGAAAATGCATCCACATACACATGCATGTTTCATACATATACACATGCATATACATACATTATACACATATATATGCACATACGTACACACACATATACACATGCACATACATACATATACACATATACATGCACATACACACATATACACATAGAGTTACACATATACATGCACATACATATACACACATACACATGCACATGCACATACTCATACACACATATACACTTACACATGCACATACATACATATACACACACATACACATGCACATACATACATATACACACACATACATATACACTTACCTACACACATATGAATGAATTATATAATTAAAGTATTAAAACACATGCTTAATATAAACAACAATAACAATCAATAGAACAAAACTCTTCATTACTTAATACCATACACACAATTCAAAACATAACTGAAATGAAATATATATATATATATATATCAATGTAAATACATATAATCCAATGTCATAATCAACTAGAATCCTAATCATGATCATCATGATCATCATCATCAGCAGCATCATGATCATCCTGATTATCCTCATCCTGATCATCCTCATCCTCATCATCATGATCACCCTGTGACAATCGAGATCGTCCCTCCTGTGTCTGTCTCTCCACCTCATCCATATCTGCCTCTCCATAATACTCTTGTATTACATATAACAAACATAAATAAGTAAAACAATTAAACCATTCATAAAAATAAAATAATTATATACAATTTAATAATACTCACAAAGGCATCTAGATGATCTCGCATATACTCACTCAAACACCGATATCCAAAATGTGTAGCATACTCGATCTCATGTTTCGTAGGATATTGGCCATAATCCTTTCACTACATTGAAACAAATAAAAAAGATTAGTTGCCTGCATTTTAACTAAAATAAAAAATATACTCACAATAACACATATACTTACGAATGTATCTACAAAACCATTATGGCCCATTTGGCCTAGGTGCGATGTGTGGCCCGACTCCACTCTCTTTTTTGCAGTAGCTTGTTTATTTAAGAAAAAAGAAATACATAAATTAAATGTAAAAAATTACTAAAATATATGAAAATTATAAGTATAAACTATTAATTTGTGTACCTTCTGTTGAGGAAATGACTCCTGAAGATGTAGTTGTCTACGAAAAAACTACCACGTCTCAGGTGGTATGTTAGGTCGCCTCTTATTTTTTTCCACCAGACAATATCTCCTGTTAATTTAATCTCAAAGAGAATCAAAAATCAAAATACATACACACACATACACATACCCACATACACATATACATGCAAACATATACGCATACATATATGTATACATATACACATATACATACATATAACATAAACACACATATACATATCCACATATATACGTACACACACATGCATGCATATACACTCATTCATACAAAATACATGCATTTATCCCACAATAATGTGTATTTGTGTATATGTGAATATGTGTGTATGTGTAAATGTGTATATGTGAATATGTGTGTATATGTAAATATGTATATGTGAATTTTTTGTGTATGTAAATAATCAGATTATTAATATAAAATACCAGTATTTGTAGATTCTGATCAATCAGATGGAACTCCACCACCGTCTCCTCATCGTGCAACGACTATATACTGTAAGGATATCAAACATTTAATTTTAAATATATTTGATGGATACATAACTTATATATTTTCTTGTTTCTTATTATAATCAGATTCTGATCAATTAGAGGGTACTCCACCACCTCCTACCCATGCAATGACTTCACATGTGTCCTCCGATAGGAATTATGATGAATTTTACTATCAAGAGCATATTATATGTTGGTGTAACTCTTGTTATGGCATGTATCAAAGACCACGATTGGAATGTATTGAACATGAGGTAGAGTATGGTACTTTTGAGCGTGCACCATCACCTGATCAACGTGATAATGCTTGGGTATGTATTTTTTATATAAATTAATGTCACTATTTTATTTAAAAACCATATACAAAATCAAATTACTGTTGATATATAGGATTACTTGCTCGATGATGATGATGATGATAATTTTTTTCATAATGTTTATATACCTCGTACACGTCATGGACTTGCTGTTCATCAATTACAAGCAGAGGTTTCTAGAAATCCTCTACGTCCTGGTTTAGAGACTGAAACGGATGGAGATTATCCATTGCTAGCTCGTGATCGTTCTTTAGTACAAACATGTGATAGAAAAAGATATGGAGGATGGAATAGAGGACCACTTCCTTTAGACGGAGAGGTTTTCAACTTTTAAGGTAATCACTATATGATTGCTCCATCCACTATTACTAATGTTGGTCTTGGTCTCTTTATTGTAGAGGATTTGTATGTGCCTCCGAACTCTAAAGTCACTCCTATGTCATTTTGTGGTCCTATATATGGATGGGGAGATTGGCATCGACTTTCACGTTATGTTCAAAGCATGAGTACTTATGGAATATGCTTCAATGCAGCATCCCTTACTAGTAGAAAGATTTTACATGCAGAAAATGAAAGATTATATATTGATGGAAGACCTTGCACACATGGAAATATAGCAGGTTTAATAAATAGTAGTCGAGGGTTACATAATAGTGCAAGGACTAATTGCACATTTGAGGAGCGTGAAAATGTTCATGAATCACCATACATGAGTAGATATGTATCAAGATACATAGTTGTCATTGCTATTACTACATTACATGCAGGTGATGAACTATTAGTGAATTATGGATGGTGTAGACCTCCAAGAGCACCTTTTAGCTAGAGAGAATAAAAATTTTCTATCCATATTTAATAACTTATATACTTAATTTTATATTTAAAGTTTACTTTCTATTCATATATGGTATACTAATGAATTTTATTTATATGTGTAGATTCCAATTATGATGTTGATGATATTCCTCCACACCATTCACACTTGTCAGTAAGACCTTGTTAGAAGAAGTATTTTTGATGGAAAATAATTGTAAAATGCCAAAAACTTGTAAAAATATTTATGCAAATGATGTAAAAATAAGGAAGAGTCTTCCTTATGGAAAGTAGAATCATATGTATTTTTTCTAGAATTTTTGGAAACTCCTAGATAGCATACTTTTAGATTAAAATGGAAAAGGACCAAAATTCAAGTGTGAAAAGGGACACTTGAAAATGTATCAAAGACAATTTCCTCTACTTTGAGAGGGTTGGTTATTTGCATTACATGCTATCCAGGCAAAGAGAAGAGTTTCCTGTAGAAAATTGTGTTTCTTCCTTTTGTGTGATTTCTTTGATTTGTTGAGTCTATTCTATGTGTATCCATGGAGATTTGTAAGCTTCAATTGTGTATTCCTGATGAATGCGTATGAAGAGAGTTGATTACTGATGTGTTGAGTGAGAAATTGATGAATAATGGTGCTGGAGATGAAAATCGTATGATTTCACAGAATCGCGATTGTCTCGTCTGAAGGTTACAGGTATCATTTTTGAGTTTTGACTTTATGATTCTATTCTGCTAAGAAAATAACATGCTTTAGACCCCAAGATTATTGAAAATGATGGAGTATTGCTCAAGATAATCCAAACCCTAGAATTTCCTCTTCATTTTCATTAATTCTTAGAAATCCAGTCAGTTTTCTCTTATTTCTTGGATTCTATCATCTAGAAGGGGTTGTGGTCTCTTGTATACTTCCAGGATTGACAAATATAAGATGTATTGTTGATTCTTTATGCTAAATGATTGGAGAGGACAACTCCAAAGGTTAACAACAAACATTTTTTGGCGCCGTTGCCGGGGAGTATATCAAAAGCTTCATTGAAGTTGGACCTTGTTGGATCTTCTATTGTTGATGGTATTGAACACATTGAAAAGGTAATACTCTTTAATCAAGAATTGGAAACATAAAAAGGTAGATTTCTTTGTTTGTCTTTTGGGAAACGAAAGCAATAGATAATCTGTTGAGAATAGAAAGTGTGAAATTTTTGCAAATTGATAATTGCTCATATCATTTTTTGGAAGAAAAGTGCAGGTGTGTGAAAAAATGAATCAAGAAAGCTGAAGATAAGGTAAAATGTGTCTATTCTTGCATTTGTAGAGTGCTTTTTGACTAAGTACCAAGCAAGATTGTTGATCTTGGGAAGATGACATGATTGCTTTAAGGGAAGTCAAGTAAAGTAGCTAGGTGCAAGTAGATAAGATCCATTTGTTAACCAAGTCAAAGCAATAGTCTTGAGAAAAAGTTGATTAGCATCTTGAAAAGAAAAATGTTTGAGTTTATCTTTGCAAAGATTGATATTTGCATTTCTTAGCACATTTTTCTTTGGGAAGTTTTGCTCATGAACTGTTTTGATAGCAAAGCATAAAGGAGTATAACCAATCAAGAAACACAGGATCAATAGATCACTAAACAAGAAACCCTAAGTGAAGTGTTTACCTTGATTTAGGGCAAAATACTAAAAAAATTCATAAAATTCATTAAAACAATCAAACAATTTTTTTTTTCCCTTAGGAAAGTTGGACTGAAGTTTTGTTGTCAAGAGTAAAAGAGACCAGGTGGTAGGAAAGCAAAAAAGTGCCAAAAATTGGAAAAGCAGAAAAAACACGATTCTCTTCAGAGGATCGCGATTCTCTGGATAATTCTTTGTTAATGATATAAAATTGCAGGTGACAGCTGAATTGGAATTGGTAAAGGGTATTGAAGGGAAACAAGAGAAAAGAAGACTCTAAATTGCAAAAAACAGGAAGTACAAGAAAAATACGATTCTCTGCACAAAATCGCGATTTTCTATAAGAGAAAAAATTTTGGAATTTTGAGCATATTGGGGTTTTGAGATAGGTAATTGTAAGAGATTTCATTAAGTTGGGTAAGTGAAGGAACTCAAATTCCAAAGAATCAGGGAGGATTGAGTGGCAAGTGGAAGAAGTGGAAAAAAGTATAGAATCGCGATTTCCACCAATAGGATAATGGAAGTGACTAATGATGAAAAGATAGGTATGGAGGATTAAAATCATAAGATTGTTGAAGAATAAAATTGGACAAGTGAAAAAGTGAAAAATCTGAGGAAATTGCACAGGATTGCGATTGTGTGGACAATATAAAACTCTGGAAATTCAGAAAAAACTCATTTGAGAGAGAGAGTGAGAGCAGGAACAGGATCGCGATCGTCTGCAACCATAAAGTTTTGGAGATTTTTGGATCAAGCAAGCAAGGTAAGGAGTCCTCAATACAATTTTTTGTATTTCTTTAAACTTACATGATGATTAAAGCACAAAAAAGCACAAAATAGCCAAAAACACGGAATCACGATCTTCTGATTTTTTTAGTTTTCTGTGGAAAAAATAATAAATTTGAGTAAACTCTTTCATTGCATGTTAAAAAATAATTAAGGCGATTCTATTGAAGAAACAAAAATTTGAAAATCAATACCTTAAAAATTTTTCAAAATTTGAACAGAATCGCGATTTTGTAGTCAAACACAAAATCGTGATTCTCTGAAACAAAGCACAAAATCGCGATTCTCAGAGCACGATTTTCATAAGAGAATCGTGTTTCTAATGATTGTGAGCAATCACGATTGTCTGGGAACAAAATCGTGAAAAACACGATTTTCATCACAAAATCGTGGAAAACACGATTTTCATCACAAAATCGTGGAAAACATGATTTTCATCACAAAATCGTGGAAAACACGATTTACATCACAAAATCGTGAAAAACACGATTTTCATCACAAAATTGTGGAAAACACAATTTTCATCACAAAATCGTGAAAAACACGATTTTCATCACAAAATCGTGAAATTTATTGAATGATCCTTAGGTCTGGTAATAAATTATACTCACATTCCAAGCAAGAACTAGGAAGGAAGGAAATAGAGCTAGTGGTAGGGGAATTGCAAGAAAGAGATTTAGGGCAAGAAATCAACATGGAAAATCTAAATGAAACAAATGAATCTTCTGAAACTGGGGACTATAGAAACATCCTCAAATACATGTATACAAATAGGTTTGGAACCTATGTATATCAGGATGGAATGCATAAGTTTCTCATTCGATTGAGAAATTTAGAAGTTCCCTTGAACATAACACCAGTAGCACAATTTAAGGATGGTAGATATGAGGATAGGCATGGATGTGTATACATCTTCTCACAAGACCCAGAAAATTCTAATGACCTAGGGCAATGTGCGGACAAGAGACCATGGGAACAGAACCTAGGGCAATCAGACTTGCCAAGACCACATGAAATTCACAATAATGGTGAACAACAACAAGGTAGGAGAACACATACTTCCCCAAATCCTTTTGAAAAGGAACCAGAAGGATTTAATGATTTTCCTCTGAGAAGAAGACATCATTGGAAGAACCAGGGCAGAATGCTTAGACCCTATCAAGTAGCCAAATGCATGAAAAATCAATATGAAGGATATTCCGATCCTCATGCTCATGCTGCAGAATTCAGACAACTAATTAGAGCAGAAGAGGTTGAGGATTACAAAGTACAATTTGAGGCATTTGGTCTAACCCTAACAGGACCTGCATTGTCTTGGTTTATTCCCTTGAGAAAGGAAATGTATCTAGATATTGAATCCTTCCTAGAAGCCTTCATTGGGGAATTCTCAAAAATTGGAATAAACATAGCACAACTACATTGATACATAGCTTTAAACAGCAAAAAGATGAAAATGTCAGAGAGGCAACCAGGAGATTCAAGCAGTATATTGACAAATGTCCCAGAGAAGAAATACCTTCCATGGCAAGACAAGTATCCCTATTCATAGAAGGATTAAGAAGTGCCCAATTAAATACCCTGGTGTATTATAGGAGATGCCCTGACCTAGGAGCGTGTGTGAAGGAGGCAATAGATTTGGAAGACAATAGGGGACAAGACCTGTTAGCATTTGACCAACCTAGAACAAATGAAGATAAAATTCCACCAACAAAAGAATTGGCACAAGCCATTGCTAAAGCCCTAGAAGTAAGCACCAAAACCAATTTGATAAACACCAAGATAACTACAAATAAAAAATGTTATAACTGTGGAGAAAATCATTTGGTACAACAATGTCCATATCAAAAACCACCTTATTTGCAAGATAGGAAAACACTCAAGCACTGTACACTAGAGAGAAAATGGAGAAATCATACCAGAGAAGAATGCTTCTACAATAAACAACCCATTAAGGAGAGAAATTATGCAAACCAAAGAGAATTTGGGTTTATTGAGCAACCAAGACCTGTACTTGGGCAACAACCTCCACTACCAACAAATGTGGTACCAGTTAAATACACACCAATAGAGGAGGGAAACTTAAGAATAAGATCACCTTACAAGGAAGATTATCAATGGAATGAAGGATATCAGGAAGAGTGGGAAGGATATGAGTTTAGAGAACCGGAACTACAAGCCCTAGATTTGGGAAATGGGAGAATTGAGATGGATACAGCCACATTCATGTATATAACCAATCATTATATGTCCAATCAAAAACCTCAGTTCAAGGGGAGCCAAAAGATAACTTGTTATAGATGTGGGGGAGAACATTTCATTAGAGACTGTCCACAACCTCCTACATTAAGAATAGAAGGAGCTTATTGTAAGGATTGTGGCAGGGATCATTTAATAAAGGATTGTCCAAAAAATCCTCAAAAACAACAAAACACATCTAATAACATACCATTGAAAACAGTCAACATCATGGAGCAAGAAGAATTGAGTGACATTGACCAAGTAAATGTAAATGCTATAACAAGGGCACAAGCTAAACAACAAGAAACAACTAAAGAACAAAATGAAGGTTCAGTTTCAAAGGTGAAGAAAAACAGACAAAAAGGAAAATGGGAAAGGAAAAGAAGAATGGGTAAAAGCTTGGAAAAAGAGAATAGGGAACAGTTAAACAGTACTCCTCCTCAAAAGACACAAACCCAGTCAGAGATAAGAAATTCACAAAGTCTAGACACCTTGATAGAAGCATACAAGAGAAGAATTCAAGAGGGACCGAATCCTACAGACCATGTAATGGCTTATCCTATGCCAGATATAGAACATGAAAGGATGCAAATATGCAAACAAATCCTACAAGAAGCACAACTTAAACTGGGGGAATTAGACAATTCTCAAGCAACAGTGGGGGAGTCAAAGGCAACAAGAACAGGAGAAACAATTAATCAAGAAGATAACCCACAAATTACATTCCAGGTAAATATAGATAAACAATGTACAATCTTATACCACACCACATTGGAGGAATTGGTAAAACAGAATCCTCACTTACAATACAAAATGGAAAAATGAGAAGCAATACCAGAAAATCTTGATTCACAGCCACAAGAGTTGGAGGAATTGTGGTACATTCCTATTGATAAGATAGGTGGATATTGTGAAGGAGAATAAGGGAACTCAACCTTGAGAATACAATTTGGTACAAACCATGCCCAAGCCATATTGGATAGTAGATCAGGTGCGGCTATCATGACTAAACAAACTTGGGAAAGATGGGGAAAAAGTGAATTGATACCCATTAAAATGAGATTGCAACTTGCAGATGGACATATAGAAAAACCCCTAGGAATATGGGAAAAGGTGATTGTGGATATATGTGGAATAGAAATAGAGCATACTTTTGCCATAGTTGAATTTCCACAATCCACTTCATATGAAATTATCCTAGGAAGACCATTTATGAGACAGATGCAAATTGTGCAAGATTGGGGTAATGATTGTCTATATCTTCAGAGCAAAGGAAGAATAACCAGAGTGAATCTAAGAAATGGCCATTATTGTGACATATCCCCCCAAGAATGGTTCAAGTTACATCAAAATCAAGATTTAAGTGAAGAATCAGAGTTGGAAGATCAAAATGAAATAGAATCATCAATATGGAAGTGCAATGTGATAAGAAACCTTATAAATGGAAAAAGGAGATTAAGAAGAGAAGATTGTGTAGAAGGGAGAAAATTACAAGATGAGAGCTATGTACCACAAAAATTCAAAGATAAAGAATTTGAGCCATATGGTTGGAATCAGATTTTGGCTACTATGGATCTAGCCAGTGATGAGTATGTAGGAGTGGAATTTCAAAATGAAGAACGGTATGATGTTTTTCACATTGGAATACAAATGATAAG
This sequence comes from Ceratopteris richardii, assembly GCA_020310875.1. Classification (NCBI taxonomy): domain Eukaryota; kingdom Viridiplantae; phylum Streptophyta; class Polypodiopsida; order Polypodiales; family Pteridaceae; genus Ceratopteris; species Ceratopteris richardii. The sequence continues at coordinate 53,026,327 of CM035407.1, read as the reverse complement.
GGTATCAAAAATAGAAGAGGACCAGGAAAAAGAAATAATATTGGAAAATGGAAAAACACAATATTTGGAAGAAGTAAAAGCTGAAGATGCAATAAAATATAAAATCTCAGGCAAATATAAGAAAAACAAACACAAGGAAATAGAAAAAGACCAAGAGGATGGAAAAAATGAGAAAATGACAAACAAAGATCAACAATTTGATGTACCAGCAAATTTCAAGACTTATGAAGTAGAAGACAGATTACTTCTAAAAATGAAACCAAAGAGAGAAAAGAGAAAAGGGGAGGCATATGACAATGAAGAACAAACAAAGAAGGTTATGATCACTCAGGAAGATGGGGAAGAAAGACATATTGTAATAGCCGATGACATGACAAATCAAGAAGAGGAGGCATTAAGGAAGTTGGCGAGAAACTATAGAGATGTGTTTGCCTATAGCTATAAGGATTTGAAAGGTATTGATCCTAAAATATGTGAGCATAAGATTCCTATCACACCTGATGCAAAACCTAGCAAACAAAGACATTACACATTCAATGATAAATACTCTGCTAAAATAAAGGAAGAAATTGACAAGCTGCTAGCTGCCAATTTCATCTATGAGATTGAGTATATAGAATGGATATCTCCTATAGTTGTGGTACCAAAAAAGAATGGGAAACTTAGGGTATGCATTAACTTGAAAAAAAAGTGTTCCTGAGTGGGCCATGACCTTAATACCTTTGCTAACCATGGGACCTTGCAGAACATTTAGAAACAACACACATTTAGTATTACAAAGCAGAAACTTTATGTTGCTAGCTGGGCACTTGTATCACCTCAACCATACAGGCATATTGGAATATTGTACTCCAGAAGAGGAGCAACAGGAATATCTGAGAAGAGCTCATTGTTGGAACCCTTGTACTCATGCTTCCATAATAGTTACCCTAAGTAATCTCAATAGGATGGGAGTACATTGGCCTAATAAGACTCAAGATGTAACAAAATATATTGCTAACTGTTGGGAATCCCAATCATTGCAAAACTCAGAACTTATTACTCTATATTGGTTTCAGAAAAATCCAGAATGGAGTGAGAACATCATTAAGGAATTTAAAAGGGGGGAAAAAGGAAAACAAGTAATAGCTGGTGCAGATTCAAAAAATTTACAAGTGATCTCTGAAGAATATCAACTGATAGGAGAACAATTATATAAGAGAGGGATGGATGGATATTTAAGAATTTGTGTTCCTGAAGATAGATATCTAGAAATGTTGGAAATGGCACATTCTGGAGTGGCAGGAGGACATTTTTCAAGTGACAGAACTGCTAAACTCATATTATATTCTGGCTTTTAGTGGCCAACCCTATTTCCTGATGCAAGAACATACGTGAAAAGATGTGACATTTGTCAGAGGGTGAGTCAACCAAATAGAGACAATATGCCATTAGTTCCATTAATTTCAGCCAGAGCATTTAGTAAATGAGGGTTGGATTTCATTGGACCCATACATCCTCCAGCAAGACAATCCCATGCTAAATACATACTAGTAGCTACAGATTACCTGACAAAATGGGCTGAGGCCAAAGCTACAAAAAGAAATGATGCTCATACTACTGCTAGATTTCTCTATGAAAATATCATCATCAGATTTGGACTTCCAATTGAATTGGTAAGTGATAGGGGGACTCATTTTTTGAACCAAATCATAGAAAACATAACTGAATATTTCATGATTAGTCATAGAAAGTGAGCCCCATATCACCCACAAGCCAATGGGTTAGCAGAAAGTACTAATAAAGTACTTTGTACTATATTGTCAAAATTAGTAAACACAAACAAGAATGATTGGGATTTACAACTTAATCATGTCCTATGGGCCTACGAGTGGCATACAAAACTGCATTAGGAACCACACCATTCAACCTGGTATATGGACAAAATGCAGTTCTGCCCTTAGAATTCCTTATTCCAACACTGAAGGTGGGTAGTCAATACAATTGGACTGGACCTGAATTGTCTGAGAGAGTAATAGAATTGGAAAAATTGGGAGCTTCTAGACTCCAAGCAATCATGAGCATCTATGCAGACAAGAAAAGACAAAAAGCTTATCATGATGTTCATATTAAAGAAAAAGATCTACAAGAAGGAGATCTAGTTCTGGCATATACAATAAAGGAACATCAGAAGAAATTTTAGAAAAAAGGACATGGGCCTTATATATTATACATCAGATCAGTAACAGTGGATCTATCCAACTAGCTAACATAGATGGGGAAATCATGCCAAACTTCATAAGTGGATGCAGAGTTAAAAGGTATGACCTTCCATTAACTGCTTCTGAATGGAGAAGATTACACCAAACTCAAAATAGGAAAAAAGAAGAGGAAAACATTAGAAAAGAGGCTCAACAGGAGGCAAAGGAAAGGATAAGAAAAACCAAAAACCTTAGAGAAGTCCTTCTATGTGAAACACCTTTAAAACAAAAAGAACATTTGCCTGTGATAATAATGGATTGTCAAGATGAGAAAATCAGGGTTTTAATAGATTCAGGTGCACAAGTGAATTTGATTAGTTCAGCTTTGTTGAAAAAATTTAACCTAAAAAGGACTAAAAGCAAAACCTTTATCAAAACCTTGGAAGGACAAATGATACAAAGCATGTCTTCACCTTCTCTTAAAGTTAAGTTCAATATGGAATATATGAAAATAGATTGTGAAGAATGGCCAGATCACTTGATGACTGAAAAATTGATTTTGGGACAACCATGGTTAAGGCAAGGTAGAGTAATACTAGATTTTGAAAAAATGAAGCTCAAATTAACAGTAAATGACAAAAGGTTGTTAATATTCTTCTGGAGTACTGAAAAACAGGAAGATCAACAAGAGATTCATGATTCAGAGCTGGAAGGATTTACTTTCTCATTAAAAGACACACATACATTATCAATACAATTACTAAAGGATCAAGCTTCATTTAATCAAAACCAGCAACAAATTGAAGAAGCAAAAGAGGGTGAAGAGATAGAAGCAAGGTGGCAATTAGGGAATAATAAAAAATATTAGGACATCAAAAACAAGAAGGATGTGGAAACAAAGTACACACAAGGCCTGCTCATCAAAACAAATTCCCATAACAAAATGGATATGGAAGCCAAAACATTTCAACCACATCTCATCAAATGAAGACGGGTGTATTCCCAGAATAGGATCAGCAAAGATTAAATATTATTGGGTAAAAAAATTAGAGCTGATTCAATGGAAAAGGACATGAGTATCTGAGATGCAGCTAAGATCGTGGATAAGAAAATCAGAGTGTCACATAGAAGAAATTTTGACAATTTTGAAAAAAAAAATTAAGACAAATTGTTCTACCTTATCCTTTTTCTGAGAAAAGAAATAGGAGGGGAAGGAAGGAAGTGGAAAGGTAGTTGGAAAAATTATATATATATATATATATATATATATATATATATATATATATATATATATATATATATATATATATATATATATATATATATATATATATATATATAGAAAAAAAGAGAGAAGCGAAAAAATGAGAGAAAAATTACCCATTTCATTTTTCTCTCATAAAAAAAAAGAGAAAAGAAAAAGAGAAGAGAAAACTATCCATTTTTCCTTTTATTAAGATATATAGTACAAAGCAAGATATAGGTAGAAGGGTAGCAGATTTTTATTTATTATTTTTATGTTTATTTTTTATTTTAATTTTTTTATGATTTTTTATTGTTTATTCATTTTTTCTTTTTAAAAATATCGTCTTCCGGGTTAGGAGTTGTCAGAAGAGAAGAGAACACTAGACATCTTGCTACACATGTAATGATCACTTCAATTGAGTCTTTTAAAAAAAGTTAGGATTTAACTAAGATTTTACTTTCATTCTTCTTTCATTCCATTTCAAAACAAATGTCAATTTCTATTTTTCTTATCTTATGACTCATGTGGGTGGATTTTTTTCTTTTTTGTGTGATGTTATATTTTCTCCAGAAGGATGAATTCAAAGGAACTACCAATCCATGAGTTCAAAGCAAACTCAGTCACCCTGTCGAGAGGACATTGGTTCTTAGACAATGAAGCAACAACGGAGACAGTAGAATTAGAATCTGACGAGGAGCTGGAGATTCCAGAAGTAGAAAAGATAGTCAAGGAACGCAAGGAAACTCTAGGAATTATTGGCCAGCACATATTTACAGTGGGAGTTGGAGGTTACAAGTACATTATGCTGTGTCAAGAGTTTTACAAATTCCAGAAAAGTGCAGTTAACTACAAAAGGTGGAAAGCAGTAGGATTACACAAGTTGCTGGAGGAACCTATATTTTTTATAGACTTTGAAAGAGTGGCACAGGTAATGAACAGCTTGTTCGAAGTTGGGAAGGGCAATGAGGCATATTTCTGGTGTAAAGTTAAGGACAAAGAAAACCATGAGGTGAATATCACTATAAAAGCAGAGCATATCAAGGCAGCTTTACAGTTTTATCCAATGGGAACTAAGTTGGATAACAGCTTTGTCAAGAAGAATAAAGAAACATATACAGGATATTCTAAATTTCTTGATTTCAAGGGAAGAGAAATTGAGGAATATGCCATCATAATGTTTTTGCAATATTTCTGTTTCCCAAAACTGCCAAGATATACCATGCCACACAAATCAGTAACATTGATTATGTTTAACAATAAGGACAGAACTAAGCCCTTTGGAATAATGGATGTATCACCATATATACATGAGCAATTGAAAGAAGCAGCTAAACACTGGGAGCAGAAGAAGTATATGAATGGAGCTCAATTTTTAACCACGATTATATATCATGTACTTGGAATGGAGGATCAGTTGAAGCTAGCTCCAGCAGCCCAATATTTCAGAAATTTGATGGCAGGAATCAAAAGTCCTTAAAGGAAGATATCTGTAAGAGAATCAAAAGGCCAATCAAGCATGAGGGGAGCAGAGAGGAAAAGAAAGGGAATCTCAGAGGAAGTTGTTCCTGTCAAGAAGAGGAGATTGGATCCAAGAAAAGTTGAATTGGAGCAGGTAGAATCAACTAAGGAAGATCATGAAGCTGCTTTGAAGCAGGTACAATCTTCAAATGACCCTCATCCACCTCAAACAAGCCAAGAACAGTTGTATACCTATTTGACTCAAGGTAATAATAAAAGGGCAGTATATGAAGCACAATATCAAAAGATGTTGGAGGATTACTCTTGCAAAGCAATAGATTGGGTTCAAGAGGAAGTAGAACATTATGAAGAACTGCATGATCAGATGATGGCAGCTGAGACAGAGGAAGTATTTGTCAAAAAGGAAGTGGAACTATTAGCATACTTCAAAGAACTACAAGGACCTCCAGAAACAAGAAATACAATTGTAGCAAAGAAGAAGGTTCAGAAGAAACCTGTACCAAAGAAGAAGTTAACTAAGAAAAGTAAAGGAAAATCAGTAGAAGAACCTGTACCAATGATGGAAGCTGAAGAAGTGATAGTAGAAGAAAGGAACCAAAAGGAATCTACTGTTGTAGAAGAGTCAAAATTGGAAAAATCAGGAATAGCAGGCTCTTCACGATTCTCTTTAGACTCTGAAAGTGATATTGAAAACTTTTTGTTAAAAAGTTTGAATTTCTCAATCCTTAGTACACCTAATGTGATAACAGAGGTCACTGAGAAACATAAAACACCAGAAGACTTGAGAAAGAAGTCCCAAGGAAAGCAAGTCCAAGAAGAAGCAGCAAAGCAGGTTAGCCCTGAAGAAGAGAGAAGATTACTAAAAGGAAAAGCAGTGATGATGGAAGAGGAGAGTGAAATAAGAAAGGAATTTAGCTGTGGGTTAATGGACTCGGGATTAAAGTCAATATGGACAAAACCTTCACAACAAATCAACTTCAAATTAGATGAAGGAAAAGTAGAAGAAGAAAAGGGAGTTCAGTTATGCAGTCCAGCTAATAAACAAAAAGATACAGCTCAAATCGAGGAAACAGAAGAGGAAATAGTAGAAAAAGAGAATGCTCAAGAAGTAGAAGAGGGGATTACAGAGAAAGAGATCAACCAAAGCATAAAAGACATCCTGAATGACTTGAATCATAATGAAGAATTCACAACTACAGAAGATCAAGGACAAGAGGAAGGCCTGGATCTCATGGATATAGATGAGCAAGAAGAAGGACAGAAAGAGCAGACAAGTATTGATTAGATAAAGATTACTGGGGAATCAACCCTAGTCCATGAAAAGGAAGTACACGTAAAAGAAAGACATTTCTTTGAAGAGGAACAACAAATGATGGAGAAGAAGGAGGCAGAAGACACAAAGATAGCTGAAGATATATCAGGACATGAGAATAAGGATGACCAGATATTGGAATATGAAGAAGATGTTGCAGACCAAGAAAAGATGGAAGCAAATAAGATCCATGAAGAACAAAAGACTCAGGTCATAGAGTATGAGGAAGAAGATGAAGAAGAGAATGAGTGTAAAGAAAATAAGTAGATAGAAGTCAAACAAATAGAAATAGAAGTTGGGTTGGAAAGGATACCTAAAAATATAAGATCTGCTTGCAAGATCATTATGAGCAACATAGAGCAGTTCAGACCATCCAGCAGAAACATGATTATATCAGGTATGGTAGCTGAATCTGAGTTTGAAAAAGGCAGTGGTATCATTAAAGAGCACAAAAAGGAAAAGGAACAATTGGCAGAACAATTGAGGATTGTAAAGGAAAAAAATGAGGAATTGACACACAGAGTAATTTCCTTGGAAGAATTAGAGGTACAACAATAAAACAAAATTCAATATCTTGAAGAGAAGTGTGCAAAACAGACAGAGCATAGTAGTAAAATTGAGATGGAGCTGAGAAAAATTGAAGGGAGATACAGAACCTTGCAAAATTCATATCAAATCATGGCCAAGGCAAATGAGGAAATAAACAAACTATTAATGGAAGAAGGCCAGTGGAAGGAAGAAAGCAAGACTGTTCAGGTGACACAAGAGGAAAAGGAAGAATTACATAAGAAAATCATGAGATTGCAAACAGAGTTGAAAGAAGCCAAGGAGTTGGAAAAACAGGCTAGTATACATGTTGCTACCTCAATGAGGGGTTACAACAAATTACATATGGATATAGAAAAGGAAAGAAGTGAGTGGGTAGCAGAAAGAGAGATATGGGCATCTAAAAATAGAAGTTTAATGTTAACAATAGAAGAGTTGCAGAAAAAGCTGGAAAAACCACAAATTCAGGTGGAAGATCAGATAGAGACTACACATACAGAAGATTATGAAGTAGGAAGTGATGACAGAACTCAACATGGCAGTGAACCAGAAAATAAAGCACCAGAAGAAGAGTATTCAGAGGATTTTGTCCAGAAACTTTTGACAGATAGAGAATCCAGAATGGATTTCATTAGAAAAATGCATGATGAATATGAGGAGCAGATTGTTACATTCGCTTTAAATAAAGGGATAAATTTTGATCAACATCATTGGGCTGCAGATGGATTAGGCATACCTTTGTGCATGACCATGGAAAGTATTAAAAATTATCAGTTGGCAAGGGTGGGATTACCTCCAAACAAGTATCTAGAATATGAGGAAGATATCAATGTGACCAAGGAGCTATTTGAAAAAGCTAATCCAAAATGGAGAAATAGATGGTTGGATGCTAATAAAGAGTGCAGAAAAATATGGAAGGAAGCACCTATTCAATTGAAGATTAATCCAGCATACTGCCCAGTAGCAGGGAGAAGAGAGTGGATAGTTTTTTGGGAACGAAGGAAAGAAGGACAAATTCCATCCAAATGGTTGAATTTTCCAAAGATAGCAAGTCTGAAGGTAGGAACATGGCCTACAAAGAAGTATATGGTGGACACAGCTGAATCTGTCATAGCCACATACAAGGATGTTAATGACCCAGCATGTATTTTACTAATCAGAGTAATGAGACTCATCCTGGCATGTATAGAAACTTATACAGATACAGATGTCAGAATTCTAGATTGCATTGGCTTCAATTCACCTACTGACGCTTTATTATTTGACCTAAGTGAAACACCTGATAGGATATGTTTGATGGCTTATTATAGCAGAATAATATTTTTGGGCAGCCATTATCTCCAGATTTTTGAAGATGCATTTGATTATGGGTTCTTTGAAAGGGAATCAGAAATATTTGGAAATCTGTCAGTTGTAAAAAAATCTCGACTCACTGCCTATGAAGCTGCTTACAGAGAGTACCTGAAAAAAGATGTAATTGATAAACTAGAGGCTGTTGTGCAGTGGAGGAAAGCACTATTTGAGATGGTAAACAATTTGAACATTACAGAAAGAAAGAGCCATGACCTACTGTCACAGGTGTATCAAAGAAAGAAGAAGTGAAGAAAGCTTTCATGGAATATCAGCAAGAATGTCTTTTGTCAGGAGCCAAAAGGTCTAGGATGGGAAGAATGTTAGAAGAAGTATTTTTTGAAGTATTTTTGATGGAAAATAATTGTAAAATGCCAAAAACTTGTAAAAATATTTATGCAAATGATGTAAAAATAAGGAAGAGTCTTCCTTATGGAGAGTAGAATCATATGTATTTTTTCTAGAATTTTTGGAAACTCCTAGATAGCATATTTTTAGATTAAAAGGGAAAAGGACCAAAATTCAAGTGTGAAAAGGGACACTTGAAAATGTATAAAAGACCAAGCAAAGAGAGAGAGTTTCCTGCAGAAAATCGTGTTTCTTCCTTTTGTGTGATTTCTTTGATTTGTTGAGTCTATTCTATGTGTATCCATGGAGATTTGTAATCTTCAATTGTGTATTCCTGATGAATGTGTATGAAGAGAGTTGATTACTGATGTGTTGAGTGAGAAATTGATGAATAATGGTGCTGGAGATGAGAATCGTCTGATTTCACAGAATTGTGATTGTCTCGTCTGAAGGTTACACGTACCATTTTTGAGTTTTGACTTTATGATTGTATTCTGCTGAGAAAATAACATGATTTAGACACCAAGATTATTGAAAATGATGGAGTATTGCTCAAGATAATCCAAACCCTAGAATTTCCTCTTCATTTTCATTAATTCTTAGAAATCCAGCCAGTTTTCTCTTATTTCTTGGATTCTATCATCTAGAAGGGGTTGTGGTCTCTTGTATACTTCCAGGATTGACAAATATAAGATGTATTGTTGATTCTTTATGCTAAATGATTGGAGAGGACAACTCCAAAGATTAACAGACCTCATTTATCAGAAGCTTCTATGAGGAGGCTACGCAAAAGTAATCCTGTGGAATATGCAAGGTTGAAAGATCTATATTCAAAAGACGATAAAGTACAAGATTTGTGTGACAATGATGAAGATGATGGCATGGCAGATTTTATTGAGGATTGCTATCAAAATGATAGTGAGAGCATTGATATTTCTAAAAATGAGAAATATCTTCGAGAGGAATGTCTAAAGCATGTATATGAAGGAAGTCGTTTGACACGACTAAGTGCGAGCTTACTTATTCTCAATCTTCAAAATCGTTTTGGATGGAGTAATGTATCTGTTTCGACACTATTAAGGTATAATTTTCAATTTTCTATATATATATATATATATATATATATATATATATATATATATATATATATATATATATATATATATATATATATATATATATATATATATATATATATATATATATATATATATATATATGGATAAATATATATATATATATAAATACATGCATATTAACATACACATAATATACATGAATGCATACACATTTAAACATACACACACATATACACACATACACATGTTATGAGAGTAAGGTCAAATTATACATACCTGTATCGAATGAAGATGTTTTGTCCATCTAGCCTTTAGAATTGTCCACCCAACCTTTAGAATCTTCTTGACACATATGTTTCTCCACTTTTAGTTGACCTAATACCTGTGCTGCTAATTGTACAAATATTAAATAGCAGTTACCAAGGAAGGTATTAATTCACATGTAAAATGGGAGGAGCAAATTTATGTTGAAGATTTTGAAGGATGGAAAAATAATTTTAAAGGATGGGCGAACAAAAAGTGTCCATTCAATGCAGGTTTTTATTCTTACTTTAGATAAGGTAAGAACAAGAACTTGAATTGAATGGACACTTTTTGTTCGCCCATCTTTTAAAACTATTAATGCATCTTTCAAAATATTCGTGAAAAATTTGATCCTCCCATTTTACATATGACTTAGTACCTTCCTTGGTAACGGCTATTTAATATCTGTAAACAGTTTAGCAAGACATGTAATAGATTGACTATAAAATGGGAAATTGCCAAACGATTCAATGGTCTAGATATGAAAATCTGCAAACCACAATATACAAAAAACAATTAAAAACAAAATCAAATATACACAACTACACATGCATACATACATATATACACATTCATACATACACATACATACATACATACATACACATGTATACACACATACATATACATATATGCATACATATACGCATATGTATATATGCATACATATACGCATATGTATATATGCATACATATACACCTATAAAACACATATACATACATATATACATATACACATACACATATGTATACGCATGCACATCCATATTCACATCCACATACACATTCACATAAGCAACCACATATATAAAATTATATGCATATATATATATGTATATTGATTTATTTACTTTTTTTAATGTATCTTTTTTTGATGGACTTACATGTTATTATTTGAAAAGTTTTTACCAAGTCACAATATTCTTCCTATCTCACATGATGAAATGAAGAAGATAATCAACAATCTTGGTATAGATTATCAATGTATACATGCATGTCCTAAGGATTGTATTTTATATAGAGGTGAATGTGTAGACTCTTTGACATGTCCCAAATGTCAATCTCCTCGATATAAGGGCGAAGAAGGTAAAATCCCAAAAAAGATATTGAGAAATTTTCCATTGGCTCCATGGATTAGACATATGTTTCAAAGCCCCAAATTATCAAAGCTTTTGACTTGGGGACATGATCATAAAAGTACTGATGGAATAATCAGAATTCCTCATGATAGTCTTGCTTTTGAGCATATTGATTCTACATGGCCTAAATTTGCACAAAATCCACAGAATCTAAAGTTAGGAGTTGCATTCGATGGGTTTAATCCATTCTCCATGAAATCTAGTAAATGGTCAACATGGCCAGTGGTAGTCATAAACTACAATCTTTCGCCATATCTTAGCATTAAAAAGGAACATTTAATGCTTTCACTTTTAATTCCAGGTAAAAGACAAGTTAAAGATATGACGATCTCCAAGAGTTATGGAGAGGTATTAATGTCATTGATGTATGGAAAAGCATCAATGAAAGACATATAACGGTTCATGGTATTGTGGCTTAGACTATTCATGATTTTCTAGGATATGGTGTTTGTTCAGGCATTGATGTAATTTTTTTATTCAATATGCATGTAAATAAATATGATTTAATCTAATTATATTTTTATCATTTTCATGATGCAAGAATATCTACTAAGGGTTATAAAGCTTGTCGATATTGTGGTGATTGGTTGAGATCAATCTATAGTAAGAATCTCAACAAAAATATTTATCTTCGACATCGAGGATTCTTGCTTGATGATCATCCATTAAGGTCTAAAAGAGAAGAGATACATTTTAATGGAAAGCTTGAAACAGGTCAGTGTCCAAAACCTATGACGCCTATGGATTGGTATAAAAAATGGACAGATGGACCTCTGATAGATCCAGAATCAAAAATCTTCAATGATGATGAAGATAATCAGTATGTGAAGAGAGATAAAGGAAAATTGGCACTCGTAGAGAACATATCAATATGGTATTCTTTGGAGTATTGGAAAGAGTTAAAAGTATGTCATCTTCTTGATCCTATGCATATATTAAAAAATATTGGTTATTCACTATGGCAGCATCTTCTTGGACTAAAAGATACCATAGCATCAAGGAATGATTTGAAAGATCAAAAATCAAAACCAAAGTTATGGCCAGTTTTTGATAGACATCGACAAGAAACGACTTATGCACCTGCTTCTTGGGTACTTACAACAAAAGAGATACATACTATCAACAATAGAATTCAATTAATTAAGACTCCTACAGGATATGGAGCATCTTTTCAAAACATGTTTACTATGGATGATAAGAGCATATATGGGTTAAAGACCCATGACTGGCATAACTTTTTGAAACATATTTTACCGTTGGTTATCGATGGATGTACAACGAAAGGAGTACGAGATGTGATCTATCGTCTTGGATCACTTATACGGTAATTATGATACTTTTATATTTAATATGTGTGAATATTGGATATCTTTTATTTTTGAATTAACTTCTTTATAATTGTTTTTATGATATGTATAGGTGGATTACATCCAAAGAGATTGACAAAAACTCGATCCCACAAAAAAAAACGTGAATGCAAAGAGCTACTATGTTTGATGGAGAAAGAACTTCCTACTTCATTTTTTGATATTCACGTTCATTTGTTAGTCCATCTTGTAGATGAAATAGAGATTGCAGGTGTTTTCAACACTCGATGGATGTTTTGGGTCGAGCGATTTATGGGAATATTAAAAGGTTATGTGCGACAAAGAGCGAAACCAGAAGGATCCATGGCAAAGGGTTGGATGCTTGAAGAGTGCATGTATTACATTAGTGAGTACCTTGAAAGAGTTCATGAAGAAGCTCCATGTCTATTCTTATTTACATTTCAAGAAAAAAATGATGTTTCTACTTTTGTAGCATATAATAGCGAATGCCTGCAAGCATTCCTTAGCGAGTACGAACAGGAACTTCAAAATCTCCAAAGTAAAAGGTGAAAAAACAAAAGATATAGACATAATCTTGATAATAATGAGATTACAGATATATCTTCTTTCACGGATTGGCTATACAGTCATTTGCAACGCGCCAACGCAAATAATGAAAAAATCTCAGATGAGCAGAGAGAGTTAATGATATGTTGTGAACGAAAGGTAATTTTATTTTAATAATATTTTAATTTTTTCATATATGTATATTAGTTTCTATTTACTAATTGAATTTCTTTTGCAAGCTCGAATGTTCACTAATATGTGGGCTTTTGGACAACATATTTGAATCATAGCCATTGATTCTTTGCGTAAAACAGAGGATTCTAGTATTGTTGCTTCTTTCAAGCAACTATCACGTGCTAGCTCAAAAGACACGAACCTTATAGATGGCAAACTTGGTTACGTAGGAACTATTGTTGGTATCTACGAAATTTCATTTCGTACATTCAAACAGGTAGAAAAAAGTCTATATTTTTTTTGATAGAGTTAGTTATTTTTTTAAGACCTAATAATGGGTTTTTGTTTTTATATATTTTGATAGGTCATTTTGAAGGTTGACTGGTTTCGAGTCGAGTATAAAGGTAGTAACTCCACATTAAGAAAGGAATTACCTGGGTTTTGGGCAATTGATTCTTCCAAGGTAATGTGATCTACTAAAGAACCATATATTCTTCTTAGGCATATTGAACAAGCATTTTTTTATAAAAACCCATATGCTCACCCTTGGTGGCAAGTCATTCATGTGCAATCTAGAGGTAGCTCATTGTTTGAACAGTTTATTGTTAGAGAGATCGAAGAAAGTCCTCTTGATGATTCAGCATCAGATACTGATACATCAACATCTGAAAGAGAAATGAGAATCATTATACGTGATAATGATATTAATCTTTTTTATGAAGAGGATAATCCTCTACATGTTGATTCTACTGATGAGCAAGAGGAATTACTAGAAATAGATATTAATCCATCAATAGATGATGTGACTCATGAGAACACAGATTTAACAATAGAAGAAATAAATGAAATCAATAAGGATAATGAAGATGAGACTTTATTGATGTCTTACCAAAATGATGGCAATAATGAAAACATATGAGCAGATTAGATAGTAAATTCTACTCTAGTTATCGATCAATAACTTGAAGCTTCTGAATGGATATCAGATAATAGATTTTTTATTAACTTGAATAACGATGAATCCTACTAGAGAGATGAAATCATGTTCTTTTAAGTTAGAACATGAAGCTCGGGGGTATGCCTAATTATTTTATATATAGCTTTATCTTCGAGGAGCAAATTTTTATCATGTATGTATGCATATGTGTGTGTATTCATGTGTATTATATGTATACATATGTTAGTATGCATATATATGTATTTCATGTATATGTATGTGTGTGATATAGTATGCATATGCATTTATGTAAAATATTCATGTATTCATGTAATATATGCAAGTGTTTATAATTGTGTACATGTATATATGTATATGTGTCTATGTGTAAATATGTACATGTAAATATGTATGCATGTATATATATATATTTATGTTTGCATGTAGGCATGTATATGTGATGTGTTCATGTATATATGTATATGTGTCTATGTGTAAATAAGTACATGTAAATGTGTATGCATGTATATATATATTTATGTGTGCATTTAGGCATGTATGTGTGATGCATAATATATCTACTCCATTTTATATTTACGTATGTGTATCTACATGATGTGTATATATCTTTATATATATTATGATCCTCGTTGATTCGAGTAGCTATGTATAGAGGCATAAGGTTGGGAGGAGAGACATCTCTCTAGTAGGACATCGGAGGAATAGATGCAATGTGTACATATACTTCAATCATATGGCTAAAAGGTTGAATTAGAGTTTTTAAATTAGGGATTTTAAAACCCTAATATCAAAATTAGTGTTTTCAAATTAGAATTTTTGAAATAGGATTTATTTATTTATTTATTTATTTATGTGTATGCATGCATTGTGTATGTATGTGTGTCTATATGTGCATATACATGTGTTGTGTGTGTGTGTGTATGCATGTGTATGCATGTAAATATGATTATATGTGTCTATGTGTATTCATTATATGTGTGTAACTGCATGCATGTGTATGTGTGTGTAAAAATGTGCATGTATGTGTGTGTATGTATAAATGTGCAGGTATCTGTATATGTGTGTAAATGTGCATGTATGATGTATATGTGTGTGTATGAGTGTATTTGTACCTCTAGTCTCACTCTTTTCTCTCTCTCTCTCTCTCATATACATACATACATACATAAACACACATACTCATATCCACATATATATACATAAAAAAAGTGTGTACCGTGCATTATCGCGTCGATGAGCCATAAGTGTCCGCATCTCTTTTAGACACCACTTATGCGACCATCCTGTCCCAAACTCTGTCTCAAGTGAACTAAGTACATATTTTTTATCCCTCTCATCATGCTCACTACAAAAATAAAAAAAAACATGTAAATAAAACATAAGATATTTATTTCAATTTATATGTAAAATTTATACTTGCTTCCACAATAAGTGGACAAGGCGCAGGTAAGAGTCGCATAATGCCCACATTCTTCTCTTGAACTCCAATTTATTCCCTATGTACACAATTTTCCCCTCTGGCTCTATATCGCACTCTAGTCCTAAGGTGTCTATGCATGTCCTCATAGGCAACTCTGCTCTGCTATCATGATCTAGAGGTGTTATACGTGTCCTGAAAATAGATAGATAAAAATAAATAAAATTATGTGTTATAATATCATTAAAAATGTTTATGAAAAAAAACATACCTATGAGCAGATAGTTGTCTTTTTGCATGTGGAGCTGCAGAAGAGCCCTCCTCTGATCGCTGGGTAAGCATCTGGATCGTATAATCCAGCTCATCATTAGACATCTCTGAGTAATCATGCATGATGGCCCCTAGAGTATTAGACGGAACTCTTGCTCTCATAAGACTTTTTATGAGAGTGAGTTTCACCTTTATCTCTCTACTAGGATCCATAATACCTAACATATAAAACAAAATGGGTTAGAAATCAATATATATAGGTGTACATATGTATGTGTGTATATGTGTATGGTGTATATGTGAGTGTATGGATCTCTATGTATATGGATCTATGTGTATGTGTGTATGCATGTAAGCATGTATGTATGCATATGTGTGTGTACATGTGTGTGTATGTGTGTGTGTGTCTATGTGTGTATGTGTGTGTATGCATGTGTATGTGTGTGTAAATATGTGTGTATATGTGTGTGTATGTGTCTATGTTATGTATGTGTCTATGTGTGTGTATGTGTCTATGTGTGTGTATGTGTATGCATGTATCTATGCATATGCATGTGCATTATGTATGCATATGTATGCATATGTATGCATATGTGTGTGTATGCATGTAAGTATGTATGTATGCATATGTATATGCATTATGTATGCATATGTATGCATGTATGTGTATGTGTGTGTATGTCTCTCTATGTGTGTGTACGCATATATGTGTGTGTATGTGTGTGTGTATGTGTGTGTGTCTATGTGTGTATGTGTATGTGTGTATGCGTGTGTATGTGTGTGTATGCATGTAAGCATGTAAGCATGTATGTATGCATATGCATGTATGTGTGTATGTGAGTATGTGTGTGTAACTATATATATGTGTGTGTATGCATGTGTATGTGTGTGTAAATGTGTGTGGACGTGTGCATGTAAGTGTGTGTGTCTATGTGTGTGTATATTTGTGTGTATGTGTATGTGTGTGTGTCTATGTGTGTATGTGTGTGTGTCTATGTGTGTATGTGCGTGTGTCTATACGTGTGTATCTATATATGTGTCGGTGTGCATGTGTATGTGTGTGTGTAAATGTGTATGGATGTGTGTGTGTAAGTGTGTATGTGTCTATGAGTGTGTATGTGTTTATGTGTGTGTATGTGTCTATGTGTGCATGTGTCTATGTGTGTATGTGTATGCATGTATGTATGCATATGCATGTGCATTATGTATGCATATGTGTGTGTATGTGTGTGTATGCATTATGTATGCATATGTGTGTGTATGCATTAAGTATGTGTATGTATGCATGTGCATTATGTATGCATATGTGTGTATGCATGTAAGTATGTATGTATGCATATGCATATGTATGTGTGTGTATGTCTCTCTATGTGTGTGTATGCATATATGTGTGTGTATGTGTGTGCGTGTGTATGTGTGTGTATTGTGTATGCATGTGTATGTGTGTGTATGCATCATTATGTGTGTATGCATCATTATGTGTGTATGTGTCTATGTGTGTATGTGTGTGTGTGTATGTATGTGTGACTATGTACGCGTGAGTGTGTATGTGTTTATGCGTGTGTATGTGTCTATGTGTGTGTATGTGTCTTTATGTGTGTGTATGCATGTATGTATGCATATGCATGTGCATTATGTATGCATATGTGTGTATGTGTGTGTATACATTATGTATGCATTATGTATGCATATGTGTGTTTATGCATTAAGTATGTGTATGTATGCATGTGCATTATCTATGCATATGTGTGTGTATGCATGTAAGTATGTAT